>LR999958.1:80380781-80980781 GCA_905220385.1 Xylota sylvarum | reverse complement strand
GCATCAAGGCTAAATTCGCCAACATAAGCCTTATATGCTCTCACGCTCCCACCGAAGACAAGGACGACGCCACCAAAGAATGTCTCTATGAGCTCCTCGACGAAACCTACGAGCAATGCCCTAAATATGACGTTAAAATCATTCTAGGCGATTTTAACGCCAAGATAGGAAAGGAGGACATCTTTGGTAGGACGATTGGTAAGCCCAGCCTACACGACACCAGGTGTGGCAACGGACTTAGGCTTATTGACTTTGCGGCGTGGCGAAATGTCAGTATAGCAAGCACACGGTTTCCTCATCTCAATATCCACAAGGGGACATGGCGATCTCCTGATCATCAAACGGTCAATCAAATTGACCACATTGCGATCGACGCAAGGCATGCCTCCAGTATTCTGGATGTCCGAACCTTCCGAGCAGTTAACATGGACTCGGATCACTACCTTGTTGCAGCCAAGGTACGAATGCGGATATCCCAAACGCCACAACTAAGAAGAACTACTGTGAGAAGATTTGACGTCGAAAAGCTGCAATCGCAAGAGATCGCCAGAACCTTCGCCGAACGCGTATCCCGAAATCTCTCAACTACTCCTATGCCGCCAGCATCAAGCGCCGAAGACCATTGGTAACGCTGCCAACAAGCCATCAGAAGTGCCGCAACTGATGTGCTGGGTTTCACCCGACCACCACCTAGAAACCCCTGGTTTGACGATGAGTGCCGGCAAGCACATGCAGCTAAACAGCAAGCATACAAAGCGGCGCTGCAAAAAAAGGACGAGAGCTGCTCGTGAGCTCTACGAGCAGAAGAGACGGGAAGAACATCGGAGTCTCCAAAAGAAGAAAAAAGAGCACGAGAAGCGCGCGATCGAAGATATTGAGAGATTATATTCCAGTGTACAATGTACGGAAGTTTTACCAAGAGGTGAAACGAACGTGTCAAGCCAACAAGACCCGTACATCGCCTGTAGAGATGAGGAAGGAAACCTCGTAGTAGAGTCACAGTCGGTGCTGAGAATTTGGAAAAACTTCTGCAGACTGTATAACGGCGACGAACCATTCAATCTAGACGATGATAGCCAAAACTTCCTTCCACCTGACCAAAACGAAGTAAAGATAGCAATATCCAAACTTAAGTCCAACAAGGCTGCTGGACCTGACGGCTTACCAGCCGAGCTGTTCAAAGCAGCTGGAAATGACCTGGTAGAGAGCATACACAACTCATTTAAAAAATTTGGTCAGATGAGTGTATGCCTGATGAATGGAATCACAGCACCGTTTGCTCGATCCACAAGAAAGGAGATCCCCTCAATTGCGCCAATTACGGAGGTATCAGTCTCCTCAACATCGCGTACAAGATCCTATCTGCCATATTGTGTGAACGTCTGAAACCCTTCGTCCACAACCTGATTGGGTCCTATCAGTGTGGTTTCAGACCAGGAAAGTCCACAATCGATCAAATCTTCACACAACCCAAGAAGTCCAAATCGACACCCACCATCTTTTTATCGATTTCAAGGCCGCATATGACAGCATTTATAGAGACGAGTTATACAGAGCCATGTCTAGTTTTGGCTCTCGCTGCTCCATCAAGGTCGGTAACGATCTCACCGAGACCTTTGATGTCAAAAAAGGATTTAGACAAGGTGACGCGCTGTCATGTGATTTTTTTAACATCGTTCTTGAAAGAATTGTGCGAAACTCACAAGTCAACACCGGAGGCACAATCTTTCAAAAGTCTGTGCAACTACACGCGTATGCCGACGATATCGACATTATTGGAAGAACACAGCGGGCTGTCACCGGTGCGTTCGCTAGTATTGAAACATAACCTGCCAACATGGGTTTAGCGGAAAACGAGGGCAAAACCAAGTATATGCTGTCAACCAGAAGGGACACGCAACATCGACGAATTGGACAGAATGTCACAATCGACAGCTATAACTTTGAGGTAGTAAAGGACTTTGACTACCTCGACTCTGCTATCAATTCTGAAAATAACACCTCAGCAGAAATAAAACGAAGAATAACTCTTGCCAATCGCTGTTTCTTTGGGCACAGAAGGCAATTGAGTAGTAAGGCTCTATCCCGAACAACTAAGGAGACTATATATAACCTTGATCATCCCAGTCCTGCTTTATGGCGCTGAAGCATGGACTTGATGAAGATGAAGATGAAGATATCCTCGGTCGTTTCGAGAGAAAAATTCTTCATAAAATATTCGGTCCCGTTTGCGTTGACGGGCTTTGGAGGAGAAGATTCAACGACGAACTATACGAGCTGTACAGCGACATCGACCTAGTCAAAAAACTGCGCATTAGTTGTTTGAGATGGCTAGGACATGTAGAGCGAATGGACACCAGTGCTCCGGCCCGAAGAGTCTTCGAATCACACCCGGAGGGACAACGCAGCAGAGGAAGACCTCGCCGGTCGTTGAAGTTATGAAAAAGTGGGCGTGGCAGTGGACGGATTTCAAAAAATTTTACACTTGTACTGCATCTTTTTCTCAGAAGCCCAGATATTGCATTTCATCCCCCTAGCTCAAAATTTAAGGCCCAAAAAGTGGTGACGGACGGACATGGCTCAATCGTTATCGATATTTATTTATTTATTTGTTATCATCATCAAAGTTCAAGACTTTCTTAGACAAAGGTAATATACAAGCACAATGAAAGAAAAACAAGAAATTTAATAATGAAGCAGTAAAATAAATTGATAAAAAAAAAAAAAAAAAAAAAACCAAAAAACCAAATTAAAGACATAAGAATTATGACTGCGAAATAGCTTCAAACAATTTCTTTTTTATAACATCAACCGACGAGTTAAAATCAATTAAATGGGCATTTGCATTATAAATTGTCATGTAATCGTTTATAGAAGATGAATGGCCGTAAGTGGTTCGTGAATGAGATATTTTGAAAAATCTTTGATTCCGTAAACCACTAGTTGGAATATTAATATTTAGTAGACTTAGGATTTCAGGGGAATCAATCTCTCCAATAAGTAACCTATGAAGGAAAATAGCTCTGGCCACCGTTCTTCTAACTTCAAGAGATTCTAAGCTTATCAGTTTAAGTCTGGATTGGTAGGCGGGTAAGCTGTTGGCGTCAACCCAAGGAAGTCCTCTAAGGGTAAATCTCAAAAACCTCTTTTGGATGGCTTCAATTTTGGAAATATGAATTGCGTAGTGAGGATACCAGACAATTGACGCATATTCCAAAATAGATCTAACAAAAGATACATATAGCATTTTTATGACATATGGATCAGAAAATTCACAGGCATAACGCCTTATGATTCCCCATGCCCTATTAGCCTTATTCGAAATATATTCAATGTGGCTAATATATTATAGTTTTGTGTCAAGAAAAACACCCAAATCTTTTATTGTAGAGACACGAGGAATGACGTTATTATCAAGGACATAATTGTATATAAGAATTGATTTGCGACGTGAGAAGGATATGACAGAGCATTTATTAACATTTAAAGACAAGTAGTTTTTTGAACACCATAGACAAAGTTTTTGCATATTTGTATTAAGCATTTCAAAGCTTTGAATGTCTTTGCCAGATGCAAATATTTTAAAGTCATCCGCAAACATTAAAATATTACAATTAGGTAGAAATCTAACAATATCGTTAACAAACAAAATAAACAGGAGAGGACCAATGTGACTTCCTTGCGGAACGCCAGAAGTTACATTTACAAATTGGTATCTATTACACAGATAAGAAGATAACCAATGTAAAAAGGAAGCTGGAAAACCTAATCGCTTAAGCTTGAATAGTAATAAGCTATGATTTACACGGTCAAATGCTTTACTAAAATCTGTGTAGATGGCATCAACTTGATTACCTTTACTTATTTCCGAAGCAATGAAATTAGTGAAAAGTATTAGGTTTGTTACAGTCGAACGCTGTTTCACAAAACCATGCTGATTGTTATAAATTAGGGAATTACAAAAAAAGCTTAATATTGATAATGATCATGAATATGTATACTTTTTAGGGTCTATCTCGATTATTTCTCTATGTTACAAACAATGTATCAAACTTAATATACCCTTAGGATAGGGTATACAAAGAATATTGCGCTATGTATGTAAAATATTAAGCTTTTGCTTCATCCTGCGCATTGTAAAAGGAATTTAACCTGGACATTGACACTTCTACTATACGGAAGATTCTTATAACCAACAATTTAAAAGCAAGAAGTGCAAGAAAGGTACCGCTCCTGTTGAAAAAGAATGTTGCCAAAAGGTTGCTTTTTGAAGAAAAACATTGTAGCTGGACTGAATCGCGATGGCGCAATACTTACTTACTTAGGTGGCGCTATAGTTCGGGGTGAACCTGGGCCTCAACTAACACGCCTCTCCAGTTAGCTCGGTCCTTAGCTAACTGCCTCCAGTTGCGCACTCCAAGCTTGTTCAGGTCCCCTTCAACTTGTGCGCAGCACCTAAGGCGAGGTCTTCCTCTGCTGCGTTGTCCCTCCGGGTGTGATTCGAAGACTCTGCGGGCCGGAGCACTGGTGTCCATTCGCTTTAAATGTCCTAGCCATCTCAAACAACTAATGCGCAGTTTTTTGACTAGGTCGATGTCGCTGTACAGCTCGTATAGTTCGTCGTTGAATCTTCTCCTCCAAAACCCGTCAACGCAAACGGGACCGAATATTTTACGAAGAATTTTTCTCTCGAAACGACCGAGGATATCTTCATCCGCTTTTGATAAAGTCCAAGCTTCAGCGCCATAAAGCAGGACTGGGATGATCAAAGTTTTATATAGAGTTTGCTTAGTTGTTCGGGATAGGGCCTTACTACTCAATTGCCTTCTCATCCCAAAGAAACAGCGATTGGTAAGAGTTATTCTCCGTTTTATTTCTGTCGAGGTGTTGTTGTCAGAATTGATAGCAGAGCCGAGGTAGACAAAGTCCCTTACTACCTCACAGTTATAGCTGTCGATTGTGACATTCTGTCCAATTCGTCGATGTTGCGTGTCCCTTCTGGTTGACAGCATATACTTGGTTTTGCCCTCGTTTTCCGCTAAACCCATTTTGGCAGCTTCTGTTTCAATACTAGCGAACGCACCGGTTGCAGCCCGCAGTGTTACCTCAGCAAAGATTTCAACATATCTTCATTTGGGTGTTGTCTGTCCAGGATGTCGAAGCTAACCAGAATTGTGTACCTATATTGAAATCGCCCGCAATGACGATCTGAGTATGAGGGTAATGGGAAACAATTCTTAAGATGAGTCAGACAGCTCATCAAAGTCAAAATTGGGGCTTCTATAAATAAAACAGTAGTGGATAATGCTTACGGACACCAATTTTTAACCATATGATGTTGAATTCCGGATTGGAACAGGAGCCATATTGTTGTTGAATTTGGTAGGGTACATCACTACGGATAGAAATGGCGGGACCGTGGTGGGAGAAGAATAAAGGCATCAGGCTATATCCAGGAAGGTTCAAATCTGAATAATTATAGTTCTCGCCTACCTGTGTTTCAGCCAGTGCCAAAACAGCCTGTATTTACAGACGTAGACGTACGCGGCGGGGTGATACTTCCTTAGCCAACGAATGTTGCTTACATGCACTCTAAAATTTCCTAACATTATAAAATACAAACACAAAAAACACAAACCCCGACGCTACTAAGCAGAGCTGTGTGAATCGTTAGTTTTCCAAAACAAATTGCCGTAGGTGTTATGCCCGTACGACAATATGATATGATAACAAAATAAACACTCACAGCCCGGTATTCGTCGGGTGCTAGTTTACCTTAAGCATTGCATCGAGGAATTGATTGAGGAATTGTTGTGTGTGCTCCGGAGCGAATCGATTTTTGTATGATGGCAGCTGTTTTATTCACATTAGGGGAAATTTCTCTGTTGTGAAGTTCACTGCAGACTTTCGATTGAAATAAGTTCCAATCGGCTTTGTGAAGTAGGAGATTGTGAGTTGTGGTTGAGCGAAACAGTTGTTGTGATAGGAAAGTGATCACTGCCATGAAGGTCATTGGCAAGGGTCCATTTAGAGAAGGGGATGAGAGATGGTGAAACTATTGCAAGGTCGATAGTAGTGAATGTTTTTTTGGTGGAGAAATGAGTAGGCCGGCCATAGTTTAAGATTGCTAGCCCTCTCTTAGCTATGAACCGTTCGACTATTTTACCACGGGTATTTAGGGATTTGGAGCCCCAAGAGAGACTCCATGAATTAAAATCACGTGTTAGGATAATAGGACTAGGTCGATGTCGCTGTACAGCTCGTATAGTTCGTCGTTAAATCTTCTCCTCCGAAGTCCGTCAACGCAGACGGTGACCAACCCTTAACCGCCAGAATCATGATAAAGAAAAGCATACCTATATAAGTATATATGCATGTATGTATATGTACAAACAAAGTTGCACGCAGTCCACCTCGGCAGAAAGTTCACAGGACACAACGATCATTCAATTTTTTTTCTGTATTCTCGCTTTCCACCTTTTTTGTGTATTTGTTTGGTTCTCTTTTTTTTCTCTTTGTTCTCTTTCTTCTCTTCTCACTTGATATCTGCGACTGTAAGAGTAAATGGATAGTTGGGAGCGAATCAGAAAAAAGTTTCCTCGCTCGTTAGAGGCGCTAGTGTCGATATCCTCAAGTGATAGTACTATTAGATTTATATACAATGGTACTACCCTTTAAATGTTAATACACAGCGCGGGCGTTAGGGAAATTAGGAAGAGAAGATAGGAGATACCGATGAACGTTGGTCTTAAATGTTTATGGATTATAATGTGAGGGAAAAATAGAGCTTGGTAGAGCATTCCACATTCGTGTTGTACGGTACGTCCGAAAATAGGCTTCAAAGCGTGACGGGTATTGCGAGAAAATTGTGGAAGGGGCGAAATGCAACTGGCTATTTCGCTGGAGCGTTGTTTATGAAAAAAGCGATAGAATAAGGAAAGGCAAGAGACATTTCTGCGATGTTGGAGCGAGTCAATAGACTTCACTATGCTTCTATTCCCTATTAGTTTTAACGCTCGATTTTGAATTCTATTCAGCAGGTGCAAAAAGGTCTTAGGAGCACCAGACCAGATATGAGCATTAAGTATACTCGAGCTTGGGGCGGATGTATGTCTTATATATTACAGCCAGATCAGAGGGGCTAAAGAACTTCTTGCACCGTTTAAGGAATCCTAAACATTTCGCAGAATTCTTGGCGGATTCGAATATGTGGTCATTCCAACGAAGATGGTCGTTAACACACATACCGAGAATGGAAAGTTTTTCGATTTCGACGATGCAAGTGCCATTCATTGATAATGGCAAAGGATTAAGGTTACGCTTGAGCGACAGCTGACAGCATTGGGCTTTCGAAGCATTAAATTCCACTCTGTTGTTTACACCCCATTTAATTATACTGATTAGATCGGAATTTAATGAGCTTAACATACGCTGCCGTTCCAGTTCTACGGACGAAGAGCAGGGACGTGAGTCTGGGAACGAATATGAGAAGCTGAGGGTGCTGTCGTCAGCGAAGGAATGTATTGGATTAAAAGTAGTAGACAAGAGATCATTTATGAATATAAGAAAGAGAGTCGGAAACTATATGGTGGATAGCAGACTTGAAACCGTCCAAAACTACTTGAATTGAACGTTCCGAAAGCTAGTTTCTAATCCATTGAAGAAGAGATTCATCGATGCCAAATGCACGCATTTTCGACAAAAGAGCTTGATGCCAAACTCTGTCAAATGCCTTAGAAATGTCAAGCGCAACAATCTTACATTCACCAGAATGATGCAGAGAGTGGTTCCACTTTTCGGTGAGATATACCATCAAATCACCAGTGGACCTTTTGCTATGAAAGCCATACTGACGGTCATTGAGGAGCTTTCTTGATTCAAGATATTTCATAAGCTGACGATTTATCATCGTTTCCATGACCTTGGAAAGAAGGAACGTAAGTGCAACGGGTCGATAGCTGGAGGGCGAAGAAGATTCGCCTTTTTTAGGGACGGGCTGCACAAATGCTGTTTTCCATCTACTCGGGAAGAGTCCAGGGTACTCATCACGTAACTTTTCTGACGATCATCGTCTAAACGATAGCAACAAACGCTATCGTCTGTACTTTGCTTCATGTAACTCCATCATTATCGTGTCGTCTATCGTTTACGTTTTCCACAGTTTGAAAGCTACTGCAAGCCATATTCGCCTTCATGAAATGACTTTAACTGTCATTCGTTGTTTTTGTGTTTACTTTTTGTGAACTGAATTTTATGAAATTATTAGAAACTTGTACAATAACAAATAAATTATGTAAATATTCTATTTACAATGCGCCTACTTATTTGTTGGAGGAGATAAGTGATCCGACGCATCTCTAAGTTTTTTTTCGCCTGCGTAACAATTCCAATTTCTTTTCATTTTCATTTTCGCTTTCCAAAAAAAAAACATCAGATGGAACATTTTTTTTAATGATATATTTTTAATTAAAAGCCTTTCACAAAGACAAAACACCAAAAACATATGAAAACGATACCTCTTTAGCTATCGTGCAAACGATGTCGTCTTGACGATAGTGTTTGACAGTTCTTGGGGTTACGTGAAGGAAAAGTTGAATCGTCAAAAAGATATCGCCCAAACGATATTGATTTTTAATGTTACGTGAAGCAAAACTATCGTCAAAACGATATCGTCAGACGATTGCCGTCGTACGTGATGAGGGCCCAGAAGAGTAGGATAGATGAATAAGCTTACGCAGTGGTTTTGCCAGCGTGGAAGAACACCTCTTCAGAATAATGGGTGAGATACCATCTGGACCAGCGGATTTATTTATGTTAAGATCTTTAAGTACTCTTACTACTGTACGAGTGCGAAAGTGAATTTGTCCCATAGAATATTCAACGCGCTCAAGCACAGGAGGCAAAGCACAATCTGGGAGTGTGGAGTTCGCAGCGAAGAGGGCTGCAAGCAGATTGGTCTTGTGCAAAAAGCTGACGACTGAAGTGTAATTGTGAACGAGCGTTGGGGTGGAAGATGAGGCACAATTTTTTATGTTTTTGACGAACGACCAACAGTTTCTGCTACCTTTGGGACAGAATAGAATCTTTTGCCTCAATTTTTGGTCAAAGGAGAACTTGACACGGTGAATGAGAGTATTGCAGTCATTTCTAGCTCGTTTAAATTTTTTTCGATTTTCCTCAGAGGGGTCGGCCTTGTAAGACCGAAAACTTAACTCGCTCGACCTGATAGCCTCTTTACAGCTCGAGTCATACCATGCATTTTCCTTTGGCTTGATACTCTTTATTCGGTTAGGAATAAAGGATTTCATGCCAAGGTAAATGGTATTAGTGATCATATCGGTGGCGGCTTCTATACCCTATCCTAAGGGTGTATTAACATACTAACAAAATGCAATATCACCTCGCCCACTTTATAAGGGCTACATAGCAAGGAGGATAGCGTATCATACGATCCGTTCCAGACGGATTGTAGCTTTTCTGTATGTTTATACCCTATCCTAAGGGTATATTAAGTTTGACACATAGTTTGCAACATAGAGAAATAATCGAGATAGACCCTATAAAGTATATATATTCGTGATCAGCATCGATAGCGAAATCGATTGAGCGATGACCGTCCGTCCGTCCGTCCGTCCGTATGTCACCGCGTTTTGGGCCTTAAATTTTGAGCTAGGACGATGAAATTTCATATCTGGGCTTCTGAGAAAAAGATACAGTACAAGTGTAAAATTTTTTTAAATCCGCCCACTGCCACGCCCACTTTTTCATAACTTCACTAAATTATATGAAACCGAAAAATTTTGTTAAGACCAAATATTTAGGCATTCAGACTCCCTACAATCCACTCATAGAAAAGTTTTGGCCACGCCCACTTTTTGGGCGCGTTTTCATCATAAAACCGATTTTTGGGCCTTAAATTTTTAACTAGGACGCTGAAATTTCATATCTGGGCTTCCGACGAAAGGGTACAGTAGAAGTGTACATTTTTTTTACATCCGCCCACTGCCACGCCTACTTTTTAATAACTTCACTAAATTATATGAAACCGAAAAATTTTGTTAGGTCCAAATATTTAGGTATTCAGTTTTCCTGCAATTCACCCATAGAACAGTTTTGGCCACGCCCACTTTTTGGGGGCGTTTTCATCAAAAAACCGATTTTGATAAAATTTTACATGTAACATCCTCAAACGTTGGAGGTTATAGCCATATTTGAGTACGAAATGCAATTTGGCCACGCCCACTTTATAGAGAGGAGGATAGGGTATCAGACGATCCGTTCCAGACGGATTGTAGCTTTTCTGTATGTTTATACCCTATCCTAAGGGTATATTAAGTTTGACACATAGTTTGTAACATAGAGAAATAATCGAGATAGACCCTATAAAGTATATATATTCGTGATCAGCATCAATAGCGAAATCGATTGAGCGATGACCGTCCGTCCGTCCGTCCGTATGTCACCGCTTTTTGGGCCTTAAATTTTGAGCTAGGACGATGAAATTTCATATCTGGGCTTCTGAGAAAAAGATACAGTACAAGTGTAAAAATTTTTGAAATCCGCCCACTGCCACGCCCACTTTTTCATAACTTCACTAAATTATATGAAACCGAAAAATTTTGTTAAGACCAAATATTTAGGCATTCAGATTCCCTACAATTCACCCATACAAAAGTTTTGGCCACGCCCACTTTTTGGGGGCGTTTTCATCACAAAACCGATTTCCGGGCCTTAAATCTTTAACTAGGACGCTGAAATTTCATATCTGGGCTTCCAAGAAAAAGATACAGTACAAGTGTAAATTTTTTTTACATCCGCCTACTGCCACGCCTACTTTTTTATAACTTCACTAAATTATATGAAACCGAAAAATTTTGTTAAGACCAAATATTTGGGTATTTAGATTCCCTACAATTCACCCATAGAACAGTTTTGGCCACGCCCACTTTTTGGGGGCGTTATCATCAAAAAACCTATTTTGATAAAATTTTACATGTAACATCCTCAAACGTTCGACATTATAGCTATATTTGAGTACAATATGCAATTTGGTCACGCCCATTTTATAGAGAGGAGGATAGGGTATCATACGATCCGTTCCAGACGGATTGTAGCTTTTCTGTATGTTTATATTCATGTTTGAGCGGAGTTCTGAGCTTTGTGCATTCACCGATGAGGAGAACCTGATTCGCCTGCAAAGAGTATTGAAGGGTAAGGCTTTAGACGCCGTAAAAAGTCTACTAATACAGCCGATTTGCGTTCGCCGCGTAATTGCAACGCTTAAAATGCTTTTTGATAGGCTAGAATTGATTGTCCACACACTCCTTCAAAAAGTCCACATAACGCCAGCACTGAAAGCTGAAAAGTTGGAAACGATTGTAAATTTTGCTCTTATGGTTCAAAACCTATGTACCACCATGGACGCATCGATCCTAGGGTCTTATTTAAACAACCCAACACTCTTACAGGAGTTGGTTGATAAGTTGCCGCCTTGCTTGCATTTGTTCTGGTAGTTGTGCTTCTGTGGCCGAATGCAAACGCTTATAGCAGGTGCCCCTCAGTAGAGCCTCTTGCAAATTAAATGCGCCTTGGATGGGTCGTACACCGTAATTGCTCGAAGTTGCCCTACGTGAATGAATGTACTGAAGACTGGTAAAATTTTCACATCTGCGAGTGCAGTGACACTGAGCTGCAACGGTTGGTGAGGAGTTTTATATGTACTGGCAATTTCGGAGTGTCTAGTTCGGAGAAATCTCTAATGTCGACAGACGATCAACATGCTCTGGATTTGTTGAAAGCCCACACAATTCGGAAAAATGGTCATTTTGAGAACGCATTTTTATGGAATTTAAACGAAGTTCAATTATCGGATAGTTTATCAATGGCCAGCGACGTTTAGCATGTTTAAAACGTCGAATGAGGCTGGAACCACAATTAGGTGAATCACTTAAGGCGAAAATAAAGGAATATGTATCGAAAGGTTACGAAAGGAGACTTTCATCTCAAGAAGTAGCTCGAGGACATCATCGATCATGGTAAATGCGCATATTTCCTGTCAAAAACCCAAATAAGCAAAAAAAAAAACTGAGAATCGTGTGGGATGCAGCTGCCACAGTACAATTCAATTCAATTCAATTCTTTATTGAGGCTTTTTGAAATACATGATTTTTTTAACAATAATTGCTCAGTAACAAAAAAAAATAATAATATGTAGCCTACTTATAAACTATGCCTGGCAAATCAATTTAAAAAGATATTTTATTTTGCAACCTTTACTCAGGAGTTGAACTGATATTAATTTAATTGTAAAGCAAGTTAATTTGCATGCTTGCTCCCGGCATACTTTCTATATTTTATTTCTATTCTATAATATATAAACTTAAAAACTAAGACTAGATATGTATAAGAAAAGATGGCGAACATGCCAAGCTAAATAATTTTAATTCATACTACATTTAACTTATTTTCAAAAACAGAAACAGAATTAGCAATCAAAATTATATGTATAACATGGGATTTTGCAAAAGCTGTAATGGACTTTTGTTAACCTCCCAGATTTAGGCGCGAAGCTTTCTCGTAGAAGGGTATCTTAGAACCTCTATTTACGTCAGGTGTAATGATTGGAAGAGAGTCGTTGTTTAGCATATTAAATGGGGAGATATAATAGTTGCTTTCCAAGCAATCTGTTAGGTTCGAGTCAAACAAGGATCTAATCAATGCATTCGGTTGATGTTCGATACGTTGGAGTTTGTTTTTCGTGATGTTGATTAGATATGTAAGAAGAGGAGTTACTTTGCAGGATTCATAAATTATTTTGTTCGCGAAATATTTTTTGTTTGGTCTTCTAAATAGGCCGCAGCAGAATCTTCAAAATTGTCTTTCAAATTTTTCTAGCTCTTTTGTTATCGTGGGAGATAGAAAACCATGAGCAGAACCCGTATGCCAGAATCGGGCGAATTAGTGTTTTGTATATAAGTACTTTAGTATTTTTGGACATTGCTCTAGAGTGCAGTATTGGTTTAAGTGTAGCTGTTACGGCTTTTGCTTTAGCTAGCTAAAGGAACCTATTATGAAAGTAGATCCCTAGGTATTTCATTTCAGAGCGCAGAGGAATGGGTTTGTTGTTAATTCGTAAAGCGAGTGCTTTACTATCCTTAACAGCAAGTCGATGTCCTTTTCCGCTAGCGTTCCGGAAACATGTCAAACTACATTTATCGGAGTTAATATTCAAGCCCCATTTTTGAAAGTAACCAACTAGCAATGGAAGTTTTTGTTCAATTTCAAACAACGCTTTTTGTGGCCTTGTATCGCTAGCTATAATCGTGGTATCATCCGCAAATAGAATTCCCTCTGGTTCGTCGCCTTCGCCGTTTTGGAATAGAAAATCATGCAAGTATATCGTGAATAAAATCGGTCCCAAGATCGATCCTTGTGGAATTCCTGACCGTATTGGAAAAAAATATGAATGTTCAGATTTTAAAAATATCGCAGAAATCCGATTTTCGAGAAAATTTGAGTGAATTCGAATAAGCCACTTGGGAAAGCTAAGTTTTATTAGTTTGTATAGCAATCCATTATGCCATAGAGAATCAAATGCCTTTTCGAGGTCTATATTAACACAAAGGGTACATTTTTTTTTGATCTCAGATTATGAACTATTTTGTTACAGAGAAGAAGTGTGGCGTGTTCTGTGGAATGTTCTTTTCTGAATCCAAACTGGTTACTAGGTATTACATTTTGGTCGTCGCAGAATATATTTAATGGATCCGCTAGTATTTTTTCGAAAAGTTTTCCAATGTTCGAGAGTAAGGATATAGGCCTAAAACTTTTAATATCTCTGGTGGATCTATTTTTTGCAATAGGTAATAATTTTCCAATTTTCCAAGCTGAGGGAAAATAGCCATTATTAATGCAGTGGTTGAATATAGAAGAGTGCAGAATGTCGAGGGAATGACAGCTTTTTCGCAAAATAAAATTTGATATACCATCTACTCCTGACGATTTTTTGTTTTTAAGGTTGGATCTACACAGTTGGACATGCTGAGGGTTTGTAAAAGGGGGGGAACCTGGATTATATGACGGGTTGGATGGCGAAAACGTAATAATAGGTGTACTGAGTTCGGACGAACGAAATTGTTGTACCGTGGAATTAACTTCGTTGGTTAGGTTACCATCAAAATTTGGAATCTTTTCTGTGTACAAGGCTGAAAAAAAAATCTCGGAAGGCATCAATTTTGCATTGAGTGTCAACTAGATCAAGGCTATTATGCGTGAGAACATCTTCAGAGATATTAGTGCCAAAGAATTTTCTTCCAGTGATTTTGTCGATTTCTTTGAATGCTTGAGGAGAGGGACGTATATCCTTTAACTTGTTCTTAAAACCGTGGTTGAGGTCGATATTGACTCTTTGATTAATGAGTTTGCTAAGACATTGTATTTTAGATGAAAGTTGGCAGTACTCAAAGTTGACTTTGTTGAGATACCTGTGGAATATTCTTTTTAACCGCTTTAGCCAGGAGCTCCGAATTCTGATAAGTTTCGTAGTAAAGTCTGATATGTCTTTGTATCTATGGTTCTTAGGTTCACATATGACTGAGTTGGATTCTACAACAGCTGAAATTTTTGAGTTTAGTTGAACAATAATATCATCGATTTCCAGATTTGATATGTTTCTATCGGAAGGTACATTTAAGCGAGACAAATTGTTCTGAAGGCTTAGTCTAAACATTTCCCAGTCGGTATTTTTAAAACTTTTAAATGTTGCTAGTGAGGATAGTAAAAAGGGAGAATAGTTGGCAAGACCCACATTAATGGAAATCCCAAAATGGTCTGAACATTATTTTTGAGATTCGAAGAAAGGAGGAAAAAATCAATAAATGAGGAAGAGCGTGGAAAGGTGGGTCCATCGGATGGAATAAGATCAAGATTTAAGAATGCACTATTAAAAAACCAGTCGTGGACTAAATTTCCGTTTCTGTTTCGATCACTGTCCCCCCAATGGAAAACAAAAGAATTTGTTAGAGTCAAGAGCCTGTCGAGATCTCTTTGTAGGTTAAGGTTTGAATTACCGGGTATATATATGCTACCCAGTAGTATTCGTAAATCGGAGCGTCTTGAATTGTGCTATGAAAAGGAACAGCACGAAATGAAAAGTTTTGTTTAAGAATGATTGCGGTTCCTCTTCCTGTATCGTTTCTTAAGATGTTGTAACCTTCGAAAGATGGTCTATGACTTCGACCAAGTCTAATTTCAGAGAGAAAGCAAATGTCTGGTTTTTGCCCTTTTAATATATTCAGAAGTGCAAGTCTTCTTTCATGGGAGATAATAGAGTTAAAATTCATGGATGTAATAATGAGGTTTGTTGAGGCCATTATACAACTATCGAGGCGACGAATTCTAGGTAGGTAAACATTTTTTCTTCTTGGGATTGAAGTTTCTGATATTTTGGCCAAAATTGCCTAATTTTAGTTAGCACTTCCTTAAACGGAATGTTAAAAAGAGTTTTGGATTCATTCAGGAAGTCATTGAGATTTCCTGATTGCGAGGTGTCTTTATTTGCTGAAGAAGGTTTATTTAGGGAATTTCTTGCCATATCAGCAAAAGAAATATTCGAGTTGGGCATTTGGCTAATAGTCTCCTATACAACTCTTTTGTTTGTATGAGCTACAAAAGTATCTTTCTGGTATATGGCTTTTTTTCTCTCTCTGTATTTTAAATATGCTGGGCAACTTTGAGAACTAGCTGCATGACCAAATTCATTGCAGTTGATGCATATAGGTTGCGGTACTTCCTGATTATTTTCTTTTTTAGATTTGTACAATTCAATACACGGTTCAGAGGCATGATTGTCTCCACAAAACACACAGCGATTACTATATGCACAGCAATCACCTGTGTGACCAAATCTTTGACAACGGTAACACCTAATCACAAGTCTACTATTTTTTTTCTCCCAATAAACTCTTTGGTGTAACAAACTACGAACACATATTATTTCCTTGATTGATTCACCCACATCAAGTTGGACAACAAAGATGTTAAGTTTAATGTTGAGTTCTTTTGTTCTCGCAGTGGAAAACGCAGATACTTTTCTAATCTTAACGTTAGGCACAGATTCTTTAAGAGCTTTTACAATTAATTCGATTGGTGTGTCACTATCGAGGCCTTTCAGTAATATAGAAGCCTTCTTTCTTTCCTTTGGGGAGAAAGAATACACATCTAAATCTGTTTCACGAAGTCGGTCAATTATCAATCTATGCACGCTCGCATTATTAACATAGACTTTTGTTTTTTGATAACCAATGTTTACAAATTTATATTGAATATCGTTAATTTTACATTCTGAGGCAGCAAGTTTAATTAAGTCAGCAATTAATGCGCAGTTAGCACCAAATACGAAAATAGGGGGACAATATATAATTTTATCAGAAGAATTAGGCTTATTTTTAGTTTGTCGTCTACAATTAATTGCAGGTTCACTGGTGATCATATCATCAGTTGTATGGCAGGTTTCCATTTGTTCTAGGTCCACAAGTGCTCCAAACGAATTGTTGTTAAAATTATGTTGGTTTTCAGGAGGGGTATGAACTGGTTCATCATTTTTCCTCTTTCTCTTTCGGTCGTTGTAGAAATTGTTTGCTGATCGATTTAACTTACTGATTACAGTAGTCCACTCACTTGGGTTTGGCTGTGGTGTGGCCATTTTTGCAGCTTCTATTGTTTGGTCTTGAAGAAAATTGGTTCTCTCGAGATTGGATTGGTGTAAACTTTGGCTGATTGCGGCTGAAGGAATGACACCGCGTGTTGAATCAAACGGATTATTACAGTTATCACTTTGTTTTGAAGGCGCACATGCAACCAATTTTTTATTATATTCCAGCTAAGCTCTAATATATTTATGGTTTGTTTCACTTTTCTCCACTTTCTTGAGTCTCTATCTCACAGAAGAAAATTTTAAGTTAAGGTTTTAAATATTTATAAATTTGACAGCTGCGGTTAAACCGCGTTGGTAATTAGAAATCTATCACAAACACGTCTGTTCACGTTCGCGTTCCGATCCATTCGTCCTGCCACAGTACAAGGCGTGCCCGTGATCTACAAATTTCGAAAAAATCCGATAGCCATCTGCGGTGACATCATGGAAATGTTTCATCAAGTGAAAATACCTGAAAAAGATTTCTTTGGAGTCGTAATACCACCCAAGAACCAGATGTCTACGTAATGACCGTCATGACTTTTGGAGCAACGTGCTCGCCCAGCAGCGCACAGTATGTTAAAAACAAGAACGCTGACGATTTTGTTAAGACGTTCTCGCGAGCTGTTCGGTCGGATGCATCTAGTCGATGGTATAGAGGACCAGAATTTCTCCACTTACCTCCGGACAAGTGGTCACGGGTAGTTTAACCCAATGAGTCTACGAAGGAAGACCTGAAAACGAAATTTATCAATATTCATACCCAAGCACTAAAAGTATCTTACGATTCAAAGAGACTTCGAGTTGGAAACGGTTGCTTCGAAGAACAGCGTTTGTTGAGTACGGTCAGTATCCATAGTGCACCGGCATCCAATTGCCAGCCACACGACATTGAATCGGATACATGAAACCACTTGCTTGACATTGAACTGAGTTCAACCAAAAAAACGGATGCAACATAACACCCTTGTATTCTCTTATTTTGTATATGCTTCCGTTAATTCACATTTATGCTTACATTATATTTGCACAATACTTAATTTGCACCACACGTAAAAAACTGTATCGCAGAATAAGCAAATTTGCACATTCGCACTTATTACCTTTTTTGTATGAAATGTTTAATTAATAGAATAAGCTAAAAATTATGTTTGCTAGAATAAGCTAAATTTTTGTATAAATACTACCTAATAAAAATTTAACTGGCCTGATACACTTTGACAGCCATCGATGACAATTGATTTTTTTTGGCCGCTATTATTAGCTACATACTCTTGGTGTACTAGTCAGAAATCATTTACTAGAGATATTAAACTTTCCCGGCACTTTCCAGGGGCCTACAAGCTATTTCACGCATATTGTTACATTTTCACGCACATTTGTTTGACTTGGTCAATTCACCCTTGAGTTGGTCAATTCACCCGTAAATCACAACAACAACACAGTAAATTCACCTCTAAATCACAACAACAATGAGTGAATTTGACAGCTGATGAAGAAATTGGAAAGTGCGCGTGGAAGAAATTGGAAAGATATTAACAATATTGAAATTTTTTTTTTTTTTCATTAAAATATCAAAATTTAAATGTCGTATATTATTTAAAGAAAAATATAAGCACTCACAATTTCTGATTGCATTTTACAATATGAAAATAAGAAATAAATGTAAAATGCATACTTTTGATCTTTACTTCTGGGTTGACGATAAAAAAAAACTTAAAATTGTATTTATGGTGTTGGGAAACATTAGTTGGAGTTTTGAAATTTTATTCAGTGTGGAAATATCAGTATGTATAATGAGAAATATTAAAAAGAAATTACATATATTGAAGTTCTGTTTTTTGTTTTAAGTTGAAAATTATTAAGTAAACAGTAATATTGTGAAGAAGAAAAACGAAATAACGATGGGCCTTAAACCAGTTAATTATTATACAATGCCTTTGATCACATTTCGGTTTGTAATTACTAAGCTCTCAAGTGGATGTGTTTTATAAAAAAAATTCTACAATGGACATTGTTTGGATAACATAGTTTGTACTGGCAAAATTTACACTTTTGTAATTTAATTAACAAATTAGTGGTTGATGTACATATGAATGCATGCATTCATGGATTCATATTGTTTTCATTTATAAGCCTAACATAGGGTTCGAAATGTCTGATGTGTTTTGAATTTAAGACAACGGCGACACTTCAAAAATTACAGATGCTACAAACATCCATTATGGCAAAATTCATACACATTTCAATATCTTAAACATATTTAAAAATATATATGAGAAAGATATGATCCACATAATCAACCTTGGGTGCTTACTATTTGCTGCATCACTGAAATATTTAAAAATGATTTTATATTGCAATTCAAGGATTATATCGAAATGTAAGTGAAAATGGGAAAAACATTTCCGGTAAACAAGTGTTTTCTATTCGTCATTGAAATCAAAAACAAATAAGCAGTTGCTCAACAACAATTTTGCAAATACATTTTTAATACTGTTTTCATAAATACATATATTGTATTAAAAATATTTGCAAGCACCTAAATGTATGACGTTTACTCTGCTTGAAGTAGTTTTATTGATAGCTTTAGCAAGGCTGTTTTACGAGTACATATTATAAAACTTTTAATTATAAATGTAACTTCAGCTGTGTATTACAATCGTAATAGTTCAGGATATTTAAACATATGTATGTATGTAAAGGAATTGGAATGGAAATTGCATTTTCATATGCTTTAGAACTCTAGACTACTTCTTCGAGATTAACACAATTACTAATTATAATGCTTAATTTTATTATTTATTGATTTTTGTACGTTTATACATAATTGTAATTAAAGTTCGTTAAGCCAAAATCCAGGAACGGCCGTAATATCTGTAATAGAAAGCCTCATCAATCAAGACACAATTGTTACTGGTATTCTACTTATGTAAACCAAGAATTACCGTAACTTAACTTTGTTGCTATGTTTTTACCGTCTAACTTCGCTGCAACAATAATTTTTGTAGCAATTACTTGATTTTTTAATTAACAATAATAATCTCAATTGAAATTGGTGTCTATTATTTTCTATTTATGATCAATATTCAAAAAAATAATATCTTATTTTAGAAAAACAGTCGTTTTTATGTTATTCAATTCGAAAAACAATAATCAATATTTTAAATTGAATTTCTGATATTAATTTTTACTTGCACCTATACCTATAGGGCAAGTATTGGTTTCGTGAAAAATTTCGAACTCGAGATTTTAATCAAACTTGACATTACTATGATGGAGAAGTCCAAAAAAGTGGATCCGCCAATTCCGTCTGTCTGTCTGTCTGTCCGTATGTCTGTTTGTCTGTCTGTCTGTCTGTCTGTCTGTCTGTATATTCGACTGCAGCCCAAACGGCTGGGCGGATTTGCTTCAAACCTCATATCTGGGGTCTGTGGGATGATCCCTAGAGGCGAAATTGGAATTTTCATTCTAAACTCAAATTTAAGGGTAGTTTACTTAAGGCCGATTTCACTAAAAATGGATTTTCTCGAAAACGGCTCTAACGATTTTGATAAAATTTCATATGTGAGTTAGTTTGGGCATTTGCTATTAGATGGCATACCACGTTTTGCGCGAAAAATGCGTATAATGGTAATTTTATAAATTGACTGTTTCTCGTCTATTTCTACAGCGATTGGGCTTAAAATCAATATCTAAGGTGGATATGCTAAATACAAAATTATAATATACCAAGTTTTGGAACTACCACGCCTACTTTTAAAAAATTTTACTTTTTCAAAATTTTTACTAGAAATCGAAAAAAATTGTTAACACATAATTCATAGGCTTTGAAAATCTCTATAATTTACCTTAACATCATATATAGCCACGCCCACTTTTACAAAAAAAAACTTGAATTTCAGTGCTTATACGATTATAAACTAATAGCATTAAGGTGCAAGTACGTACGTCCCAGTCGTGCACTTTATTTCTTTTCACATTGATTTTCCAATATTGTTTCCAATGCACAATATTTATGGCAAATTCTTCCGTTTTGCGAACAAATCCGCTGACGTACTTATTCCACCACTAGAGGAATTGTTGTTGCCAATGTACACGTATTCACAGACGAGGAGCGAATTACAACAAAAACAATGTAAACAAATGGGTTTTGAGAGGAAAGAGAGGTACAAGTTTAATATCTCTTTACTCAATGATTTCTGGTACTAGTACTGTACTAGAAATACCGCCGATAGTCACGGTACAGAACCATGATCTATCACATACATATATACAGTAAAAGCACTGTATTCATTGGTGACCCCGACGTGATTTACTTCCCCCCACCAGTGGTAAGGGGCAAATCACAAATCAACGTTCAGCATTACTAAAAGCGTTTACCAGCACTTTACACAGGTAACTTCGTCTATACTTGTGTAGTGTCGACAGGGCTAAAACACTGATCGCAACGTAATTATCGTACACTTCACATCAGAAGATACAAGCAAATATCAGACATCGTCAACCGAAAATGGATGACACAGACATTTCCATCATTGTCGCTCAATAAAAGGTTCTAGCGGATGAGCTAGAGAAGTTAAGAGTGAATATTTCAAAGGACAGTTCTTCAAAAAAGACACCAAAATATAAGTAGGATAGGTTGCAACGTGTGGAAGGCATCAATTCCAAGCCAACCACCAGAAAGTTAAGTGCAAGGTCAAACATGACACAAGGAGACAAAGGATAGTGGCCAAATCACTTCAACGAATCTTCGACAGCATAGAAGATAAGGAAGTAGTTCACTCCAAGGCATTTTATGAGCTGAAAATCAGTGGTATTAACAAATATTGGTATCAGATCGAAGAAATTCATCAGCAGATCGGGGAGATGGAGGATGCCTACAACACATTAGGTTACAACATGAATGATTACGTTGAAATGGAAAAAAGGGCTCAAGAGTGCTTGATCCAATTGTCTACCAAGTTAGACGAACTAAGTCCTCAGCGAAGTTCACCTGCAGCTACAATACCAACGTCATCGGATAATTCAAGGCTCAATCTACCAAAATTTACATTGCCAAAATTTGATGGTGATTACCTCAAAAATTTACGGAATTAGTGTACAAGCAACCCATTGCCAATTGTCAGAAAATGTTTTATTTAAAGTCAACACTGACAGGCGAAGCTGAGAAGCTAATTCGTCATTTCACGGCATCTGATGTTAATTACATCGCTGCATGGAGGATCATAACAGATCGTTATTAAAACACACGACTTCTGGTAACGGCAACACTTGATAAATTAATGCTACAGCCAGTAATTCACACTGAAAGTTCAGTTATGGTAAGGAATTTACATGATAACACAAAGGAATGTATTCTCAGCCTACAAAATCTTGGTGTGGACACAAAAAATTGGGATCCACTTCTATTACACATATTAATAAAAAAAATTGGATCGCAACACTCATACACTGTGGGAGCAGTCATTAAAGAATCCAAAATCGTTAGCCACATTACAGGACTTTATGTCATTTCTTAAACTCCGCTTTCAATCATTGGATGCATTAGGAGCAAAGCAATATAAGAATTCAGAAGATTCACGCAAACGACAAGCATTTTCAAAGGCATTGACAGTGACCACGGCAGGAAGATTATCATGCGTAGCTTGCAAAGGTCCCCATCAGATATTTAACTGCCAGAAATTTTTACTATTAAGTCCCAAGGAACGGCTAAATCTGATAAAGATCACAAGTAATTGCATATTTATTTTTATTTATTTATTTATTTACTTATTTATTATTATTATGTACATACTTCTAACACAGTACGAATATACTTTTAAGTCTGTGAAAGATAAACAATTGGTATTAACTTAAGTTAACTTAGCAATTAAACATAAGTATTAAATAGAGATCAAGTTTAGTGAAATTGAACAGAGTGTTTATATTTAACAAAAGAAAAAAAAATAAAAAAATTAAAAAATTAAAAAAAAATTTAAATTCAACTTTAAATTCAGATAATGAAAAATATTAACATTTACAGTTTCGTAATTCCAATATATGTATGTATTTCCAATTTTGTAATTAAGTAAAACTTTAATAAATTGAGTTTGCTTGAAAAGAAGGGGGTGGGGAAGTCAAAATCTAGTTGCTTTGATATGTCAAGAAAAGCTGTAACTCACTTTTGAAACGACGTGTGTCATTCAGTTCTCTCAGGTTACGCGGAAGTGAATTCCATAGGCGAATAGCAGTAATGAAAAATTGTCTTTCAGATGTTAGGCAGGAGAATTGCGGATGAATTAGGCAAGCAGATCTGTTGGATGCCGAAAACTGGATTTTATTGTAGAGATATGCCGGTTGCCTTGATTTTATAATGCTAAAAAGCATGATGAGGGTACGAAACTTGACGTAGTACTGAAAAGATATACCCAACAAGTTATTTGTCAGATGTGAGATGTGGTCAAACCTTCTGAGACTGTAGATATACCGGATAGTACTGTTAAATGCTACTTGGAACTTCCTTTTACTTTCAGCATCACAATTACAGAATACTTCACATCCATAAATAAGCACAGGAATAACCAGAGCTTTAGCAAGAACCATCCTCGTCCTAGGTGGCGTAAACTTTTGAGCACTCCATAAAGTTCGGAGGACGCCATATGCCTTACCCACTATCGCATTCATATGGTTATTCCATGTGAGTGTTCTATTAAATACCATGCCTACATTTTTTGAAGTCTCAACGAATTCAATAGCTGAACTGGTTCTAGCCTTTTTTTTGAGATAACTATGCATTTACATTTTTTTGGATTAAGTGTCAGGCTATTTTCCAATGACCAGTTCGATATCCTTTGGAGATCTTTATTCAAATCATTGGTACAGTTTTCAATAAGACCAAGGTCACAACTTTTATAAATTTGAATATCATCAGCGTAAAAGTGCTTTGAAGAATTAAAAATTACAGTTTTTATATCATTGATATAAAGTGAGAATAACAGAGGTCCCAAAATTGAACCTTGGGGAACGCCTCGCACCAAAGGAAGAAATTATGATAGAACGCCCTCCATAGACACAGCCTGTTCTCTTTCTCTTAGGTATGACGAAAGCAACTTTACAGCAAAGGGGGACATGTTAAAATAATAACGTAATTTATTTATAAGAGTGGAGTGGTTAACCATATCAAAAGCTTTGGAGAAATCTAGAAGGATCAAAAACGTAACATGGTCCTTGTCCAGTTTTTCTCTTATACCTTCTACCACGCTCATCAGAGCAGTGGTATAGCTATGTTTGGCACGAAATCCAGATTGAACTGAAACCAATAAATTATTATGCATGAGATACTCATTTATTTGTTTATGCATAATTCGTTCACAAACTTTGGAAAGAAAAGGTAGGATTGATATGGCTCTAAATTCATCACCTGTCGAATTCTTAGGGATTGGTATTATTTTGGCCATTTTCCATTGGCGAGGAAAAATGCCGGTCATAAAAATGATATTGACGTGCGTAATGTACGGAAGCAGTAATGGTAAAATGGTTTTAATGAAAATCGGATGGACTCCATCTACTCCTACGGCATTTGACTTTACCGACAAAGAACTTTCAACTACGTCCGAGTTTTCTATTTTTGTAAAGAAAAATGCTGCATCAGTTGACACTACAAGATCCCGGTGAGTACTATTACCATCCCTTGCTGAGGCTGTAGGATGTGGAATTGATAAGAACCTGCGATTTAATTCATTGCAGTCGATATCACTTGAACAGTTTAATTTTTGTCTACCAATTCCTAACTCATGTAGGTTACTCCATAATCTTCGGCCATCTGAGTTGGTATTTAGGCGATTGGAGTAAAAGCGTGTCTTTGCAACTCTTATTTCACGAACAACACTATTGCGTAAATGTTTGTAGACTTGGTGGAGTTCGTCTACCCGGAAGCGTTTCCATCGGCGGTAAGCCTGATCGCGTAGTGTTATTAATTGGTGAAGCTCTTGCACTTAGAACAACTTACAAAACCTTCATCAAGTAACATACTCATTTCCAGTAATTCCCCATCAACATTCGACATTCCAACAAGGGATCAGTTAACGTCTTTAACAACTCAAGGAAACTGTGGAAGTAAGGGGTATGTTTTCCTCTCAAAGGCTATAGTTAAACTGACAAATCAGTGTGGTAAAACTATTGATTGCAAGGCTATACTGGATTCAAAGTCTCAATTGAATTTCATTACCGAGAGAATCATAAAAAACTTGGAGTAACACCAATCTCCCAAATCATGCATATCCAAGGGATTGGTCGGGAGACTCAGCAGGTGAAGAAGAGAGTGAGCATTCAGTTAGGATCCTGTCTTAATGCATTTTCCATAAGGATGGAAGCCCATGTATTATCAAAAATTACTTCAGATCAACCTACCAGAACGTTTGACACAATTTCCTGGCCGATTCCAGTCAACATTCCACTTGCTGATCCAACCTTTGGCAATCCGGGCTCAATCGATGTTCTTATTGCAGCCAAGCTCTATTATTCTTTTCTCTCTGTGGGGCAAATCAAATTGGGAAAATCTATGCCAACACCTCAAAATACAGTCTTTGGATAGACAGTTGGTGGAAAATTAGAAGGCAACCACCAATTGAATGCAAGTTGTGGAATATGTAGTGCAGACGAAGCACTTAACCATCAAATAGAGAGATTTTGGCAATTGGAGGAATCACCATCCAATGACAGGCGTCTTACAGCATCCGAAAGACAATGCGAGCTTCATTTCAACCAGACAGTCTCAAGAAACGGTGAAGGACGATTCGTGGTAAAACTGTCATTCAAGGAAGAAGCTAACATTTTGGGAGAATCAAAAGATGTCGCCTCCCAAAGATTTCTCTCACTTGAACGGAGACTTGATAAATCAATAGATCTTAAAACGAAATACATTGATTTCATGCAAGAATACGAACAGCTTGGGCACATGGACGAAGTAAATTATCAGCAATTAGACAAGCCCCACTACTTCTTGACTCATCATTGTGTCACAAAGGCAGATAGCAGCACAACAAAGCTCAGAGTGGTCTTTGACGGTTCAGCAAAAACGTCTTCTAATGTATCTTTATACGATGTCTTATCAACAGGTCCTACTATCCAAGACGATGTGTTTTCAATTCTTATAAGATTTCGCATGCCGAGATATGTATTTACCGCTGATATTGAAAAAATGTATAGACAAATACTGATGCATGAGGAAGACACAAAATACCAACTCATATGGTGGAGAAGCAATCCCAATGACGCACTTAAGTGTTTTAAGCTCAACACCGTTACATACGGAACTACTTCTGCGCCATATATCGCTATATGGCAGAAGTAGCACTAACGCCCAATCATTTTCTCCTAGGATCTTCGAACGGAGTAAAACCACTAGCAGTGTTCAACGAGGATAGCAGGGTGCTCAAGCAGAATTGGCTCACTTCGCAGGAGTATGCGGAACGCTTCTGGAAACGCTGGGTAAGAGAGTATTTACCTACGATAACCCGTTGAACAAAATGGTTCGCACCCGTCAAGCCGATTGAAGTGAGTGACATCGTCCTTATTGTGGACCCGAATAATCCACGCAATAGCTGGCCGAAGGGACGTGTAATCCAAACCAAGATTTCTAAGGATGATCAAGTGAGAAGGGCATTTATTCAAACGCATACTGGGGTGTACGAGAGACATGTTGTGAAGTTGGTGGTGCTAGATGTAAGAGCCAATGAAGATGTTGGTTCACGGGCGCAACTATCAGGGGGGAGTGTTTACAACCCTGCGCAGTGTTGTCGGGCAAAAGATAGTTGTCGCCCCTAAATCCAAAGTGGCGCTGTATGGACCGAAGATGGCGTAATTAAATTGTCACATTTCCTTCTTCCTTTTTATTTTGGCAGCACTAGCGCGTGGATGTGAGAACATAAATAAAGTATAAAATATCATACAAAGATTTATTTTACAAAGATACATTTATACCTATTTATTTATTTATACCTATTTGTACCAGGTAAGTCTCCCTGGAATTATAATATTATTATTTATTATAGAGATTATTATTTGCAATAAAGTTTTAACAACCCTTATTTAGAAACCATATTCATTGAACCGGACAAGTAAGAAGTTAACAAATTCCCGCAGGCGCTAATCTGCGACAAAAGATTTCATAATTCTTTCCGAGACGCATATCATTGAGGACATTGATGACTGTGAAATCTTTTTTAAAAACTACATTCTGACTCGATGTAAAAAAGAATCAAGGCATACCCGGGGACTCTGTATATACGTACATACATATGCATCTATGTGAAAGATCATTATGAAGTCTGTGTAATTATAAGAAATGGTATCCCCAGGTAAATTTTCTGGCTTTTAGTAAACATCACAGCGAATAACCAATCGATTTATTTTGCGGCAGTTTATCGTGCACCAAAGTCTTCAGAAAGAATATTTTGTAAGTTATTTAAGGATTGTTTAGAGGAGCTTGTAGACTCAAATAGGCAGTTTATAGTTGCTGGAGATATGAACATAGATTGGATGAATGAGTCATATATGTACACTCAAGACTTAAGAAATACAATTGAAAAAGAAAACACATGCAAACAAATAATAAGAGAGCCGTCTAGAATCACAAACACTTCAAAAACATTAATTGACTATGTAATAGCCGATTCCACATATGCTGTTGCCCGAACTAATATTGACCTTAAAATTAGCGACCATGAAACGATTGTAATTGAACACAATTTTGGCAAGAATACCGTTGTAAGATCTGATGACAACAAAACGACGGTGTTTAAATATAACAAAGCGGCATTCCTTCACCAGTTAAGAAACTGTGATGTAACAACTCTAAGCGAAGATTCAAATGTAAATGTACAAGATGAATTACAAACACAAGGATTCGTTCTAAAATCACTAAATCTAATACCAATAAGTGGTATAGTAAAAGACTACTTCAAAAGAAACGTAAAAACATACAGAAAAGCTACAATCCGTCTGGAACGGATCGTATGATACCCTATCCTCCTCTCTAATAGGTGGGCGTGGCCAAATTGCATTTTGTACTCAAATATGGCTGTAACCTCAAACGTTTGAGGATGTTACACGTAAAATTTTATCAAAATCGGTGTTTTGATGAAAACGCCCCAAAAAGGGTGCGTGGCCAAAACTTTTGTATGGATGAATTGTAAGGAATTTAATTACCAAAATTTTTCAGTTTCATATAATTTAGTGAAGTTATGAAAAAGTGGGCGTGGCAGTGAGCGGATTTTAAAAATTTTTACACTTGTACTGTATCTTTTTCTCAAAAGCCCAGATATGAAATTTCTAGCTTGCTAAAAATTTAGAGCCCAACAAGCGGTGACATACCGACGGACGGTCATCGCCCAATCGGTTTCGCTATTCATGCTGATCACGAATATATATACTTTATAGGGTCTATCTCGATTATTTCTCTATGTTAAAAACTTAATATACTCTTAGGATAGGGTATCAAAATAAACAGATACAAAGAGTTTCTAAATTATGGCTGTGAAAGTATCTGGGACAGATATCGCATATCCAGAAATCGATAAAAGGCTGAAATTGTTAAAGCAAAGAACAACAATATTAAGCAGCACATCGCTAGGACCCACGAGCAATAAAATTACATGTCCTAAATGAAATCAAGCCGATGATCAAAAATACATATATGTACATATATGTATTTCAAAAATATCTGTGTAAAAGGTGCTTCAACCATTGTCGATGAATTTAACAAGTATTTTGTCACTAGTATCACAAACATTAGCAAGTCAATACCAACTGAGCCATTTCGTCCTAGACCCTCCAATGTAAACACGTTATTTTAATTTAAAGTTATAAGTATCGGGAACTTAAAAAGTGTACTAAGATTCATTAGCCAAAAAAGAGACTAACAATTTGAGCGCAAACATGTTTTTGGATGCAATAGCCGTGGATTGGATCTATTTTCATTATTCAAAAACTAATTCGCGCTATTACCCACTAGGTTACATTTTTGTTCGTAAAAATTGGTATAATTGTCGAAGATTGACAAAAGCCCATGTTGCCACATTAGAATACGAAATATTATTTGCAAACCAAATATTATTCAATAATTTTTATGTTCGAATAAATTTCCGCTTATAGCATTTTTAAAGCAATAATAAATTATGAATTTCTGGAATCTAATGAGTGAATTGAAACAATTGGAATAAACTAGTACCGGTAAAATATACGCAATCAAAATTAAATTGTTTTTAAAAAAAAACATAAACAAAAATGTTAGCCGTAAAATATTATTCTCAATTGGAATCTGTTAATAAATATTAACAATTTCTTCTTTGAAAAATAAATAAATAAAAATAATCAGTTGCATGGCAACTTCACACTAAACGTCAACAAGGAACTCAGCTGAAGAGAAGACTGTCAAGAGAGAGAAGAGAGAACTAAATGTCAGACTATACCACTTAAATTTTTCATTGATCTGGAGCCTGTACCACAAAACTACAAGTATTATACAAGAGGTGAATTTTAACAATTAACAATGGTTGGGGTACCACAAAGCTACAAATAAACTTCAGACTTAACAATTGTACAAGCAAGCTCTAACAACAAAGCTACAAGTGTAGATAAAATTTTACAAACCCTTGTTAAATAGTTAGAAAAACTTAACGTGCAAATTGAGAATTGTTAAGTCGTTACAAGTCGGATTTTGAGGAGGTTTCAATTAGAAATTTGAAATTGTTTTTATATGACGTACGTAAATTACTTTTGTTTTATTGGAGCACCGAATAACAAACCTTGATATACAGATTCGAGTGCGCCGAGTGCAGTATATATGTAAATGCGAATGTAAGTACCTATACAATATATGTGTAACTATTTCTAAAGAAAATGTTCTTTTTCGATTCGGATGAAGGTGATGAAGAACAACATCGTGTAGTTAAAGTGTCTAAGCCTCGTATTAATTTCGAAATCCACGAAGATATATTTGTCGAAAAATTTCGTGTTTCAAATCGTGTATTGGCTTATCTTGTTGAAAGACTAAATGATAAATTAATGTCGCCAACAAACCGCAACAATAGTCTCAGCGTTTGACAAGAAATTTTAATAGCTCTGCATTGGCTTGGCTCTGGAGCTAAATGTCACACTATAGCTGACATGCATGGCGTTGGTAAGAACACACTTTGCCGTTGTGTATCCAAAGTCACATCTGCCATAATTGAAGTGGAATTTGCAGCCCATGTACGCTGGTCTGAAAACGTGAGCGAAATTATTCACCCGACACGATCTGACATTTTATTACGTAAGTGTCAATTGGCCTGGAAGTGTCCACGATGCAAGGGTATTGCGCAATAGCACCCTGTATCAGAAAATGGAAGGTGGGTGAAAAACGTTTCCTAAAGCTGTAATATTAGGGGACAGTGCCTATCCTCTAAAAACTTGGCTCTTGCCACCTACAGCTCCATCAACTGCTTCTTCAGAAAGGTACAATAGTGCACATAAATGTACACGACGTTTAAAAGAGTCTGCATTTGGTGTACTAAAAGAATTTGTTTCATCCCTTAACCACTTGATCCTCTTTATGCAGCAAACATATTCAAATGTTGTACAACATTATGCAACATTTTCCGCAAGGACGGTAATCTGGCTTAAAGCCAGACTAAATATATTTGTCCAAGCTTCTATTTTGGTTTATTTACTTACCGCTTCCGAAAACGCACCAAAATGAATATTTTTTTCCACGGATCTTTACTAAAACAGTTTCCTTACCCATCACGCTTATCTGTTTGCGCATTGTCTAACTGTCACGAGAGCACCTTGTACAACTGGCTTGTACAAAAAAGGGAAATTTTTATATTTAACAATTGTAGACTTTTTTTTTTGTGGTACAGTAATTATAGTTACTTGTTAAAAATGCATTGTTGACAAGTGCCTGTAGAATTGTTAAATTGTAGTTTTGTGGTACAGGCCCCTGGACCCTGGACCCTGGACCCTGGAAAATGTTTTATTACCATCGTGTGATCCAGATCAGATCATGGTGATAATAAAACACGGCTAATATATACATATACAGTGGACTCACCGCCGGGAAAACGCTCTTCCAGTCTACAAGAATTTATTGCAAAAATCGTACAAATACAACTTGAGGAATACTTTGAATAGACTATTCCTAGAAAGTCAATCAAGGTTCAGAAAGAAGCACTCATGTGAAACTGCACTGAACAGCGTCCTAATTAGCTGGAAAGAGGAGATCGATTTAAATGTAAGTACAGTATTGTTCGAAACCTAAGCAACTTTTTCCTCTGAATTATTCAAAGTCAAATATTTTTGCATTTATTCGTTTTAATAGAAATAGGATAATTTTTATTGATTACAGTAAGTACTTAGATTAGAATAGTAAAAACAAAAAACCAAAATCAATTCATTCAAACTAAATAAAAAAGCAAATAGGAGTTCCTCTCAAAATGCAGCTGTTCGAAACCTAAGCAACTTTTAATAGTTGGCGTGATAACTTTTATTTTTGATTACACCCGCTCTTCTACGGGGCTTAAACTCAATTAGGTCTTTTATTGTGGACGTTGGTATCAATTTCCATTCCGTTTTCAGACACGTCATGACCTCATCCTAACTTTTGAAGCGTGTATTCCTAACTCTATGCTTTGAGACGCCAAAGAGACTTTCAATGAGGTTTAAGGCGGGGATTGGGGGGGGACCACTCAAAAACTTGTATCCCATTGCTGTGGTCATCGACCAGCTTCGATGAATGTTTCAGGCCATTGTCATATTAAAACACCCATCGAAGTGACATATTCAGTTCGGCGCATGGTAACATTTGGTCATTTAAGATGCCTCTGTAGACAAATCGATCCATTTGTGAAAAGGTTATTTGATGAAAAGGTCCAACTACATTCGCTGAAAAGCAAGTCCACATCATTACATTTCCTCCTCCATGCATTACTGTGCCTTTGCAATACCGGGGACTCATCTTTTAATCCTTTCTCTACGAACGTGATAGACAAAATGGTCTTAACAAATTTTTTCGGTTTCATATAATTTAGTGAAGTTATGAAAAATTGGGCGTGGTAGTTTGTGGATTTGAAAAATGTTTGCACTTGTACTGCTTCTATTTCTCAAGAGCCCAGATATGTAGTTTCATCCTCCTAGCTCAAAATTTAAGGCCCGAAAAGTGGTGGCATACGGGGACAGACAGACGGACATGGCTAAATCGTCTTTGCTATTGATACTGATCACGAATATACATATATTCTTTATAGGGTCTATCTCCATTATTTCTCTATGTTACAAACTATGTAACAAACTTAATATACCCTTAGGATGAGGTATAAAAATTGGTTTCTTCAGTAGATTAAAAAAAAACAAAATATCGCTGATTACTGCAATAAATATATACATATAATATGTAAGGTTAATGATTAAACCAGATTTTGAATATTGCTCGTCCATACTGTAACTGTGTTCTGATAGCTCGTTGACCAAATTACTGCGTTTACAAAATAGGGCAAAGAGAATCATTATTAAATGTAATCGTTATATGCCTGTAAGATTAATGTTAGATATGCTTCTATGGTTGAATGTAAAACAAAGAATTCTTGTAAATGTATTATGTTTTGTTTTTAAAATCAAATATGGTATGTTACCTAATTACCTCCAGAAATACCAGAGGTACAAGCGAGATCCTCTACCTTACTTTTTAAGAAACAGAGATGACTTTAGGCTACCACACTATATGAATAACTTATTCCAAAATAGTATTGTATATAAAGGTTATAATCTATTTAATTCTCTTCCGGCTAATATAAAAAATTAAGCGAATTTTCGAAAAAATAACACATGTGTAATTAAACTCCTATTTCTATATACATTTCAAGAATTTTATATGTTATGAATTATACATGAATGTACCCTAGATTACGTTCAAATTATGAAGTGTATACTTGAAGTCAAATAGCAGAGCTCTTCTAAATAAATATATAAATAACTAACTAACCTCAGATATTAATTTTAAGCACAATTGCCGAAAAAATAGCCGAGAAACTGTCAATTTATAAAATTACCGTAATACGTATCCTTCGCGAAAAGAGATATGGTCTGTGAATTGGCAGACCCACTATTTTGGACTTCTCCATTATAGTAATGTCCAGTTTGATCAAAATTTAGGTTGTAAATTTTTCACGAAACCAATACTTGCCCTATAGGTATACATATGTATGTACATACATATGTAGGTACATATATACCTATGTATGCATATGTACATACACACATATGTAGCCGCAAGTATAAACAGAAACATACAGAAAAGCTACAATCCGTCTGGAACGGATCGTCTGATACCCTATCCTCCTCTCTATAAAGTGGGCGTGGCCAAATTGCATTTTGTACTCAAATATAGCTATAATGTCGAACGTTTGAGGATGTTACATGTAAAATTTTATCAAAATCGGTTTTTTGATGAAAACGCCCCCAAAAAGTGGGCGTGACCAAAACTGTTCTATGGGTGAATTGTAGGGAATCTACATATATACCTAAATATTTGGTCTTGACAAAATTTTTCGGTTTCATATAATTTAGTGAAGTTATAAAAAAGTGGGCGTGGCAGTGGGCGGATGTAAAAAAAATTTACACTTCTACTGTATCTTTCCGTCATAAGCCCAGATATGAAATTTCAGCGTCCTAATTAATAATTTAAGGAACAAAACTCGGTTTTGTGATGAAAACGCCCCCAAAAAGTGGGCGTAGCCAAAACTTTTGTATGGGTGGATTGTAGGGAATCTGAATGCCTAAATATTTGGTCTTAACAAAATTTTTCGGTTTCATATAATTTAGTGAAGTTATGAAAAAGTGGGCGTGGCAGTTTTACACTTGTACTGTATCTTTTTCTCAGAAGCCCAGATATGAAATTTCATCGTCCTAGCTCAAAATTTAAGGCCCAAAAAGCGGTGACATACGGACGGACGGACGGACGGACGGTCATCGCTCAATCGATTTCGCTATTGATGCTGATCACGAATATATATACTTTATAGGGTCTATCTCGATTATTTCTCTATGTTACAAACTATGTGTCAAACTTAATATACCCTTAGGATAGGGTATAAAAACTACAATACAATATTACATATAAAATTTGGTCAAAATCGAGTTTTTGACAAACACGCTCCCAAAAAGTGGATGTGGCCAAAATTGATGTATGGGTGAATTGTAGACAATCTGAATGTTGTTAACATATTTCACTGTTTATAGGACTTAATTGTTAAGATAACGAGTTGTAAAATTACAAGTACTGATTTTTAGACTTAATTCTATGCCACCAACTTTTTCACATTATTATTGCCTATTCTTAGGCACATACGAGTTTAATCTGTCATTACATATTATTTTGTATTGCCTATTTCTCGGCAATTACTAATATTTTTTGAAAATTACCTCACTCACTCTCTCTCTCTCTTGTTCTTCTTCTCCTTCTCAAAACGCCCATCCTCCTAGCTCAAAATTTAAGGCCCAAAATATGGTGACATAGGGACAGACGAACGGAGTGACGGATATGGCTAAATTGTCTTCGCTATTGATACTCATCGCGAATATACATATATGTACATATATATACTTAGTATAAAAAAAAGGGTCAAAGATAAGTTTGCAAGTTTAGAGAAAACACGTTCCAGTATTACGTCCGTGTTATTTCACTTACTTTGATGCTTACTACTCTAACTCAGGGACGACTTATTTTTCTTTGATTAACCCAATATGTCCTCTTTACTTCAATGATTTAAGGAACCTTTTTTTTAAGCCAAGATCATGAATACAACAGCTCCTAAAATACCTTTCCTATTTAAGTTGAAGTTTTTTTTTAATATATTCTTACGAATCTAAGTCCATACATATTAACTTAACATACCTACGTAAAATATATGAGAACGACAAAAACATCCTATAAAATTTGGTACCCTCTATAGTTGGTTTATGATTATTATTATTGTACACAAAAATAATACTAATATATTGTATCAGCAAAATATATCTTACCAACAATTGGATAATCGCTAAGGAGAAATCGTATGTTCTGTAAACGGATTCTTCCACTGTCGCCATCATCGAACTCAACACTTACGAAATCAGAACCAATATCTGAAATTTCAGATTCGATAGCTTTTCCAGGATACAAGCACCGATATTGTTGACTCCAATACGCACACAATCTTGTACCTGTTGGAACATTCTCAATATTTTTTGGAACCACTTCCAAAATCTATAAAAACAGATTTTCGAGTTAAAATATATATAAGACAATAGGTGTGAAGCAAACTTGCCGTATCTTTGAAAATCTCTTCTCGTGACATTATATGAGACTTATTTCCCCTTTCTCCATCAAGCGTTATAGCATAAACATCTGGTGGCTGCAAAGGTTTTAAAATTCCCGCATAGAATAATCCCCCCATGTCAGTAAGAACTCGAGTTTCCTTACGATACAAATGTTCATTTGACAGAACTAATTCTTTGTCAATTTCCATAGCAACTTTATTGTCAGCTTTTATTTGCGTATCCTGTTGTTGACCCTCTGTTTCCTGCGGTCTATTTCCCTTTGCGATTCTACCTACTCCCAAAACCTGTTTTTGTTTTTTTGTATGTTTTTTTTCCTTATAACAAAACTTTTCTGTTAAAACCATACTTTGTGATGTTATTCTAGTGTTCGACTTCGAAGGGTATGCCTTATCAATATATGTTGGTTCTTCATAACTTTCACTTGTTTCTGGTGCACACTCCGAGTTGTTCTTGTTATGCAATGTTATATGCTGACTTTTACTACTTTCAGTGGGAGGAGGAAAATTTGAAGACCCCGATTGAAATTTATCAAGAAAGCATATAAAATTTGGATTTTTGCAAGAAATATTTGCAAATTTGTATTCTGATGACGATGCTTTTTTCCTTTTCTTTATTTTGCTAATTTCATCCAGCTTTCGCTTTTTTTTTCTATACTTCCTAGTTATGTCGGCCAAACGTATTCGCATATCAGACTCCATTGCCTTAAAGAAGTCTTCAGGATTGGGCCACTTATTTAATTTCTTGTAATTGGGATCAACTTTTTTGAAGGCACTTCTTAAATTTTCGTGCACATCGTCACAATCCGATTTCAAACCAGTTGCTATAAGATAATCTTTTCGTTCCTTGGTGTTCTTCTTTTTATTTTTTTTATAGTATCGCGATTTTCTACTGGATTTGGTTTTGGAATGCTTGTGCTTTCGCCTTTTAATATCCGAACTCGGTTCATTCACACTATTATTGTAATTATTGCTCTCAACCTCTTCTTGAATTCTCTGCTCCGCCAAAGCGCACAACAGGTTTAAGCCACCCAATGATGATTCATCATTTTGGGTAGAAGGATGAATTGTGTTGTTCATTTCACTTTCTTCAGCATGATATGGATACTGTATATTTAAATTATTCCGACCAGTGGCATACATATCAGAATTATTCTGAGGTTCATTTGGAGGTTCGCTTTCAGCAATTTCACATGGCTCTTCTTTAACACAAAGAGTTTTTAGGGAATTATGATTCACAAAAGATCCTGTACTAATATTTGACAATAACTCGAGTCCAGACATTTCTATCAGTGGAGCAGGATTTGATCCTTTAAATGATGAACTTTCACCACGATCCACACTTGGAAGAACAATAAGACTATCAGAATTGAAACATTCATTTTTGTTTCCAGATCTTCTATTTGATAAAAAATCGGTTTCAAAAGAACGTGTTTCTGGAACAGCGAAAGAAGTATTCTCCTTAGAATAGTTATTACTAGGTAGTTGCTGTTGCATTGACTCACTCTCTTTCAGCAGAGCTTTGTAACCGCCGTAATTGTTATGGCACGGAGTAGATGCTAAATTAGATACAAATTTATTTCTCTCAGAAGTTTGAACATTGCACGACATGGTTTCAACAGTGCAAACTTCTAGAGAAGAACCCTCGTCTTCACTGCAGACAGGAGTATCTGTTTGGATATTTACATCTTGCATTTCTGGAGTATTTGGATATGAAGAAACTCTACCAACAGAATTTTTATACATTTCATTAACGACTTCTTGCGTTATTTGACCTGGTATTGTATCTGAAGATTGCATAAAATTAGACGGATTGATTGGCATATTCATGAATTCTGAAGGCGAAGGCGTATTATGCAATAAAATATGAGACTGTTCATGTGGCAATATTGGTATAGATCCTATTATGTTTGCATTCGGCTGCATTTCTAAATAATTTAATTCGCTTTCAACTTTTGATTTTTCTCCTCTAGCATGATGCGATATTAAGTTGTTTTTGCTTAAAACAGTGTGTTCGGTAGTCCAATCTTCAATTTTCATTACATTATGTTTTTGAGATTGTTCTATTCTCTTCGTGTCGGATGAAATAGAGACAAAGCGGTTACCATTTGTTTGTGAATGTTGACATAACGTGGATGTGGCCGCGGCTGCTGCTGTTAAATAATTAGATCCCAAAAGCTGAAGAGGAGCGGCGAATGACTGAGACTGAGCGTTTGCCTGTGGATTCATCGACGGAAATATAAAACTTGGAGGTGATTGTAAGGCGCCAGCAGAGTTTTGCTGCATATAAGGAGGCCATAAGAATGCAGCTTGCTGAAATGAATCTATAAAACGAAACATGGAAATAGACATGAGCAAAAAAAAATTAAATAAACTAGAATCATCTACCTTCTAATAAGTAAAATTTTTCCTAGTCTCATAATATTTTGTCTCCAATTTTGTTTTTTTTTTCACTTACTATGGAGCATTAGAATGAATTAACTTAAATATTATCAATATTCTATATTCCTTTCCTTTTCTTTTCAAATCCTAGTTTTATTTTAGTAATTTATTAACATGTAGTTAAAAATTTATTAATTGTATTCCTGCATATTTAACAAGACTTTATAATCCTATTGTACACCGGTCACATGAAACATAAACACAAATAAGACAAAGAAACTAGTAAACTTTACTGTACTTAACCTTAATATCTCAAAAAAACTCTTGTTTTATGTACATACATATACATATAACTCTCGATTTACACGGTCCTTGAAATACAGGGTTCCGCTTTTACACTATCTTCAAATTTAAAACAAAATGTATAGAAAAACTAAAGCTGATCGTAGCCGTATTTTTATACCCTATCCTAAAAGTATATTAAGTTTGACACATAGCTTGTAACATAGAGAAATAATCGAGATAGAGCCTATAAAGTATATATATTCGTGATTAGCATCAACAGCGAAACCGATTGAGCGATGACCGTCACTCCGTTCGTATGACACCGCTTTTTGAGCCTTCAATTTTGAGAAAGATACAGTACAAATGTAAAAATATTTGAAATCCGCCCATTTTTTCATAACTTCACTACGTTAGGTATGTATATGAAACCGAAAAAAATTGTTATCATATTTAGGCATTTAGATTTCCTACAATTCACCCACACTTTTGGCCATACCCACTTTTTGGGGTGTTTTCATCAAAAAACCGATTTTCATGAAATTTTACATGTAACATCCTCAAACGTTCGAAGTTATCGTCATACTTCAGTACCTAATGCAACATGGCCACGCTCACTTTATAAGGGCTGCCTAGGTATCATACGATCCGTTCCAGACGTATTGTAACTTTTCTGTATGTTTTTATTGAATTACAACTATAACTTTGAACGTTTGAGGATGTTACATGCAAAATTTCATCAAAATCGGTTGTTTAATGAAAACGCTCCCAAAAAGTGGGCATGGTCACATATGAAATATGGCTGAATTGAAAAAAATTTAAATATCTAAATACTTACTTACTTTACTTAACGGGCTCCCGACCCGTAAAGAGTCTCTGCCTGAGACACAGCAGCTTTCCACTCTCTTCGATCCCGGGCACGCTGCTTCCAGTTGTCTAGACCAAGCGCTCTGCCATCCGCGATAGCTTGATCCTTAAAACGGAGGTTCGGTCTTCCTTGTCGTCTGGAACCTGGGGGCTGTGATTCGAAGATCCTCTTTGCTGGAGCATTATTGTCCATTCGCTCGATGTGGCCTAGCCAGTGTAGTCGACGTGTTTTGGCTTTTAAGACTACATCCACATCTTGGTACAGCTCATAGAGTTCGCGGTTGCATCTTCTCCTCCGTTCGCCCTCCTCGCCTTCCGGATCGAATATCCGTCGGAGAATTTTTCTTTCGAAAGTGTTCAGTATTTACTCTGCTTTCCTGCTTATCGTCCAGCACTCGGCTCCATACAGCAGAACTGGCATGATCAAAGTTTTGTAGAGCATACATTTCGTCTTCCGAGTTAGGAGTTTTGACCGCATTTGTTTCGCCAAACCGAAGTAGCAGCGGTTTCCTAGGGTAAGTCTTCGTCGGATCTCCACTAAGGTGTCATTCGTGGAGTTGAAGTTTACTCCGAGGTAGGTAAACTCCTTAACCACTTCGAAGTTACTGTTACCAACAGTGACGTTCTGTCCTAGGCGGTAGACAGATGCTTCTTTGTTTGTTGACATGTACTTGGTTTTGTCCTCATTTACTTCAAGGCCAACTCGTTTCGCCTGTCCTTCAATTGCCGTAAAAGCCTCTAACACGGCGAGCTGGGAGCGATCTATGATGTCAATGTCGTCTGCGTATCCCAGCAGCTGGACAGATTTGTTGAAGATAGTGCCTTCCGTGTTCACACCTGCCCTGCGCACTATCTGTTCCAGCACAAGATTGAAGAAGTCACATGATAGCGCATCTCCTTGACGAAATCCGGTGCACGTTTGGAATAGTTCGGAGGAACTGTTTCCGAATTTCACGTTGCACCGCGTGTTTTCCAGCGTCATGCGGCACAGCTGGATCAGTTTAGCCGGGATCCCGAATTCGGCCATCGCCTTGTAGAGCTCAAGACGATGAATGCTATCATATGCGGCTTTAAAGTCGATGAAGAGATGGTGAGTCTCGACTTGAAATTCGTTGATCTTTTCCAGCATTTGCCTTAGTGTGAAAATTTGGTCGATCGTCGATCTGCCGGGCCGGAAGCCACACTGGTAAGTGCCGATTAGTGTGCTGCAGGAAGGCTTCAGACCTTCACACAGTACGTTGGATAGGATCTTATATGCGACATTAAGCAGTGGATATGCCTCGGTAGTTCCTACAAGACATAGAATCGCCTTTCTTAAAGATGGGGTATCTATCTACCTAAATATTTGGTCTTAATAAAATTTTTTAATTTGAACTTCGAACGTTTGAGGATGTTGGATGTAAAATTTCATGAAAATGGGATTTTTATGAAAACGCCCCCAAAAAGTGGGCATGGCCAAACTGGTTGTATAGATAAATTGTAGGAACTCTAAATACCTAAACATTTGGTCTTAACAAAAATGTTCGGTTTATTTTAATGTAGGGAAGTTATGAAAAAGTGGGTGTGGCAGTGGGTGGATTTAAAAAATGTTTACAATTGTACTGTATCTTTTTTTCAGAAGTCCAGATATGAAATTTCATCCTCCTAGCTCAAAAACGGACGGACGGTCATCGCTCAATCGATTTCGCTAATTGATGCTGATCACGAATATATGTACATATGTATATACTTCATAGGGTCTAATCTCGATTATTTCTCCATGTTACAAACTATGTGCCAAACTTAATATACCCTTAGAATAGAGTGTAAAAGGTAGGCGTACCACACGTTGCACAGTTGCAGGTAGTTCGCTTCGCACATGTTTGGATTATAACCGTAAACATTATTTCTCATGTACATACCAGTGCCGTCCAAAAGTTAGTTGAAATCACCATGCAAGACACAAAATGGCTAATAAAGATGGAAAATAGTTTAATTTTTTGATTGTTTTTCATTTCTACTAATAATATGTACTTTCGGTAATAGAACATTACATAGAAAAAAATAAAATTTATTCGATTTAAATTAAAAAAAAGTCTCTTGAAAGTCCTTAATGTGACTTGCCAAATTAAGTTGAAATTAAGGTTAAATTGGTGTCAAATGATCCGCTCAATCGCATTGAAGCAGCAAAATCTCCCAAGTCGCTTTCCAGGATGTCATGAATGCATTCATTCGGCCACACCATAACACCTCCAACACCATGTTTTACTGCGGGGTGGAGATATCGTTCACTGTAGGGGTTGTCGTCTTTAGAACGCCAAACAGTTTGCATTCGGTTTTCAAATATCTCAAATTTCTCGACGATCAGATAAAAATTACTTTTTTCCAAAATTCCAGCATTTCAAATATCTCAAATTTCTCGACGATCAGATAAAAATTACTTTTTTCCAAAATTCCAGCATTTGGTTTTGATATTTTTTTGACAAACTCTAGGCGGAGTTTTTTGTGAACCTTGGTCTCCTCCTTGCAACATGGCCTGTTAGCTTGACGTTGAAGCCGTTCTTCCTGTTTCTTTAAGTTGTTCTTTTATTTTACGAACAACTAACCTTGGATTCCGCTTGCCGAGTTGCACCATAAGTCGGTCATCTCTAATTAATGCTACTCCGGGACGTCCAGATAGGTGAATATCGGCCCTGCTTTTGATTATAACTTTTTTGACTCCTTTAGTGCTAATTTGGAAGAATCTTCCAACAGCACTGTAATTTTTAAGCTTTTGATACTCAAAGACCACTTTCTGTCTTTCCTCCACAGTAAGTTTTCTCCTTGAAGGTATTTTGAATACAAAAAGCCTAAAGTAAGATTATTTAACACATATTTTTAATTTTTACTTAATATAAAACAACAATTACATAAGAGAAACAAAAACACAAATTTTAATTTTCTGATCAGTTTTTTGAAAAAAAAAAAAAATATTTAATTTTTCAAATCGAACAGCTTCAACTAACTTTTGGCGATCGAGTGCAGCTCACTCATTGCTAATATTAACGGTTCGTAAAAGGCTAACTGTAGATTTTCGATCTACAGTTGACTATGCAAGACAACACTTATTGTAGAAACTAAAAACGATCCTAGAAGTAATGGAACACCATTTTGTGAATATGAGCATGTATCCTAGCTGATTTCAACTAACTTTGGTGTGCTTAGTTACCATATAACACCTATTGCTTATGTACTGAAAATATGTATATGTTTAATGTATCATATATAATTTGAATACCTAAATATTTGATCTTAACAAAACTTCTCGATTTCATATAAAGTAGGGAAGTTATGAAAAAGTGGGCGTGACAGTGGACAGATTTCAAATAATTGTTATACTTGTACCGCTTTTCTTGCGGCCTGCCTATCTATTTGCCTTTACCAACTTCGATACAGGCAGCCTTGGAGAATAACCATTACATTACTTACGACGTTACTGCGGGGCTCTAACGTGGCGGACGACCATTTCCTGCGCTACTCGTGGGACATGAATACCAATAATAAAAACAAAAAAATCCAGAAGATGATAAGGAGCGAGCTGGACAGACTGCGGGTTGACACCGCATTTGGTTTAGTAAGCCGCGTAGAGCAAAGTCTCTGGGCGGATGATTTCGTTAGCTGGCCGAGGGAGTAGCTTCCGACAGGCGCAACCTAGCACTAGTCAAAAAGCCGCAAGTATCTCTAAAGTTCCGGTGCCAACTCAAATGTTGGCTAAAGGCCTGGAAGCTGCCAGATTGGGAAGCGGGAGCCAAGCTCTAGCCTCTCAACCTTTGGGCAAAGTTGTAAAGGAAAGCACGGCGATGGCAATGAGCCAAGCTCGTACACCGGGTTCGTCGCAATCCTCAGCATTTGCGGCTAAAAAGAAAGGGCACTACTGCCCACCGATGCAACCCCCGGACCAGCCCGGAGACAAGGACGACCCTCTTCGGAAGGGGCTCAGCGGTGCTGGCAGTAGATGGTACCTTCGCTACCTCGAAAAGGGCTTTGTACCTGAGAAAGCAAGGAAGAAGGCAGAAGAACATAGGGCCCAGCCTGGTTCTAAACCGACACCTGCGGCGAAAAGGAGCAGCAGCTCTATTTAACCTCCTGTACCTAATATACAGAAGAAGCCAAGGGTGGCCGAGAAATCGGAGAAGTCGCGGGCAAAGCCTGCTAAGCATGCTACTGTCGCACATGGCAGAAGCTATGCAGCAGCTGCGAAAGCAACTGTCGCTAACGGAAGCCGTGTTATGACAGCGATAGCTGAGCAGGTGGCAGTACTTCCCTGTGACTATCTCAGGGAGATGCTGTGTACTGACGATCTCAAAGATTTAGAGAACGCTCTGGTGGTTGAAATGGCCGAGGCATAATTTCAAGTTTGGAATGCTACTGGTCGATTGCGAAACTCCTCAGACTGTGGAGTGGCTAAAGACTGTAGCACCTAGGCTCAGCAACTGGAAAGGTGTGGGCCTTACTGCGAAGTGCGGGAAGGAGATACCACGGGCCCATTCCATTACAATCTACTTCCAACGTAGCGCTGACCAGGAGCACCAAACTACACTGGCACTCCTTGAAGCGCAAAACGACGGCTTGAACGTCCAATCGTGGAAGATTCTGCATGTTCGAAAAGAGGGCACCGGGCAAGTACTGTGCCTCGGAATCGATCAGCAGTCTTATGAAACTATAACGGCTCAAAACAATTCCCTTAGCTACAGGTTCGGCAAGGTCGCGCTGTCTGGACTCAAAGGGTCAGAGGAGAGTCTCTCAAATCCAACCTTAGAGAGACCAGAACCCACAGCGGAGCAACCAGATCCGCAACGGGTTGAAACGCTTGCTTCTTCTGTCGAACAAGTAACTGAGGGAGCGAAAGAAGAGGAGTACATGTCCCTCTTGGAGAGCTCGCTCTCGGATGAGGAAGATGACACGACAGTCATTGAGTTGGAAGAAGAAGACCTGTTACTTCTGGAAGCGGGAGGGGCACCAGCCCCACACGAGCATTAGCTCGATAACCCCTTCCAGAAGAATACGAATGGCCCAGGTGAACATTCATCATGCTATAGCGGCATCTGCTGTTATAACACGGATGTTCACAACTCAAGAACGTTGTACTGATTCAGGAGCCATGGATCCTGAGAGGAACAGTCAATGGACTGGCGTGCCAGAATGCGAAGATAATTTGGGATACTCGTACACTTCATCCAAGAACTTGCATTCTTATAAACAAAAAATTTAGTTTTGTTCTACTTTCAGAATACGCAACGCTAGACTTGGTGCCTCTGCAGGTATGTATCTCTGGAGCTTGATGGAGTATACCGCACCATCATCATCGCATCGGCGTATTGTGCTGGGAACGAACCAGCAGTATCCATGGTTCTGCAACGCCTTGTGGAGCATTGCAACAAGCTCCAACTGCCGCTGCTGATCGGATGTGATGCCAATGCGCACAAAACTATCTGGGGAAGTACCGACACCAATATCAGGAGTGAGTCTTTACTAGAATTCATTTTAAGCTCTTCTCTTGATATTTATAATGTAGGTAATACCCCCACTTTTGTAACTCGAGCTAGGTATTAGACCTCACACTAGGGAGCCACAGCCTGAGTAGATTTGTTAAGTACTGGAGAGTATCTAGTGAGCCATCTATGTTTGATCATAGGATCATAACTTTATCACAATCAATCCAGTTAGAAACCCAAGGAAGACTAACTGGGATCTCTTTGTCTCTTGAAAGTAGTCTGGAGCATATGGATATTAGGACAGCTTCAGCTTACTATCTAGAACTTGAGCACACTGTAGAGGGCATAACAGGAGACATCACATCAGCATTTGAAACCAGCAGCCTAGTGAGCTAAAATGTAAGAGGGAGTAAGGTCCCAAGGTGGAGCAATAATCTGTCAAACCTCCGATCAAAAACGCGTAAACTGTTTAATGCAGCGAAGCGTACTGGAGACTGGCAGAGCTACAAAATGGCACTGACCTCTTACAACAAGGAAATAAGGAAAGCTAAACGAGAAAGCTTTAGGAAATTTTGTGAGACAATTACTAGTACTCCTGCTGTGGCCAGATTGCACAAGGCACTGACAAAAACGGGAGGAATACCAACGTCTTTAAGAAAACTGGATGGCAGCTTCACCGAAAATGAGGGAAAGAGGGCACGACTTCTATTAGAAACTCATTTTCCTGGCAGTCGTCCAAGTATAGGCAATAGGAGCAGTACCAACATAGTAAGACCTCGGAAAGAGGATTGGAAAATAGCGACAAAAATCTTTTCCAGAGGGCGTTTAGAATGGGCAATCGGCTCCTTTCACTTTTTTAAGTCACCGGGGGTGAATGGAATTACAACAATCCTATTACAAAAGGGACTTGGTAAATTACTTCCACATCTGGCAAGAACAATAAAAAGTAGTCTGGCACAGGGCTATATACCGAATCAGTGGAGACGGGCGAAGGTAGTGTTTATTCCAAAAATGGGGAAGAAAGACCCAAGACTACCGAAGTCCTATAGACCTATCAGCCTAACATCGTTCCTTCTCAAAACGATGGAAAAGGCTGTGGACAATTATTTAAGAGAGGAAGTACTACGTACATCTCCTCTTCATCGTCAGCATGCCTACAGAGCGGGCAGATCTACAGAGACTGCTCTGTACCAGCTGACTGAAACTATCCAAAGCGCTCTTGAAGCAAAAGAGATAGTACTTTGTGCCTTCTTGGACATTCTAAAAGGAAAGGGGTAAATAACACAGTATCTAAGTGGATGTATGAACTTCTGAGCACAAGATCAGAAGTATGAGTCTCTGCATACATCAGAAGGTATCATCAAGGTCAGCACAGCAAAAGGCTGCCCACAAGGAGGAGTTCTCTTTCACTTAATGTGGAGCCTTGTTTTGGTTGAGCTACTTAAGAGCTGAAATTTCATATCTGGGCTTCTGAGAAAAAGATACAGTACAAGTGTGAAAATTTTTTACATCCGCCCACTAGGACGCTGAAATTTCATATCTGGGCTTCCAAGAAAAAGATACAGTACAAGTGTAAAAAATTTTTACATCCGCCCACTGCCACGCCTACTTTTTTCTAACTTCACTAAATTATATGAAACCGAAAAATTTTGTTAAGACCAAATATTTGGGTATTAGATTCCCTACAATTCACCCATAGAACAGTTTTGGCCACGCCCACTTTTTGGAGGCGTTATCATCAAAAAACCTATTTTGATAAAATTTTACATGTAACATCCTCAAACGTTCGACATTATAGCTACATTTGAGTACTAAATGCAATTTGGCCACGCCCACTTAATAGAGAGGATAATAGGGTATCATACGATCCGTTCCAGACGGATTGTAGCTTTTCTGTATGTTTCTTACACGAATAAAGAAGACAAATTGCAGTCATTCTTGTTAAAGGGTCTTAGCGTTAGCTTCAACCCAGATGAGGTTTTGGAGGGGCTTAAAGCACTTAAGGTGGATAAATTGAACTTCGTCAGGGCATTCAGGTATGCTACGGAGAACCCTAGACGTGAAACATACGGAAAAGCTACAATCCGTCTGGAACGGATCGTCTGATATTGGTTACAATAATATTGGATCCAAGAGCATTGCGCGCCCTGCAGACGATAGTCTGCAAACGCAGGTCAGCAGCCTTACGAAGACTGTTGCAGACCTTATGGAGAAGGTAGATGCCCTTCTCAACATTTTTGGTAATCACCATGATTAGACCTAGTTGTGCGTCCCTGAAGATAGCTGCTCTGAATGTGAACTCAATAATCACCATAAGAAGGCACGGTGATCTATTGCGTTTTGTGACAGATCATAGACCCGACGTACTTTTCATAAGTGAAACTAAACTGAACGACCGACATCATCTACAGTTTGAAAACTATGATTTTATACGAACAGACAGACGAGACTCAATCCGAGGTGATCGTACAGCGATACTTATTTGCAAACCTCTCCAATTCAGTACAATTGAACGAAGTGACATCAGAAGCTTTAGTTGTCTTGAAACAACCATTATCTCGCTGCCTCTCAGAGATAATGGTTGTCTGATTTTAATATCGGCGTACGCTGCATCAGGTTCCGTGTTTCAATTTAAGACCGAAATAGAAAAATTGTTGGAGACACTAAGGCTAGATAGTTTGAGTAACTATTTCGTCTTAGCGGGAGATTTAAACGCGAGACACTCGGCCTGGTTGAATGGAAGAGGCAGCTTCCTAAAGCGCTTCATTGAGGAAAACCAGATCGCATATAAAATAAAATTATACCGTCCGGTTACACCAAGTTCTCCATCCGGGAATTCCTATCTTGACCTTTGCATCGCGGACGCGCGATTGCAAATTCAGACGGTCCATAGTAATAAACTTTCATTGTTGCCGTATGATAGTTTTATATATATAGTTTTGCCGGTAAAATTTGCTGACGACGATACGTTTAGCTTCGCTACGCAGCACGATGTCCCTAAATTCAATTTTAGGGTGACCGATTTGTGTATATTCCAGCGCTGCGCCACCAGAAAATATAGGAAGAGGGAGGGCTCTTGTAGTATACCTAGCAATAGGAATCTAACCAACGAGGAGTGTGATTCCTATATCGGGAACTTGAATACGGTGGTATTACAAGCTATGAAGTCGTCAGTTCCGAAAATGAAATCCAAAAATAGCATAAGCCGTTATCTAAACCGTGACATATAGACGCTACAAACATACAAAAGCATTCTGGTGACTCAGATAAATCGAATACGTCGTCAGTTTCAAGAGGAATCGTCCAACTTGGAGCTGCAAAGGTATAAATCTCTACTGAGAAACGTGAAGGCGCTGCTAAGCCAGAAGTTTCGGAATAATGTCAACGATTACTGGAGGCAACGCGCCGAAAATGTACTGAAGTTTGATTCGAGGAATATGTTTCCTAAAATTAATCAGATCTTCAAGCCTCGTAACGTTGTCAAAGTTCCGAAACTGAAAATGCCACTGTCTTCCCAGTCACTTCTCTTCCAGGCAGAGATTAATAGCCAGCACAGTCCCATAATCGCACTAGCGATACACCAACTCTTCTGAAATTCTCCGAGCGGTTGAAATCTGACCAACTAACATCCGAACAGACCTACAATTACTTTACAACGTTAGACGAACTGACGGCTATATTCAGGCAACTGAATAATAAACAATCAAGCGGTTTAGATAACATTCCTAACATCATCATAAAGCATATAACGGACGAAATCATACGGCAATATTGTGTTATTTTTAATAATTTATTAAACAACTGCTACTTCCCGAGTTGTTGGAAAACATCAAAGGTTTTGCCTTCGACACGGTATATTTATAAACTTTTGCGATATGAATTCCCGAACCATCTCGTGAAGATGATAATATCTATGGTGTACGGGAAAAAATTCTATTCAGATTGGAATCTCAAGATTAACTATGCAAAATGTGAGATCATACTGTTCCGCACCCCAATTCGACGCGGTAATTCGGATTTGAGACGAAACTGGAAAAACCTACAAATAAAGAGTTCCAACGGTCTTCACATCGAGTCAAAGACTGTTGTGAAATATTTAGGTGTCCAATTGGACAAATTTTTGTACTACAATGAGCACATAAATACGCAAGGCAAGAGCGGCATTTATGTCGCTCAAAAGTCTCTTTTACGCCAACTATCAAAGATCCGATGTGAAGATCTTATGTTACCAAGCCTTCGTTCATCCAATTCTGACTTATGCGAGTCCAGTATGATGGAACATAAATCCATCTTATATGGAAAAACTCCGATTATTCGAGAGAAAATGTCTTCGAGCCTGCATGCGGATGTACAGAAGCGCGCATTCCGACTTCCGGCATTACATTTCTAATAAGACTATTGGATGCTTCCGGTGTCCCGAATTGACAATGTCATTCTGGACCTTGTGAGGAATCATTTCGCGCGGTCAGCGAACGTTACAGAGAACGAACTAGTATCGGGCTTGTTTTACCGTAACCCTAAGTATTTCAGGAACACTATGGTGAGTGGGTACATCCCACCTGAAGCATTCTTGCATCTGGATGCTCATGGATACTTATCAGATTCGACTAACGTACCAATCATATACCATCTTGCTAGAAGGGCAACAGATAAACGTATCCTCTATGAGCCGATTAACTCAGGCGATGGAAATGGAAACTTGAGATATTACGTAAGCTTACCTAAAAGAGATATAACTAGCGACGAAAGATTTAATAGAGATAAATTCTGGTGGCTCGACTGGGTTGTTGCGAATGCTTAGAATAAGTTAGGATAGGCCCTGACATGTGATCTTTCGTTTGACGATTGTTGGGGATGCAAATAAATTCTATTTACTGACCCGAGAATCGACGGAGGAAAGATCACATGTCAGGGCCTACCCTTGTTTAGGTTAAGTTAGTTTAAGTTGTTTTTTATGTAGGTTAGTTTTATAAAAAAAAGTACAAAATAGATTGTAACAGGTTTCCACATTTTTCCTTCATACAAAAAAAACATATCAATAATTTACATCTAAATATATATGTATGTATTTAGTAAAAATAGAAATTGTGACGGTGAAAATAAGTGTAATTTTCTAACATATACATACATAAGTACTGTGAACCGCTAGGTCTGTACTTAGAACAAAAAAATAAATTTTGTACGTAGATTTAAGATTATTTAAACAAATAAAATGTAATAGAATTTAAGTGAGAAAATAAACTAAAAAAAACAGGAAGATGATGTATTTATAACGCTGGACCTAAAGAATGGGTTTTTTCATGTCCCCATGGAAGAGAGTAGCAAAAAATTCACTGCTTTCGCTACTGAAGATGGTGAATGGGAATTCAATTTTGTGCCGTTTGGGCTGAAAAATGGGCCTGCTGTGTTTGTGAGATTTATAACTGTTGCAGGAGTTTCTTGGGTTAACAGGCTTCTTCAGACGTTTCATTAAATCCTATTTTTTTTGGCAAAGCCTTTAACTGATCTAAGAAAAAAAGTATAACTTTGTAATTGCAGCTCCTCAACGACATGCGATCGCAGCATTAAAGCAGGCTTTGACAAGTAAACCTGTACTTACCATCTACCGTCAAGGAGTAGACACAGAAGTGCATACAGACGCTAGTCAAGAAGGCATATGAGCGATTCTTTTGTAACGTAGTGACGATAACCAGTTGCATAGTCTTCTACTATAGTAGAAAGAAGAACACAGCTGAACAGAGGTGGCATAGTTATGTGCTGGAAACTTATGCTGTCTACAAAGTACTGGAAAAATTTCGAATTTACCTGTTGGGTAACAAGTTCAGAGTTCTGACCGATTGCGTTGCGTTCTGTCAAACTGTTAGCAAAAAGGAATTACCAAACGCTGTCAAAAGATGGATCTTGTATATGCAAGATTATAACTATGAGGTTAAACACTGTGGATCAAGGATGAGTCATGTCGATTCGTTAAGCCGTTCACCAGCAGTGTCAAGTTATGGGATAAATTCATTAATTCATGACTATTGCAGTGACTATAAGCGAGAAAACAACTTTGTCAATAGAATTCCTCTTTTAATACCCTATCCTAAGGGTATATTAAGTTTGACACATACATAGTTTGTAACAGAGAAATAATCCAGATAGACCCTATAAAGTATACATATGTATTCGTAATCAGCATCAATAGCGAAGTCGATTTAGCCATATCCGTCTGTTTGGGCTTCTGAGAAAAGATACAGTACAAGTGTAAAAAATTTTGAAATCCGCCCACTGTCACACCCACTATTTCATAACTTAACTAAATTATATGAAACTGAAAAATTTTATTAAAACCAAATACTTAGGCATTTAGATTCCCTATAATTCACCCATACAACACTTTCGGCCACGCCCACTTCTTGTGGGCGTTTTCATCACAAAACTGATTTTGATGTAATTTTACATGTTACATCCTCAAACATTCGACGTTCTCCTCGTATTTCAGTACAAAATGCAATATGGCCCCGCCCACTTTATAATGGCTACATAGAAAGGAGGATAGGGTATAATATCTACGATCCGTTCCAGACGAATTTTAGCTTTTCTCTATGTTTTTTTTTTTTAAAGGAATAAGAAAAGATAAATTTAAAATCAAAAACATACAGAAAAGCTACAATCCGTCTGGAACGGATCGTATGATACCCTATCCTCCTCTCTATAAAGTGGGCGTGGCCAAATTTAATTTTGTACTCAAATATAGCTATAATGTGGAACGTTTGAGGATGTTACATGTAAAATTTTATCAAAATAGGTTTTTTGATGATAACGCCTCCAAAAAGTGGGCGTGGCCAAAACTCTTCTATGGGTGAATTGTAGGGAATCTAAATACCCAAATATTTGGTCTTAACAAAATTTTTCGGTTTCATATAATTTAGTGAAGTTAGAAAAAAGTAGGCGTGGCAGTGGGCGGATGTAAAAAAATTTTACGCTTGTACTGTATCTTTTTCTTGGAAGCCCAGATATGAAATTTCAGCGTCCTAGTTAAAAATTTAAGGCCCAAAAATCGGCTTTGTGATGAAAACGCCCCCAAAAAGTGGGCGTGGCCAAAACTTTTGTATGGGTGGATTGTAGGGAATCTGAATGCCTAAATATTTGGTCTTAACAAAATTTTTCGGTTTCATATAATTTAGTGAAGTTATGAAAAAGTGGGCGTGGCAGTGGGCGGATTTAAAAAATTTTTACACTTGTACTGTATCTTTTTCTCAGAAGCCCAGATATGAAATTTCATCGTCCTAGCTCAAAATTTAAGGCCCAAAAAGCGGTGACATACGGACGGACGGACGGACGGACGGTCATCGCTCAATCGATTTCGCTATTGATGCTGATCACGAATATATATACTTTATAGGGTCTATCTCGATTATTTCTCTATGTTACAAACTATGTGTCAAACTTAATATACCCTTAGGATAGGGTATAAATATAAGTAGTAATAAGCTTTCATTAAGTTTAAACAACAAGAATGACTGCAATAAAGTAAAAGAACTGCTCAATGAAGCAGGTAACGAAAATTTTTATACCCTATCCTAAGGGTATATTAAGTTTGACACATAGTTTGTAACATAGAGAAATAATCGAGATAGACCCTATAAAGTATATATATTCGTGATCAGCATCAATAGCGAAATCGATTGAGCGATGACCGTCCGTCCGTCCATCCGTCCGTATGTCACCGCTTTTTGGGCCTTAAATTTTGAGCTAGGACGATGAAATTTCATATCTGGGCTTCTGAGAAAAAGATACAGTACAAGTGTAAAAATTTTTTAAATCCGCCCACTGCCACGCCCACTTTTTCATAACTTCACTAAATTATATGAAACCGAAAAATTTTGTTAAGACCAAATATTTGGGCATTCAGATTCCCTACAATCCACCCATACAAAAGTTTTGGCCACGCCCACTTTTTGGGGGCGTTTTCATCACAAAACCGATTTCCGTTCCTTAAATGTTTAACTAGGACGCTGAAATTTCATATCTGGGCTTCCAAGAAAAAGATACAGTACAAGTGTAAAATTTTTTTACATCCGCCCACTGCCACGCCTACTTTTTTAGAACTTCACTAAATTATATGAAACCGAAAAATTTTGTTAAGACCAAATATTTGGGTATTTAGATTCCCTACAATTCACCCATAGAAGAGTTTTGGCCACGCCCACTTTTTGGAGGCGTTATCATCAAAAAACCTATTTTGATAAAATTAAATATAAATAGCTATATTTGAGTACAAAATGCAATTTGGCCACGCCCACTTAATAGAGAGGATAATAGGGTATCATACGATCCGTTCCAGACGGATTGTAGCTTTTCTGTATGTTTCTTACACGAATAAAGAAGACAAATTGCAGTCATTCTTGTTAAAGGGTCTTAGCGTTAGCTTCAACCCAGATGAGGTTTTGGAGGGGCTTAAAGCACTTAAGGTGGATAAACTGAACTTCGTCAGGGCATTCAGGTATGCTACGGAGAACCCTAGACGTGAAACATACGGAAAAGCTACAATCCGTCTGGAACGGATCGTCTGATATTGGTTACAATAATATTGGATCCAAGAGCATTGCGCGCCCTGCAGACGATAGTCTGCAAACGCAGGCCAGCAGCCTTACGAAGACTGTTGCAGACCTTATGGAGAAGGTAGATGCCCTTCTCAACATTTTTGGTAATCACCATGATTAGACCTAGTTGTGCGTCCCTGAAGATAGCTGCTCTGAATGTGAACTCAATAATCACCATAAGAAGGCACGGTGATCTATTGCGTTTTGTGACAGATCATAGACCCGACGTACTTTTCATAAGTGAAACTAAACTGAACGACCGACATCATCTACAGTTTGAAAACTATGATTTTATACGAACAGACAGACGAGACTCAATCCGAGGTGATCGTACAGCGATACTTATTTGCAAACCTCTCCAATTCAGTACAATTGAACGAAGTGACATCAGAAGCTTTAGTTGTCTTGAAACAACCATTATCTCGCTGCCTCTCAGAGATAATGGTTGTCTGATTTTAATATCGGCGTACGCTGCATCAGGTTCCGTGTTTCAATTTAAGACCGAAATAGAAAAATTGTTGGAGACACTAAGGCTAGATAGTTTGAGTAACTATTTCGTCTTAGCGGGAGATTTAAACGCGAGACACTCGGCCTGGTTGAATGGAAGAGGCAGCTTCCTAAAGCGCTTCATTGAGGAAAACCAGATCGCATATAAAATAAAATTATACCGTCCGGTTACACCAAGTTCTCCATCCGGGAATTCCTATCTTGACCTTTGCATCGCGGACGCGCGATTGCAAATTCAGACGGTCCATAGTAATAAACTTTCATTGTTGCCGTATGATAGTTTTATATATATAGTTTTGCCGGTAAAATTTGCTGACGACGATACGTTTAGCTTCGCTACGCAGCACGATGTCCCTAAATTCAATTTTAGGGTGACCGATTTGTGTATATTCCAGCGCTGCGCCACCAGAAAATATAGGAAGAGGGAGGGCTCTTGTAGTATACCTAGCAATAGGAATCTAACCAACGAGGAGTGTGATTCCTATATCGGGAACTTGAATACGGTGGTATTACAAGCTATGAAGTCGTCAGTTCCGAAAATGAAATCCAAAAATAGCATAAGCCGTTATCTAAACCGTGACATATAGACGCTACAAACATACAAAAGCATTCTGGTGACTCAGATAAATCGAATACGTCGTCAGTTTCAAGAGGAATCGTCCAACTTGGAGCTGCAAAGGTATAAATCTCTACTGAGAAACGTGAAGGCGCTGCTAAGCCAGAAGTTTCGGAATAATGTCAACGATTACTGGAGGCAACGCGCCGAAAATGTACTGAAGTTTGATTCGAGGAATATGTTTCCTAAAATTAATCAGATCTTCAAGCCTCGTAACGTTGTCAAAGTTCCGAAACTGAAAATGCCACTGTCTTCCCAGTCACTTCTCTTCCAGGCAGAGATTAATAGCCAGCACAGTCCCATAATCGCACTAGCGATACACCAACTCTTCTGAAATTCTCCGAGCGGTTGAAATCTGACCAACTAACATCCGAACAGACCTACAATTACTTTACAACGTTAGACGAACTGACGGCTATATTCAGGCAACTGAATAATAAACAATCAAGCGGTTTAGATAACATTCCTAACATCATCATAAAGCATATAACGGACGAAATCATACGGCAATATTGTGTTATTTTTAATAATTTATTAAACAACTGCTACTTCCCGAGTTGTTGGAAAACATCAAAGGTTTTGCCTTCGACACGGTATATTTATAAACTTTTGCGATATGAATTCCCGAACCATCTCGTGAAGATGATAATATCTATGGTGTACGGGAAAAAATTCTATTCAGATTGGAATCTCAAGATTAACTATGCAAAATGTGAGATCATACTGTTCCGCACCCCAATTCGACGCGGTAATTCGGATTTGAGACGAAACTGGAAAAACCTACAAATAAAGAGTTCCAACGGTCTTCACATCGAGTCAAAGACTGTTGTGAAATATTTAGGTGTCCAATTGGACAAATTTTTGTACTACAATGAGCACATAAATACGCAAGGCAAGAGCGGCATTTATGTCGCTCAAAAGTCTCTTTTACGCCAACTATCAAAGATCCGATGTGAAGATCTTATGTTACCAAGCCTTCGTTCATCCAATTCTGACTTATGCGAGTCCAGTATGATGGAACATAAATCCATCTTATATGGAAAAACTCCGATTATTCGAGAGAAAATGTCTTCGAGCCTGCATGCGGATGTACAGAAGCGCGCATTCCGACTTCCGGCATTACATTTCTAATAAGACTATTGGATGCTTCCGGTGTCCCGAATTGACAATGTCATTCTGGACCTTGTGAGGAATCATTTCGCGCGGTCAGCGAACGTTACAGAGAACGAACTAGTATCGGGCTTGTTTTACCGTAACCCTAAGTATTTCAGGAACACTATGGTGAGTGGGTACATCCCACCTGAAGCATTCTTGCATCTGGATGCTCATGGATACTTATCAGATTCGACTAACGTACCAATCATATACCATCTTGCTAGAAGGGCAACAGATAAACGTATCCTCTATGAGCCGATTAACTCAGGCGATGGAAATGGAAACTTGAGATATTACGTAAGCTTACCTAAAAGAGATATAACTAGCGACGAAAGATTTAATAGAGATAAATTCTGGTGGCTCGACTGGGTTGTTGCGAATGCTTAGAATAAGTTAGGATAGGCCCTGACATGTGATCTTTCGTTTGACGATTGTTGGGGATGCAAATAAATTCTATTTACTGACCCGAGAATCGACGGAGGAAAGATCACATGTCAGGGCCTACCCTTGTTTAGGTTAAGTTAGTTTAAGTTGTTTTTTATGTAGGTTAGTTTTATAAAAAAAAGTACAAAATAGATTGTAACAGGTTTCCACATTTTTCCTTCATACAAAAAAAACATATCAATAATTTACATCTAAATATATATGTATGTATTTAGTAAAAATAGAAATTGTGACGGTGAAAATAAGTGTAATTTTCTAACATATACATACATAAGTACTGTGAACCGCTAGGTCTGTACTTAGAACAAAAAAATAAATTTTGTACGTAGATTTAAGATTATTTAAACAAATAAAATGTAATAGAATTTAAGTGAGAAAATAAACTAAAAAAAACAGGAAGATGATGTATTTATAACGCTGGACCTAAAGAATGGGTTTTTTCATGTCCCCATGGAAGAGAGTAGCAAAAAATTCACTGCTTTCGCTACTGAAGATGGTGAATGGGAATTCAATTTTGTGCCGTTTGGGCTGAAAAATGGGCCTGCTGTGTTTGTGAGATTTATAACTGTTGCAGGAGTTTCTTGGGTTAACAGGCTTCTTCAGACGTTTCATTAAATCCTATTTTTTTTGGCAAAGCCTTTAACTGATCTAAGAAAAAAAGTATAACTTTGTAATTGCAGCTCCTCAACGACATGCGATCGCAGCATTAAAGCAGGCTTTGACAAGTAAACCTGTACTTACCATCTACCGTCAAGGAGTAGACACAGAAGTGCATACAGACGCTAGTCAAGAAGGCATATGAGCGATTCTTTTGTAACGTAGTGACGATAACCAGTTGCATAGTCTTCTACTATAGTAGAAAGAAGAACACAGCTGAACAGAGGTGGCATAGTTATGTGCTGGAAACTTATGCTGTCTACAAAGTACTGGAAAAATTTCGAATTTACCTGTTGGGTAACAAGTTCAGAGTTCTGACCGATTGCGTTGCGTTCTGTCAAACTGTTAGCAAAAAGGAATTACCAAACGCTGTCAAAAGATGGATCTTGTATATGCAAGATTATAACTATGAGGTTAAACACTGTGGATCAAGGATGAGTCATGTCGATTCGTTAAGCCGTTCACCAGCAGTGTCAAGTTATGGGATAAATTCATTAATTCATGACTATTGCAGTGACTATAAGCGAGAAAACAACTTTGTCAATAGAATTCCCCTTTTAATACCCTATCCTAAGGGTATATTAAGTTTGACACATACATAGTTTGTAACAGAGAAATAATCCAGATAGACCCTATAAAGTATACATATGTATTCGTAATCAGCATCAATAGCGAAGTCGATTTAGCCATATCCGTCTGTTTGGGCTTCTGAGAAAAGATACAGTACAAGTGTAAAAAATTTTGAAATCCGCCCACTGTCACACCCACTATTTCATAACTTAACTAAATTATATGAAACTGAAAAATTTTATTAAAACCAAATACTTAGGCATTTAGATTCCCTATAATTCACCCATACAACACTTTCGGCCACGCCCACTTCTTGTGGGCGTTTTCATCACAAAACTGATTTTGATGTAATTTTACATGTTACATCCTCAAACATTCGACGTTCTCCTCGTATTTCAGTACAAAATGCAATATGGCCCCGCCCACTTTATAATGGCTACATAGAAAGGAGGATAGGGTATAATATCTACGATCCGTTCCAGACGAATTTTAGCTTTTCTCTATGTTTTTTTTTTTTAAAGGAATAAGAAAAGATAAATTTAAAATCAAAAACATACAGAAAAGCTACAATCCGTCTGGAACGGATCGTATGATACCCTATCCTCCTCTCTATAAAGTGGGCGTGGCCAAATTTAATTTTGTACTCAAATATAGCTATAATGTGGAACGTTTGAGGATGTTACATGTAAAATTTTATCAAAATAGGTTTTTTGATGATAACGTCTCCAAAAAGTGGGCGTGGCCAAAACTCTTCTATGGGTGAATTGTAGGGAATCTAAATACCCAAATATTTGGTCTTAACAAAATTTTTCGGTTTCATATAATTTAGTGAAGTTAGAAAAAAGTAGGCGTGGCAGTGGGCGGATGTAAAAAAATTTTACGCTTGTACTGTATCTTTTTCTTGGAAGCCCAGATATGAAATTTCAGCGTCCTAGTTAAAAATTTAAGGCCCAAAAATCGGCTTTGTGATGAAAACGCCCCCAAAAAGTGGGCGTGGCCAAAACTTTTGTATGGGTGGATTGTAGGGAATCTGAATGCCTAAATATTTGGTCTTAACAAAATTTTTCGGTTTCATATAATTTAGTGAAGTTATGAAAAAGTGGGCGTGGCAGTGGGCGGATTTAAAAAATTTTTACACTTGTACTGTATCTTTTTCTCAGAAGCCCAGATATGAAATTTCATCGTCCTAGCTCAAAATTTAAGGCCCAAAAAGCGGTGACATACGGACGGACGGACGGACGGACGGTCATCGCTCAATCGATTTCGCTATTGATGCTGATCACGAATATATATACTTTATAGGGTCTATCTCGATTATTTCTCTATGTTACAAACTATGTGTCAAACTTAATATACCCTTAGGATAGGGTATAAATATAAGTAGTAATAAGCTTTCATTAAGTTTAAACAACAAGAATGACTGCAATAAAGTAAAAGAACTGCTCAATGAGGCAGGTAACGAAAATTGTTATACCCTATCCTAAGGGTATATTAAGTTTGACACATAGTTTGTAACATAGAGAAATAATCGAGATAGACCCTATAAAGTATATATATTCGTGATCAGCATCAATAGCGAAATCGATTGAGCGATGACCGTCCGTCCGTCCATCCGTCCGTATGTCACCGCTTTTTGGGCCTTAAATTTTGAGCTAGGACGATGAAATTTCATATCTGGGCTTCTGAGAAAAAGATACAGTACAAGTGTAAAAATTTTTGAAATCCGCCCACTGCCACGCCCACTTTTTCATAACTTCACTAAATTATATGAAACCGAAAAATTTTGTTAAGACCAAATATTTAGGCATTCAGATTCCCTACAATCCACCCATACAAAAGTTTTGGCCACGCCCACTTTTTGGGGGCGTTTTCATCACAAAACCGATTTCCGTTCCTTAAATGTTTAACTAGGACGCTGAAATTTCATATCTGGGCTTCCAAGAAAAAGATACAGTACAAGTGTAAAATTTTTTTACATCCGCCCACTGCCACGCCTACTTTTTTAGAACTTCACTAAATTATATGAAACCGAAAAATTTTGTTAAGACCAAATATTTGGGTATTTAGATTCCCTACAATTCACCCATAGAAGAGTTTTGGCCACGCCCACTTTTTGGAGGCGTTATCATCAAAAAACCTATTTTGATAAAATTAAATATAAATAGCTATATTTGAGTACAAAATGCAATTTGGCCACGCCCACTTAATAGAGAGGATAATAGGGTATCATACGATCCGTTCCAGACGGATTGTAGCTTTTCTGTATGTTTCTTACACGAATAAAGAAGACAAATTGCAGTCATTCTTGTTAAAGGGTCTTAGCGTTAGCTTCAACCCAGATGAGGTTTTGGAGGGGCTTAAAGCACTTAAGGTGGATAAACTGAACTTCGTCAGGGCATTCAGGTATGCTACGGAGAACCCTAGACGTGAAACATACGGAAAAGCTACAATCCGTCTGGAACGGATCGTCTGATATTGGTTACAATAATATTGGATCCAAGAGCATTGCGCGCCCTGCAGACGATAGTCTGCAAACGCAGGCCAGCAGCCTTACGAAGACTGTTGCAGACCTTATGGAGAAGGTAGATGCCCTTCTCAACATTTTTGGTAATCACCATGATTAGACCTAGTTGTGCGTCCCTGAAGATAGCTGCTCTGAATGTGAACTCAATAATCACCATAAGAAGGCACGGTGATCTATTGCGTTTTGTGACAGATCATAGACCCGACGTACTTTTCATAAGTGAAACTAAACTGAACGACCGACATCATCTACAGTTTGAAAACTATGATTTTATACGAACAGACAGACGAGACTCAATCCGAGGTGATCGTACAGCGATACTTATTTGCAAACCTCTCCAATTCAGTACAATTGAACGAAGTGACATCAGAAGCTTTAGTTGTCTTGAAACAACCATTATCTCGCTGCCTCTCAGAGATAATGGTTGTCTGATTTTAATATCGGCGTACGCTGCATCAGGTTCCGTGTTTCAATTTAAGACCGAAATAGAAAAATTGTTGGAGACACTAAGGCTAGATAGTTTGAGTAACTATTTCGTCTTAGCGGGAGATTTAAACGCGAGACACTCGGCCTGGTTGAATGGAAGAGGCAGCTTCCTAAAGCGCTTCATTGAGGAAAACCAGATCGCATATAAAATAAAATTATACCGTCCGGTTACACCAAGTTCTCCATCCGGGAATTCCTATCTTGACCTTTGCATCGCGGACGCGCGATTGCAAATTCAGACGGTCCATAGTAATAAACTTTCATTGTTGCCGTATGATAGTTTTATATATATAGTTTTGCCGGTAAAATTTGCTGACGACGATACGTTTAGCTTCGCTACGCAGCACGATGTCCCTAAATTCAATTTTAGGGTGACCGATTTGTGTATATTCCAGCGCTGCGCCACCAGAAAATATAGGAAGAGGGAGGGCTCTTGTAGTATACCTAGCAATAGGAATCTAACCAACGAGGAGTGTGATTCCTATATCGGGAACTTGAATACGGTGGTATTACAAGCTATGAAGTCGTCAGTTCCGAAAATGAAATCCAAAAATAGCATAAGCCGTTATCTAAACCGTGACATATAGACGCTACAAACATACAAAAGCATTCTGGTGACTCAGATAAATCGAATACGTCGTCAGTTTCAAGAGGAATCGTCCAACTTGGAGCTGCAAAGGTATAAATCTCTACTGAGAAACGTGAAGGCGCTGCTAAGCCAGAAGTTTCGGAATAATGTCAACGATTACTGGAGGCAACGCGCCGAAAATGTACTGAAGTTTGATTCGAGGAATATGTTTCCTAAAATTAATCAGATCTTCAAGCCTCGTAACGTTGTCAAAGTTCCGAAACTGAAAATGCCACTGTCTTCCCAGTCACTTCTCTTCCAGGCAGAGATTAATAGCCAGCACAGTCCCATAATCGCACTAGCGATACACCAACTCTTCTGAAATTCTCCGAGCGGTTGAAATCTGACCAACTAACATCCGAACAGACCTACAATTACTTTACAACGTTAGACGAACTGACGGCTATATTCAGGCAACTGAATAATAAACAATCAAGCGGTTTAGATAACATTCCTAACATCATCATAAAGCATATAACGGACGAAATCATACGGCAATATTGTGTTATTTTTAATAATTTATTAAACAACTGCTACTTCCCGAGTTGTTGGAAAACATCAAAGGTTTTGCCTTCGACACGGTATATTTATAAACTTTTGCGATATGAATTCCCGAACCATCTCGTGAAGATGATAATATCTATGGTGTACGGGAAAAAATTCTATTCAGATTGGAATCTCAAGATTAACTATGCAAAATGTGAGATCATACTGTTCCGCACCCCAATTCGACGCGGTAATTCGGATTTGAGACGAAACTGGAAAAACCTACAAATAAAGAGTTCCAACGGTCTTCACATCGAGTCAAAGACTGTTGTGAAATATTTAGGTGTCCAATTGGACAAATTTTTGTACTACAATGAGCACATAAATACGCAAGGCAAGAGCGGCATTTATGTCGCTCAAAAGTCTCTTTTACGCCAACTATCAAAGATCCGATGTGAAGATCTTATGTTACCAAGCCTTCGTTCATCCAATTCTGACTTATGCGAGTCCAGTATGATGGAACATAAATCCATCTTATATGGAAAAACTCCGATTATTCGAGAGAAAATGTCTTCGAGCCTGCATGCGGATGTACAGAAGCGCGCATTCCGACTTCCGGCATTACATTTCTAATAAGACTATTGGATGCTTCCGGTGTCCCGAATTGACAATGTCATTCTGGACCTTGTGAGGAATCATTTCGCGCGGTCAGCGAACGTTACAGAGAACGAACTAGTATCGGGCTTGTTTTACCGTAACCCTAAGTATTTCAGGAACACTATGGTGAGTGGGTACATCCCACCTGAAGCATTCTTGCATCTGGATGCTCATGGATACTTATCAGATTCGACTAACGTACCAATCATATACCATCTTGCTAGAAGGGCAACAGATAAACGTATCCTCTATGAGCCGATTAACTCAGGCGATGGAAATGGAAACTTGAGATATTACGTAAGCTTACCTAAAAGAGATATAACTAGCGACGAAAGATTTAATAGAGATAAATTCTGGTGGCTCGACTGGGTTGTTGCGAATGCTTAGAATAAGTTAGGATAGGCCCTGACATGTGATCTTTCGTTTGACGATTGTTGGGGATGCAAATAAATTCTATTTACTGACCCGAGAATCGACGGAGGAAAGATCACATGTCAGGGCCTACCCTTGTTTAGGTTAAGTTAGTTTAAGTTGTTTTTTATGTAGGTTAGTTTTATAAAAAAAAGTACAAAATAGATTGTAACAGGTTTCCACATTTTTCCTTCATACAAAAAAAACATATCAATAATTTACATCTAAATATATATGTATGTATTTAGTAAAAATAGAAATTGTGACGGTGAAAATAAGTGTAATTTTCTAACATATACATACATAAGTACTGTGAACCGCTAGGTCTGTACTTAGAACAAAAAAATAAATTTTGTACGTAGATTTAAGATTATTTAAACAAATAAAATGTAATAGAATTTAAGTGAGAAAATAAACTAAAAAAAACAGGAAGATGATGTATTTATAACGCTGGACCTAAAGAATGGGTTTTTTCATGTCCCCATGGAAGAGAGTAGCAAAAAATTCACTGCTTTCGCTACTGAAGATGGTGAATGGGAATTCAATTTTGTGCCGTTTGGGCTGAAAAATGGGCCTGCTGTGTTTGTGAGATTTATAACTGTTGCAGGAGTTTCTTGGGTTAACAGGCTTCTTCAGACGTTTCATTAAATCCTATTTTTTTTGGCAAAGCCTTTAACTGATCTAAGAAAAAAAGTATAACTTTGTAATTGCAGCTCCTCAACGACATGCGATCGCAGCATTAAAGCAGGCTTTGACAAGTAAACCTGTACTTACCATCTACCGTCAAGGAGTAGACACAGAAGTGCATACAGACGCTAGTCAAGAAGGCATATGAGCGATTCTTTTGTAACGTAGTGACGATAACCAGTTGCATAGTCTTCTACTATAGTAGAAAGAAGAACACAGCTGAACAGAGGTGGCATAGTTATGTGCTGGAAACTTATGCTGTCTACAAAGTACTGGAAAAATTTCGAATTTACCTGTTGGGTAACAAGTTCAGAGTTCTGACCGATTGCGTTGCGTTCTGTCAAACTGTTAGCAAAAAGGAATTACCAAACGCTGTCAAAAGATGGATCTTGTATATGCAAGATTATAACTATGAGGTTAAACACTGTGGATCAAGGATGAGTCATGTCGATTCGTTAAGCCGTTCACCAGCAGTGTCAAGTTATGGGATAAATTCATTAATTCATGACTATTGCAGTGACTATAAGCGAGAAAACAACTTTGTCAATAGAATTCCCCTTTTAATACCCTATCCTAAGGGTATATTAAGTTTGACACATACATAGTTTGTAACAGAGAAATAATCCAGATAGACCCTATAAAGTATACATATGTATTCGTAATCAGCATCAATAGCGAAGTCGATTTAGCCATATCCGTCTGTTTGGGCTTCTGAGAAAAGATACAGTACAAGTGTAAAAAATTTTGAAATCCGCCCACTGTCACACCCACTATTTCATAACTTAACTAAATTATATGAAACTGAAAAATTTTATTAAAACCAAATACTTAGGCATTTAGATTCCCTATAATTCACCCATACAACACTTTCGGCCACGCCCACTTCTTGTGGGCGTTTTCATCACAAAACTGATTTTGATGTAATTTTACATGTTACATCCTCAAACATTCGACGTTCTCCTCGTATTTCAGTACAAAATGCAATATGGCCCCGCCCACTTTATAATGGCTACATAGAAAGGAGGATAGGGTATAATATCTACGATCCGTTCCAGACGAATTTTAGCTTTTCTCTATGTTTTTTTTTTTAAAGGAATAAGAAAAGATAAATTTAAAATCAAAAACATACAGAAAAGCTACAATCCGTCTGGAACGGATCGTATGATACCCTATCCTCCTCTCTATAAAGTGGGCGTGGCCAAATTTAATTTTGTACTCAAATATAGCTATAATGTGGAACGTTTGAGTATGTTACATGTAAAATTTTATCGAAATAGGTTTTTTGATGATAACGCCTCCAAAAAGTGGGCGTGGCCAAAACTCTTCTATGGGTGAATTGTAGGGAATCTAAATACCCAAATATTTGGTCTTAACAAAATTTTTCGGTTTCATATAATTTAGTGAAGTTATAAAAAAGTAGGCGTGGCAGTGGGCAGATGTAAAAAAATTTTACACTAGTATTGTATCTTTTTCTCGGAAGCATAGATATGAAATTTCAGCGTCCTAGTTAAAAATTTAAGGCCCAAAAATCGGTTTTGTGATGAAAACGCCCCCAAAAGTTGGGCGTGGCCAAAACTTTTGTATGGGTGGATTGTAGGGAATCTGAATGCCTAAATATTTGGTCTTAACAACATTTTTCGGTTTCATATAATTTAGTGAAGTTATGAAAAAGTGGGCGTGGCAGTGGGCGGATTTAAAAAATTTTTACACTTGTACTGTATCTTTTTCTCAGAAGCCCAGATATGAAATTTCATCGTCCTAGCTCAAAATTTAAGGCCCAAAAAGCGGTGACATACGGACGGACGGACGGACGGACGGACGGACGGACGGACGGTCATCGCTCAATCGATTTCGCTATTGATGCTGATCACGAATATATATACTTTATAGGGTCTATCTCGATTATTTCTCTATGTTACAAACTATGTGTCAAACTTAATATACCCTTAGGATAGGGTATAAAAAGGAAGATGATGTCGTATTTATAACGCTGGACCTAAAGAATGGGTTTTTTCATGTCCCCATGGAAGAGTAGCAAAAAATTCACTGCTTTCGCTACTGAAAATGGTGAATGGGAATTCAATTATGTGCCGTTTGGGCTGAAAAATGGGCTTGCTGTGTTTGTGAGATTTATAACTGTTGCAGGAGTTTCTTGGGTTAACAGGCTTCTTCAGACGTTTCATTAAATCCTATTTTTTTTGGCAAAGCCTTTAACTGATCTAAGAAAAAAAGTATAACTTTGTAATTGCAGCTCCTCAACGACATACGATCGCAGCATTAAAGCAGGCTTTGACAAGTAAACCTGTACTTACCATCTACCGTCAAGGAGTAGACACAGAAGTGCAGCAGTGTCAAGTTATGGGATAAATTCATTAATTCATGACTATAAGCGAGAAGACAACTTTGTCAATAGAATTCCCCTTTTAATACCTTATTCTAAGGGTATATTAAGTTTGACACATAAATAGTCACATACATAGATTATTTGTAACAGAGAAATAATCGAGATTGACCCTATAAAGTATACATATGTATTCGTAATCAACATCAATAGCGAAGTCAATTTAGCCATATCCGTCTGTTGTGGCTTCTGAGAAAAGATACAGCACAAGTGTAAAAATTTTTGAAATCCGCCCACTGTCACGCCCACTTTTTCATACCTTAACTAAATTATATGAAACTGAAAAATTTTATTAAAACCAAATACTTAGGCATTTAGATTCCCTATAATTCACCCATACAACACTTTCGGCCATGCCCACTTTTTGTGGGCGTTTTTATCACAAAACTGATTTTGATGTAATTTTACATGTTACATCCTCAAACATTTGACGTTCTCCTCGTAGTTCAGTACAAAATGCAATATGGCCCCGCCCACTTTATAATGGCTACATAGAAAGGAGGATAGGGTATCATATCTACGATCCGTTCCAGACGGATTTTAGCTTTTCTGTATGTTTTTTTTTTTAAATTAAAGAACAAGTCACACAAGTTTTAAGTGCAAACGAAATTATTTCAAAACATACAGAAAAGCTACAATCCGTCTGGAACGGATCGTATGATACCCTATCCTCCTCTCTATAAAGTGGGCGTGGCCAAATTGCATTTTGTACTCAAATATAGCTATAATGTCGAACGTTTGAGGATGTTACATGTAAAAGTTTATCAAAATCGGTTTTTTGATGAAAACGCCCCCAAAAAGTGGGCGTGACCAAAACTGTTCTATGGGTGAATTGTAGGGAATCTGTATACCTAAATATTTGGTCTTAACAAAATTTTTCGGTTTCATATAATTTAGTGAAGTTATAAAAAAGTAGGCGTGGCAATGGGCGGATGTAAAAAAATTTTACACTTGTACTGTATCTTTTTCTTGGAAGCCCAGATATGAAATTTCAGCGTCCTAGTTAAAAATTTAAGGCCCAAAAATCGGTTTTGTGATGAAAACGCCCCCAAAAGTTGGGCGTGGCCAAAACTTTTGTATGGGTGGATTGTAGGGAATCTGAATGCCTAAATATTTGGTCTTAACAACATTTTTCGGTTTCATATAATTTAGTGAAGTTATGAAAAAGTGGGCGTGGCAGTGGGCGGATTTAAAAAATTTTTACACTTGTACTGTATCTTTTTCTCAGAAGCCCAGATATGAAATTTCATCGTCCTAGCTCAAAATTTAAGGCCCAAAAAGCGGTGACATACGGACGGACGGACGGACGGACGGTCATCGCTCAATCGATTTCGCTATTGATGCTGATCACGAATATATATACTTTATAGGGTCTATCTCGATTATTTCTCTATGTTACAAACTATGTGTCAAACTTAATATACCCTTAGGATAGGGTATAAAAAGGAAGATGATGTCGTATTTATAACGCTGGACCTAAAGAATGGGTTTTTTCATGTCCCCATGGAAGAGTAGCAAAAAATTCACTGCTTTCGCTACTGAAAATGGTGAATGGGAATTCAATTATGTGCCGTTTGGGCTGAAAAATGGGCTTGCTGTGTTTGTGAGATTTATAACTGTTGCAGGAGTTTCTTGGGTTAACAGGCTTCTTCAGACGTTTCATTAAATCCTATTTTTTTTGGCAAAGCCTTTAACTGATCTAAGAAAAAAAGTATAACTTTGTAATTGCAGCTCCTCAACGACATACGATCGCAGCATTAAAGCAGGCTTTGACAAGTAAACCTGTACTTACCATCTACCGTCAAGGAGTAGACACAGAAGTGCAGCAGTGTCAAGTTATGGGATAAATTCATTAATTCATGACTATAAGCGAGAAGACAACTTTGTCAATAGAATTCCCCTTTTAATACCTTATTCTAAGGGTATATTAAGTTTGACACATAAATAGTCACATACATAGATTATTTGTAACAGAGAAATAATCGAGATTGACCCTATAAAGTATACATATGTATTCGTAATCAACATCAATAGCGAAGTCAATTTAGCCATATCCGTCTGTTGTGGCTTCTGAGAAAAGATACAGCACAAGTGTAAAAATTTTTGAAATCCGCCCACTGTCACGCCCACTTTTTCATACCTTAACTAAATTATATGAAACTGAAAAATTTTATTAAAACCAAATACTTAGGCATTTAGATTCCCTATAATTCACCCATACAACACTTTCGGCCATGCCCACTTTTTGTGGGCGTTTTTATCACAAAACTGATTTTGATGTAATTTTACATGTTACATCCTCAAACATTTGACGTTCTCCTCGTATTTCAGTACAAAATGCAATATGGCCCCGCCCACTTTATAATGGCTACATAGAAAGGAGGATAGGGTATCATATCTACGATCCGTTCCAGACGGATTTTAGCTTTTCTGTATGTTTTTTTTTTTAAATTAAAGAACAAGTCACACAAGTTTTAAGTGCAAACGAAATTATTTCAAAACATACAGAAAAGCTACAATCCGTCTGGAACGGATCGTATGATACCCTATCCTCCTCTCTATAAAGTGGGCGTGGCCAAATTGCATTTTGTACTCAAATATAGCTATAATGTCGAACGTTTGAGGATGTTACATGTAAAAGTTTATCAAAATCGGTTTTTTGATGAAAACGCCCCCAAAAAGTGGGCGTGACCAAAACTGTTCTATGGGTGAATTGTAGGGAATCTGTATACCTAAATATTTGGTCTTAACAAAATTTTTCGGTTTCATATAATTTAGTGAAGTTATAAAAAAGTAGGCGTGGCAATGGGCGGATGTAAAAAAATTTTACACTTGTACTGTATCTTTTTCTTGGAAGCCCAGATATGAAATTTCAGCGTCCTAGTTAAAAATTTAAGGCCCAAAAATCGGTTTTGTGATGAAAACGCCCCCAAAAAAGTGGGCGTGGCCAAAACTTTTGTATGGGCGGATTGTACGGAATCTGAATGCCTAAATATTTGGTCTTAACAAAATTTTTCGGTTTCATATAATTTAGTGAAGTTATGAAAAAGTGGGCGTGGCAGTGGGCGGATTTCAAAAATTTTTACACTTGTACTGTATCTTTTTCTCAGAAGCCCAGATATGAAATTTCATCGTCCTAGCTCAAAATTTAAGGCCCAAAAAGCGGTGCCTTGATGCTGATCACGAATATATATACTTTATAGGGTCTATCTCGATTATTTCTCTATGTTACAAACTATGTGTCAAACTTAATATACCCTTAGGATAGGGTATAAAAAGGCTTAAATGCGAAAATGCGTATGATATCCTCCTCTCTATAAAGTGGGCATGGCCAAATTGCATATTGTACTCAAATATAGCTATAATGTCGAACGTTTGAGAACGTTACATGTAAAATTTTATCAAAATAGGTTTTTTGATGATAACGCCCCCAAAAAGTGGGCGTGGCCAAAACTTTTGTATGGGTGGATTGTAGGGAATCTGAATGCCTAAATATTTGGGCTTAACAAAATTTTTCGATTTCATATAATTTAGTGAAGTTATGAAAAAGTGGGCGTGGCAGTGGCAGATTTCAAAAATTTTCACACTTGTACTGTATCTTTTTCTCAGAAGCCCAGATATGAAATTTCATCGTCCTAGCTCAAAATTTAAGGCCCAAAAAGCGGTGACATACGGACGGACGGACGGACGGACGGTCATCGCTCAATCGATTTCGCTATTGATGCTGATCACGAATATATATACTTTATAGGGTCTATCTCGATTATTTCTCTATGTTACAAACTATGTGTCAAACTTAATATACCCTTAGGATAGGGTATAAAAACGATTATGTTCTCGGTAGGCTTTATATTGTTCATTCGAACAACGCCGAGTGCTATTACCTCTTCCATCTGCTGCTCTACGAAATCCGAGGGCCTACATTCTTCTCAAACTTAAAGACGGTAGATGCTTACATTTAACCTTTATTCCACTCAACTTGCAGCTTCCGTCTCTGATTTATCCCACTAAGATCTGTTCGCAATAATGCTGGTTTTTGTCAGTTGCTGAATCCACGACGTCTCTGGGATAAGCGCAGAGATAGTCTGGGTGAAGATATAAAATAACAGTTGGAAAAAGCATGTCGGCGACTGTATGACCATCATAGTATAAATGTCTACAACAACTACTTGATAGTTCTCGAGAAATTAGTGGTTGAGGTGGGAGATGAACCCCACCTTCGTTCTTTACACCGTCGCAGTGTACAGTCGCATTTTCTCTTTGCTGCGCAATTTAATTTATTAAATTAATTCTCGCCGCTGAACCCTTTTTTTTTTCTTTTGTGACCCACTTCGCTTCCGTGCTGTTTTCGCTGACGCGCCCTCAAATCGACGCTGACCTACCTTAAACTAGTGCAACCGAGTAAATTTTCGCTGAATTTCGAATTTTCCGAACTTCATAATAAACGTTAATCGGTCTTTCCCCTCTGTCAGTGTGACCCAATTTTAAGTACTTTAACAATGGAAAGAATCTGCGGTAATTCCCATTGCGTAATCGACAGCACCAATGCTGACTGGGTTGATTGTCGCGGCCTCTGTGGTAAATCCTTCCATCCTCTTTGCACCGGGTTAAGCAAGAAATCTATTGCATATTTCAAAGAATATGCAAAGCATTTTGTATTCTATTGTGAAGAATGCAAAGAAAGCTCTCTCGCCCATGTATTGCTCGCGATCAAGTGCCATATTGAATCGACGAACTCAATGATCTCCATCAATAAACTCTCTTTCAAAAAGGTTTTAGATCAAATGTCGATGTTTGATGAAGTTATCAAAAGCATTGAAGATCGAAATAACAACATTGAGCGTTCTAATAACCTTTGTAATACTAAATTTAAATCTATTGATAGCCGACTCGCCGTTTTAACTGAGTTGGTTACTAAAAAAAAGTCCCGCGAAGAACTCACCAAATCCCATTTTGAAAAACTCATGTGTGATTTTAAATCATCAATTATTAAATCTGATCAGTGCGAAAAAATTTATCAAGAATTCTATTCCCTTCGCTCCGACCTTGAAGTGAAGTTTCTCCAAAGTTCTTCGAAAGCATTTATATCTTCTCCCCGTCTTCCTGATCCATTACTTGCGGATTTGGCAACTAAGATGAATGATGTCAGCAATGATATCAAGGCAACTCGGATTACCTTGAATGATATTGGCGATGATATTATGATTGTCTCCAGCAAGATCGACGACATTCCTGACCAATTCCAACATCGACCAAGAGCATTCTACAACACATCTCTCCTGTCTGAAATGGTTGAAACTTCTGTCAATACACCAGTTTCGGGATCTGCTCCAAGTACTGGACCCACACTCTCTGCAGAGCAAATAGCCAACTCACCTTCCGAACCTGAATTCCATCCCGTCGCCGCCCCACGCAAAGTCATTAAACAGTTTGGAACATCATGGACCCCATCAGAATGGAAGAACAGGCTCGAAAAAATAAGTAATGGCAACCAGACGACATTTACCATCAAAGATGCTCCTCAACACGCTGATGCTTCTTGGCTGTGCAAATTCTTTCAACAAAAGTATGCCATTACCATTAATGAATGCAAGAGGATCCCTCCCACCGACTCTAACAGGCTTAGCAGCTTTAAATTCAACATTCCCTCCAAATACTCATGGTTGTTCCTGACTTACCCGGGTGATTCTTCTAAACTTGGGCTTATGAAGATGGTCAAATGGTCTGAGAAGTCTTCAAAAAAACATATTTCTAAACAAGTAACGAATAAGTCTAACCCTATTAGTTCTAAGAAACAAGTAAAGAATAATTCTAACCCTATTAGCTCTAAGAAACAAGTAAAGATTAAATCTAACCTTAGTAATAAGTCTCCAAAACCAGCCTCCGACTCCCATCCTAAGTCTGACTCCAACTGGAGCTTAAAAACAAATCTTTTCCCCAGTTTTGCCCCTCCCTCTCACATCCCTAACCAACCCCTTATTGCTCCGGCTCCACCGAAGCCCCCTCGCCAACGCGTCTCCTTCAATTTAACTCCAACCACCTCGACTCAAAACCCTGTTCCCCCTAGTAATTCATTCCCAAATTTCGACCTTTCAACAGGGGCTAAGTATCCCAATTTTATTAGGTCACATATTTTAAATCCCGCACCCGGCCCGGTTCTTAACTCCACTCCTAACTCCTCATCTCACCCCACATCTGTAACTCCCATCCCTTAGCCCACTCCTCCTATACTAGATCCCCTTTTGCCTCCTACAGTTAAACTAACGCAACAAACATTTGATACCACAGAAAATCGTTATGCTCTCTCTAGGCTTAGAGAAAGAAAGATATACGAAAACATTCGCCTTTTCCTTCCCTATCTACACGACAAGACCGATTCTGTTTGCTATGAAGGAAAAACCAAAACAAGCGTCATGGTCTCCATTCAGCAGGAAGGCCTCCCCACCGACCTAATCGCTCTCAAAAACCTCTATATCAGATACCACGAAATTTTTAATATGTCTCCCCAAAAAGTGGCGAACGACCTTGCTGCTTTCGGTCATTATGTACACTCCAAACGAATCTCACATCTTCAACGTAGCCGTGCTGACCATGATAAATTTTTTCGTCCCTAACTTACCACTTCTTCCAACATTTCAATCACACTCCCCCACACCTCATCGTCGCAACGTCCCCCTTACCTTTTACTACCAGAATGTAAGAGGTCTGCGCTCCAAAACTCAAACTGTTTTGCGACAAACCCATGCTCTTCCCTTCGATATCTATGCTCTAACTGAAACCAACCTGATGCCCAGCATAAATAACCAGGAATTATTCCCTACTACCTTTAATATTTTTCGCGATGATGATTTAAACCGCCCTATTGATGACTCCCCTTGTCGAGGTGTCCTACTGGCTATCCCCAATAGTCTTAACTCATCTCTCATTGCTATTTCTTCTTCCTCTAAACTCGACTTTGTTTCAGTAAAAATACAAATGCCCCGCAAGTCCCTTTACGTTATGTGTTGCTACATTCTTCCGTCCCAATCTATTGAATCCTATGAACTTGCCATCGATGCGATTGACCACATAATAGATCTGTCTGACTCTCATGATGATATCCTTATTTTCGGTGACTTTAACCTTCCTCAGCTGAAGTGGACTCCATCAGATGATCAATCCTATTTTATTGCCTCTAATCCCAACTCGGTAAAGGAATGCTACTTCCTAGATCGCCTAGCAGATTCAAGTCTTTGCCAAGTAAATGGTGTCTCAAACTACATGGGTAGGCAGTTAGACCTCATTTTCACAACCGATCCCATTAACTCCTCAGTTTCGCTTTGTCCTCTTTCTCTGTCAACTATTGATAACTACCACCCGCCTCTCCTTCTATCATTGTTTCACAATTCTCCTCTCCAAACAACTCCTCCTACTGATCTCTCTTCTTACGATTTTCATAAAGCAAATTTCCAGAAAATTAACATCTATCTCAGCAGATCTTCCTTTGATTTCGATAATCTTCTAATAAAGGATGCCCTCACCACCTTTTATAGGGAAATATTTAATTCTATCTCTCTTTATGTACCCTTTTCTCGTCATAAAACATCGTCTTCATCCCCTCCTTGGTATAATCAGAGGCTTCGTTCTCTGCGAAACCAAAGAAATAAGTTATGGGCAGTTTTCCTTCGCACTCGCTCTTCTTCTGATTATTCTAACTATCTCGGTATTTACCTTCATTTCACCGAGCTTTACAACTCTCTCTACCAGCGCTACCTAAACAATGTCCAAGCTAACCTCATAAACGACCCAAAATCTTTCTTCCAGTTTGTCAACTACAAAAGAAAATCTGACGGTTACCCTCCCTCCCTCTCTTTCAACAACGAAACATCAACCGATCCTCATACCATAGCCAACTTTTTTGCTACCTTTTTTAAACAATCTTTTGCCGACGACTTCTTTATACCAGACCCCGCTTATTTCAATTACTTACCTAACTTCTCCTTTGGCCCGTTTCTCTCTCATACCTTGGACCCATCTCTTATCGAAAATAAGTTACATCTACTTAATGACGAATTCAACCCCGGTCCAGATGGCATACCTGCGGTATTCCTCAAAAAATGTTCGTCCACCCTGTCTCTTCCCCTCTCTAATCTCTTTCGTCTTTCTCTTTCACAAGGAGAATTTCCACAGGTTTGGAAACTCTCTTTCATAACCCCAATCCACAAGAAAGGAACAAAGACTGATGTAACTAACTATCGTCCCATTGCTAAACTCTCTCATATATCTAAACTTTTCGAAAGCATTTTATATGAAGCCTTAAGCTTTCGCTGCAAGTCACTTATTTCCCCTAATCAACATGGTTTCCTAAAAGGTAGATCAACTACCACAAACCTTGTCGAATTTGTGTCCTTTGCCCTCTCGGCCTTAGAGAATGGCAACGAAGTTGATGTTATCGCAACCGATTTTAGTAAGGCTTTCGATAAAATCTCCCACGAATTAATACTTTTCAAATTGTCTGCCCTCGGCTTTGAACCCATATTATTAAAATGGATATCTTCTTACCTGGAAAACCGCTTTTACAGCGTTCGCTTCAGATCCGTCCTCTCCCGTCCATTCCTGGCCACCTCTGGTGTCCCACAAGGCAGCCACTTAGGCCCACTTCTTTTCATCCTTACCATAAACGATCTCGATATGGTCATTAAACACTCTCACGTCTCCCTCTACGCTGACGATACCAAATTCTTCAAAACGATTTCTTCACCCCAAGACTCCATTCTTCTTCAACAAGACCTCGATAGCTTCTCGGTATGGTGCACCAAAAATTGTCTGGATCTCAACATCTCCAAATGCCAATCCATTACTTTCTCTCGTAAACGCATCCGATCCTCTCATCGTCTTTACCTCCTCCATGAACAACCCATCTCTGTAGTCCAGTCGATTCGCGACCTTGGCATTATTTGTGATAGGGAGCTCAATTTCCGATTACACATAGATGAGATCATCCTTAAAGCCAACTCAGTACTTGGCTTTGTCAAGCGGTGGTCCAAAGAATTTAACAACCCATACGTGACCAGATCCCTCTACATTACCTTTGTCCGCCCCCTCCTTGAATATGCCAGTCAAGTGTGGTCCCCATATCAACGTACTCATATCTCACGGATCGAGAACATTCAGCGTCGTTTCCTCCGATTTGCTCTTCGAGGTCTGTCCTGGAATGACCCTTTAATCCTGCCCCCTTATCAAGACCGCCTCAAGCTAATCAATTTGAATACCCTTGAGGAGCGTAGAGATGTAGCCGACATTCTCTTCATTCATCGACTCCTCTCCGGTTCCGTTGACTCTACATTCCTTCTCAATTCTATCTTTTTCAACACCAACCGTCGTAATCTACGAACAAGTCGTCTTTTCTATCTACCGACCCATCGCACCTCCTATGGCTCCAATGAACCAATCTCTCGTTTGCTGCGTAAGGTTAACTCAAGGATTACCATTTTCGACTTCAACCGCAGTACTCCCATCCTAAAACACTATCTCCTTCACCATCCTCCTTACACCCCTTCATCTTAGTTCTAGGTTAGTTTAAGATTAGCCTGTAAGTTAGTTTTAAGATTAGCTTGTATTAAGCCGAATAAATGGGGGCTTTCGCCCCCACCAAAATTTAAAAAAAAAATTTAATCATTATGGATTACCACAGCCCTCAGTATCAGGTGAAACTTCTGTCAACCTCATTTACTTAGAAATGTCGTATGACATGGACGATCTATAAAACCACCCATTTCTCAACTCTAATCAGAAGAAAATTTATACTAAAATCATTCAAGCTTCACATCAACAGGTGATAACATTTTCTTCTTGGACGATCCAGGCGGGACGGAAAACATTTTTTTCATTAACCTGGTGCTTGCTAAGATAAGAGCATTGAGGTAGCTTCGTCTGGAACAGCTGCAACACTTTTGCAAGACCTCTTTTCAACATATATACATAAGTAAAGTTTTATGCAATGTTATAGTCTGGAATGAGTGCACTCGAGTGTTTGGGCAGCCGTTGTTAGTTTTTCCAAGGGCATTTTGTGCTAATGAGATAAGGGCCTGCTTAAAATCATCCTACTTGTGGCCAAAAGGGAAGCAGTTGTATCTTAAAAACACAGAAAAGGTTCAATCCATGTGGAACGAATGGTATAATACCATATCCTACTTAATTTGTATCAAGCCTAATATAGTGGGCGTGGCATGCAGATATGAAATTTCATCCTCTTAGCTTCAAATGTAAGGCCGGAAAAGTGGTGACATACAGACGTACAGACAAACGGACGAACGGACGGACGAACGGACAGACATGGCTCAATCGATTTCGCTACTGATCACGTTGTCTTGATACTGATCACGAGTATATATACTTTATACGGTATATGTTACAAACTATGTATCAAACTTAATATACTCAGATAGGGTATAAAAAGAATATGAGGGTACATTTAGGACATGGGTGGAGCGTGGGTGGTGAAGAGTTTGAGCAGCTTGAAAAATACAAATTTCCAATAGTTTGTGTTAAATCGTGAGGGACATAAAGACACTCCGGATTTGAAGAACATAACCAACAGAGCGCTATACTAACATCAAAAAAATTATGCAATCGAAATTAATGTTTGGCGGTTTTGATATGACATAGAACTCTATAGACAAAGTAGGTGTAGTAGATATCGATGAAATGGTGCATCATCCGTTGTAATGTTTGCATAGGTACTTTCAACCCCCAGGTATTCACACAATATACTATTGAAGGTAGGCACTCTTATTATGCGCTCTTAAGGAATTTTAATCCAAATGTGCAACGGAACCAGATCGCAGGTGAAAGGTTTCCATAAAAATGTGATGGAGGCGACAATCTATACCAGCTGCTGCTAAGGGGAGACTGTGTTGATTAATTATTTTATTAATTTGGATTTCTAAGAAAATATATGTATTGTAAAGATCCATTGATAAGAATTAGGGCTGCGTACGTTCATACCTGTGAAAAACATACGAGCGAAGCCGGAAGGGCTAGTAAAACTATATTAGAAAGAATATCGTTCCTTGAAAGGCAAAGCAGGAACAAAAAGGGTGCACCAAAAAGACAAACATGATGGATAATATAAGTATACAGAAAAGCTACAATTTGTCTGAAGGGATCGTATGATACCGCATCCTCCTTCCTATGCAGATTTTATAAAGTTGGCGTGGCCACGTTGCATTTTGTACTGAACTACGACGATAACTTCAAACGTTTAAGGATGTTGCATGTAAAAATTTATGAAAATCATTTTTCTTATGAAAACGCCCCCAAAAAGTGGCGTGACTGTTGTATGGGTGAATTGTAGGGAATCCGAATGCCTAAATATTTGGTCTTAACAATAATTTTCGGTTTCATATAATTTAGTGGTTATGAAAAAGTGGGCGTAGCAGTGGGCGGATTTCAAAAATGTTTACACTTGTACTGCTTCTTCTTCTCGAAAGCCCAAATATTTAGTTTCATCCTCCTAGCTCAAAATTTAGGGCCCAAAAAGTGGTGACATACAGACGGACGGACGGACGGACGGATGGATATGGCTAAATCGTCTTCGCTATTAATACTGATCACGAATATATGTACATACTTTATAGGGTCTATCTCGATTATTCCTCTATGTTACAAACTATGTATGTATCAAACTTAATATACCCTAGGGTATAAAAATCCTAGAATGGAATGCTAATGGTATCGAAAATCGTAAAGAAGAAATTCAAGTAATTCTCGACATAAACCAAATAGATACATGTCTTGTGTCAAAGACGCACTTTAAATTTAAAACAAACTTCAAACTGCATGAGTACGAGTTATATGCCCATATCCCCATAATTCTGCAAAAGGAGGAGCTGCAGTTATAATAAAGAAAACGATCGATCACAATACGCTTAACACTTGGCGGCAAAATCATTATCAAAGAAAATAGCCCAAGACAGCTAATCAACTGACTAATTGGAACTACTTCAGAGAGAACTTGGAAGAACGTGTCCAGCTTTAATTGACACAGAAGACCCATTAGATGAGACTGTGCAGATATTTACAACTCATATCCACAAAGCTGCATGGGCTGCAACTGCAACTCCTAAAACTAAATCAAAAATCCAACAAAACTCCTATCCAAAAGAAATACGTGAAATTATTGCAGAAAAGAGAAAAACTAGAAAACGTTGGCAGCAAGTGACAAAACCATGCTTAATAATCTAAGCAGCAAACTTAAAAGATCGATAAGAGAATTTAAACATACAGAAAAGCTACAATCCGTCTGGAACGGATCGTATGATATCCTATCCTCCTCTCTATAAAGTGGGCGTAGCCAAATTGCATTTTGTACTCAAATATAGCTATAATGTTGAACGTTTGAGGATGTTACATAAAAAATTGTATCAAAATTGGTTTTTTGATGATAACGCCCCCAAAAAGTGGGCGTCGCTAAAACTCTTCTATGGGTGAATTGTAGGGAATCTAAATACCCAAATATTTGGTCTTAACAAAATTTTTCGGTTTCATATAATTTAGTGAAGTTATAAAAAAGTAGGCGTGGCAGTGGGCGGATGTAAAAAAATTTTACACTAGTATTGTATCTTTTTCTCGGAAGCCCAGATATGAAATTTCAGTGTCCTAGTTAAAAATTTAAGGCCCAAAAATCGGTTTTGTGATGAAAACGCCCCCAAAAAGTGGGCGTGGCCAAAACTTTTGTATGGGTGGATTGTAGGGAATCTGAATGCCTAAATATTTGGTCTTAACAAAATTTTTCGGTTTCATATAATTTAGTGAAGTTATGAAAAAGTGGGCGTGGCAGTGGGCGGATTTCAAAAATTTTTACACTTGTACTGTATCTTTTTCTCAGAAGCCCAGATATGAAATTTCATCGTCCTAGCTCAAAATTTAAGGCCCAAAAAGCGGTGACATACGGACGGACGGACGGACGGACGGTCATCGCTCAATCGATTTCGCTATTGATGCTGATCACGAATATATATACTTTATATGGTCTATCTCGATTATTTCTCTATGTTACAAACTATGTGTCAAACTTAATATACCCTTAGGATAGGGTATAAAAATGAGTCTCTTAAAACATACCTTACCAATCTTACGAATGATGCTAGTACCCAATATTCTCTCTGGAAGGCAACAAGAAAAATGAAGAGCCCAAAAGCACACATTCCACCAGTTAAAAACAGAGAAGGTAACTGGGCAAAAAGCAACAAAGAGAAAGCAAATTTATTTGCGCAAACGTCTTCCAACTTTAGACTATGAAGAAACGGAAGAATTGTGCGAAGAAGAGAGACATATTAAACCGGTAACGGCGAACGAAATTGCCAAAGAAATAAAAGAAGGCATCAATCCAAAACAAAACGGGATTTGATTTGATAACGAGAAAAATCCTAAAACAATTCCCAAAAAAAGGTTTAAAGAAACTAGCACAGATTATAAATGCTGCATTCGGGATAAGGTGTTGCGTTAAAATTACGCACAAAATTCCTTGTCCACTCCATCCTTCACATGTCTTACCCATCAACCATTTTTGCCTTGCCTTTTCTCTTTTATCCGTTGTTCTCTGAGAGCTGTGGGTTAACTGAGCGTTCCTAGGTTGTTCTACAACCCAGTGCTCACTCTTTCCCATATGCTCGAAGGAGATGACAAAGCAGGTACCCAAGGGCCAGACGGACGGTCTGAAGCAGGAAGAGCCAGGCAAACCACCTGGAGACTCATCCTGATCCTTTTTCATCAATTCCATAAATTCATCAAAGGGGTTAACAAGGTCCCCCAACGGTCCAAATCTTCATCAAAGGGGTTAACGAGGTCCCCCAACATTCTAAAATCATCTGCTGCCAAATACACAAGGCCGTGAGCCCACCCTATATTTTATTGTTTGATCTTGCCTAATGACAACAATTTTTATATTCCACATCTCCCAAAAAGGGACCAAATCCTTATTTTGTAAAGGATAGCTCCCGATTCCCTGGGTACTCTTTTTGTCCCTTAATGTCTACACGATGGTTTACTCGATAGGTAGTTTTCGCGATAAACTTATCATTTCACTTTGGGTTAATGTCTAGTCTCCATATAGTTTAATAATTAGCCCTGATCAGGAGGGTGAATGTGAACCCAAGCAGTCACTCAAAACGAACAGAACTACGAGAGAGTGAAATCTTGAAGTCGTGAGAGAGGAAGCTGTCAGAGCTCTGGATGTGACTCCCAGAAAAGAAAATTCATCATCATAATCATCCAGGTTGTTTGTACCCTGGACCCCAAGTAGGTGTCTTATCATTTTTTTTTCTCTTCTATTTTTTTTTGTTTGTTTATTTTTTTTCTGTGGGAATATTTCTTTTTTTCTTTGCGTTTTAATTTCTTTTTTCTTATTGATCTGTGGCGTAATTTTTTTTATATATTTGTGTGCCTTTTTTTTCGGATTTGATTTTTTTTTACATATATTCATTTTTCTCTGTGGAACCATAATTCCACCATTGTTTTTTTTGCGTGATCTTCGGTGCAGTGGTTGTATACACGGTTCAACCACTTTTCAACCGCTCGTAGACTTAGTTCACTGGGTATCAGTGTTGCCGTTGTTTGTACTTGCGATAGTTAGTACTTTTAGGAGTTTTTTATTTATTTGGTTCTTTTATTTTTGGATTGTTTTTTTTTTTTTGCCTCGACGGTTTTATTTTTTTTTATTTTATTTTTTTTGTACTATGGAGATAAATAGGCTTTCGCAGGAGGAGCTCTCCTACGAAGTAGAGTTTCGGGGGTTGGCAGTAGGGACGGTGGATAAAATGCGGAAGGCATTGCGGGCGGCGAAAGTGCTTGAGAGGCGGGGGTCCTTTGAGGTGGCGGACTATCCGTTTAGTTTCGCGGAAGATAGGGACGCGGTAGAAGAAAAGATAGCGGAAATTGAGGTGTTGTTAGAGAACAGACCTCAACGCGAATCATCGGAGTACGCAAAGGTCGTGACCAAGATTGAGTGGGCAACCGCGCGTATTGGGAGATCCCGTCCAGACTCCAAAGAGGACGAAGTCGGCAAGAAGGCCATAAAAACTGAACTGATGATGTTGTTGGCCACCTTAGAAGATGACTAAGAAGACCAGGAAGACAATCAAGATGACCAACAGCAACAACAACAAAACCAGCAGCAAAAACAGCAACAGTACCAACAACATCATCAGCAACAACATCAACAACAAGAACAAGCACGTTCGCCGACGCGTACCGTCGAGATAGGAGAGGGGCATAGGGTGGAGAACTTGTCCAAGTGGGACTTGAAGTTCTCCGGTGAGAGGTGCGGGGCTTCCGTCAATTCCTTTTTAGAACGCGCGGAGGAATTACGGGAAGCCCGAGGGGTTAGTGAGGGACAATTGTTTAGGTCGTCGGTTGATTTATTTAATGGGAAGCCTTTACTTTGGCTTAGGGCGATTAGGAAAAGAGTGAATTCTTGGCAGGAGTTGGTGAGGGAGTTGAAACTGGAGTTTCTCCCTCCCAACTATGATGATCTCCTTTTGGAAGAGATCCGTCGTCGCACCCAAGGGAAGGAAGAGACAACATGTTTGGTCGACTCTCTGAACCATTGAGTGAGAGGCGGAGGCTAGGGATGATACAAAGGAATTTGGCTCCCTTCTATCAAACGCAACTTGGTTTGGCTGATCCCAAGTCGATCACCGAATTGGTTGCGTTAGGTAGAAGATTGGAGGTGGTCCGGGCCAATGTAGACTCCTTTGCTCCACCTCCCTCTCAACGTTCCCGAGGCTTACTGGAACCTGACTTAGCATGTCTGACGGCTGAGGAACCAGAAGTTTCGGTGATTGCCAGTAGAAACCCCCAACCTATTAGACGGTTGAGGTGTTTCAACTGCAACCAAGAGGGGCATCTTTCGAGTTCTTGTTCCGCTCCTCGAAAGTGTTTAGGTTGTGGTAGGGTAGGTGTTCTTCGTAGGGATTGTAGATTCTGTTCGGGAAATGGGAATCGGTCTCTTGCGTCGGCAGGACAAGAGCGACGAAGAAATTAAGTAGGTTGCCTACTGGCAACCAGTTGGAAGTGGTTCAGCTAGGCTTTACACTCGAGGCATTAGATGATGACGTACGCCCATATTTAGGAGTTAGTGTTTTGGTATTAGGATGGTAGGATTATTAGATTCAGGAGCTTAGGCAGGTAGCTTTAGCAGATGGTGCGGGTATAAAAGTGTTAGGTTGTGTTTTAGTTCCATTTGTGGTGCAAGGTAAATCGGTGTTGCTGGAATGTCTTGTCATTCCAACTCTCCCACACGTCTTGATCCTCGGTGCCGACTTTTGGGCCCGAACGGGAATCGTACCGGATTTAAGATCAGGCGAGTGGAGGTTCTCAAATCAAGCCAAGGTGGCTTCGATTTTGACGACCAAAGAACGATCAGAGTTGGATGAGACACAAGACAGGCAACTAACCGGATTTGTGGAAAAGGTTTTCCAAAACATGCCTGAGGGGACATTTGGTAGAACACAGGATTAGGACGGCGTCTGAACCAATAAAGCAGCGGTATCATCCGGTATCGCCTGCGGTTCAACGCCATATAGATAAAGAGTTAGAGAATATGTTGAGGGATGATATTATTGAAAAGTCAGGTATAGTCCGTGGGCTTCTCCTATAGTCATGATCAAGAAGAAGGATGGGTCCTTCAGATTCTGCGTGGACTATAGGAAGCGCAACAAAGTTACTGAACGAGATGCTTACCCTCTCCCATACATTTCAGCCACTCCAGACAAGCTCAGGGATGCCAAGTTCTTGTCTTCGTTGGACATAAAGTCCGCATACTGGCAGATCCCTGTGGAAGAAAAGTCTAGGGCGTACACAGCTTTCACAGTCCCAAACCGAGGACTCTTCCAGTTCAAGAGAATGCCATTTGGTCTGCATAATGCACCGGCGACATGGCAGAGATTTATAGACACTGTGCTTGGTGCCGATTTGGAACCGCACGTGTTTGTATATTTGGACGATATAATTATCGTCACAAATAGTTTCCAACAACATCTGGAAATCCTGGAAGAAGTCTTCAGTCTTCGGCACTATATCCTGGTACAGGAGATTTATACCAAACTTCGCAGTTCTGGTAAAGCCGTTGACCGACTTGCTGAAGAAGAGCAGTAGGTTCATCTGGTCTGAGGAGTGCGAGGGGAGTTTCCAAAAGGCAAAGGAGTGCCTGGTGACTGCCCCGATTCTGACCTGTCCGGATTTCGAGCGGAAGTTCGTCGTTCAAACAGACGCTTCGGACTATGGGGTCGGAGCAGTACTGAGTCAGACATTTGATGATGGTGAGAAGGTCCTTTGCTATCTGAGTAGGTCGTTGAATAGGAACGAGAAAAACTATTCAACCACGGAGAAGGAATGCTTGGCTTGCTTGGCCCACATGTATTGTGGGCGGTTGAGAAGTTGCGGCCGTATATCGAAGGTGTTCGGTTCACGGTTGTGAACCTAGTATGGCTGACTAACCTTAAGGATCCGTGCGGTAGGCTAGCGCGTTGGGCGGTTAGGCTTCAGCAGTTTGACTCTCTAGGAACGTTGCGGTTGTAGCGGAAATAGATGAGCAAAGTTCCGATCCTTGGATCGCCAAGATGATCTCGAAAGTAGAGTCTAATCCTTTAGCTTTTCCGGCCTGGAGGGTCGATAAGGGAATTTTATTCAAGTTTGTTAGGGCAAATCACGTCGTTGTTCATGACAATAGTTCCGAGTGGAAGGAAGTAGTTCCGAAAATAGATAGAATTAGGATTTTAAAAGAGTGTCATGACAACCCATTAGCAGGGCACATGGGAGTACGCAAAACGTTTGCGAGAGTAGGGATTCGGTATTACTGGCCTAAGATGAGGTCAGATATTACCAAATATGTTAGGAATTGTAGGGTATGCCAGAGTGTGAAGCCGTTTAACGACAAACCAGCTGGTTGGATGGTTGAAAGGAGAGGGATTTCGAATCCCTGGGAGACTATTTGCGTGGATTTGGTAGGGCCTCTTCCAAGGTCGAGTAGGGGTTTTGTCTACATTTTAACCGTCGTCGATTATTTCACCAAGTTCCCTTTGTTGTTTCCCCTTAGGTCTGCAACGGCGTCTTCTGTCTGTAGGGATCTTGAGGACCATATTTTTCTTCTTTTCGGCGTACCCAAAACCATTATCTGCGACAACGGCCCTCAGTTCCGGAGTAAGGAACTGAAAACCCTCTGTGAATCTTATGGTTCACAGATCAAATTCACTGCCCATTACCACTCACAGGCTAATCCTGCCGAGGGGATTAACCAGATTATCAAAACCACACTTCGCGCGTATGTCTCGGAAAACCATCGGACCTGGGATACACACCTCGCGAAGGTGGCGTGTAGTATCCGTACGTCCGAACATGACGTACTTCGTGTCTCCCCTTATTACGCGAATTTTGGTAGGGAAATGGTTACTTATGCCGGCGGCCGGATAAGAACTATTTCAAATGTTAGGGATAGTAGGAACTCAGCTGTGGAAGATAGGGAAATAGGTATAGGAGATAGGGAAACTAGGTCATTAGATAGGGAAAATAGCATAGGAGATAGGGAACTGAACCCAGGTGATAGGGAATTAGACATGTCTGAGCTAGGAAGTAGGTTTAGTCAGCTTAGGGAAAGGAAGAAGCTAGCTATAGCCTCTAAGAAGGCAAGTAGGGCATACAATCTCAGGCGGAGAGATGTCCAATATCTTCCGAATGAGATTGTATGGCGTAGGAATTTTGCCCTGTCTGAGGCTGCGAATTATTACGCAGCGAAATTGGCGCCGAAATATGTCGGGCCCTTCATCATCCATAAGAAGGTTTCCCCTTGGACTTATGTCCTCCGCGACGAGAGCGGGAAAGAGCGAGGAACATGGCACGTCAAGGACCTCAAGCCATGCAACGGTGACCACGAGTCACAACAGGAAGAAGTACGTCGCGCCAGGCCAACCAGGCGGCCAACCAGACTTAGGTAGTTGTGTCGTTCCCCCTGTAGTATCTGTTACCTTTGTTGTGTCGTTTTTGGGGGTAATCCAAGTTCGGATTTTTCTTCTTACTCCGGCTTTTTTTGAAAGCCAACTCCTTTCTTTTAGGAGGTAAGGGTGGGGTTTGTTGCGTTAAAATTACGCACAAAATTCCTTGTCCACTCCATCCTTCACATGTCTTACCCATCAACCATTTTTGCCTTGCCTTTTCTCTTTTATCCGTTGTTCTCTGAGAGCTGTGGGTTAACTGAGCGTTCCTAGGTTGTTCTACAACCCAGTGCTCACTCTTTCCCATATGCTCGAAGGAGATGACAAAGCAGGTACCCAGGAAGAGCCAGGCAAACCGCCTGGAGACTCATCCTGATCCTTTTTCATCAATTCCATAAATTCATCAAAGGTGTTAACAAGGTCCCCCAACGGTCCAAATCTTCATCAAAGGGGTTAACGAGGTCCCCCAACATTCTAAAATCATCTGCTGCCAAATACACAAGGCCGTGAGCCCACCCTATATTTTATTGTTTGATCTTGCCTAATGACAACAATTTTTATATTCCACATCTCCCAAAAAGGGACCAAAACCTTATTTTGTAAAGGATAGTTTCCGATTCCCTGGGTACTCTTTTTGTCCCTTAATGTCTGCACGATGGTTTACTCGATAGGTAGTTTTCGCGATAAACTTATCCTTTCACTTTGGGTTAATGTCTAGTCTCCATATAGTTTAATAATTAGCCCTGATCAGGAGGGTGAATGTGAACCCAAGCAGTCACTCAAAACGAACAGAACTACGAGAGAGTGAAATCTTGAAGCCGTGAGAAAGGAAGCTGTCAGAGCTCTGGATGTGACTCCCTCTGCTCTGGCAGCTAAATCAACTGCAGCGGAGAGAACAAGGCGAACTCAGCCACCACCAATACCACCATACAGTTCCCTGCCAGAGAGACAGGCGTCAGGAACTGTTTCTCCGAAATTGGAGATCGTTGGAGACGGCTGAATTTGTCTTGAGAGTGAGTGTGAGAATGTGTAAGTGCGTGAATGCATGTATACATATGGACATACCTATAAGAACGCGAACATGTCTCGACACGTCGCCTTTTTGGTTTGCGATTGAAGACCTACGAAAGGTTCTTTACAAGAGAGAGAAATTCGAGAGAGAGTTGCTGTGAAGCAAAAATAAAAGAAGCTAGAGAAGATATCGAGGATCCAGGAAGGATCCAGGCACAACAAAATAAACATACCATACGGGACCAAAACACGAGAACAAAACACGAGAACGAAACCAGAAGACAAGACCAGGAACATACAGAGTGTTGTTGGAGTTGGTTGGAGAACATCCAACCTCCCCCCCCAGGAAGATAGATAGGAGCAGGAAGGTTCTAGTGAAAGGACCAGATAAGTAGAGTGTTTTTTTCCAATATTAGAGTACTTATAGTTTTGAAAGTCGTGTAGGATATTTGTTACATATATAATTTCTAGTAAGCCATCGTCCGTTTCTTTCTGAGTCACCGAAGATTTCATTCCGGTGTTAAAACTGTTCGCGACCCTTATCTTTTCTTTTTTTTCGTAAATTCTGTGTCGTGTGGGAATCGCGAGCTACCCTCTGTGGCCATTTGCTTAATCTATTTCACTTGTACCCCAATCCTTTTGATTTGGGAGTTTCGTTTCTTTTTCCTTTAAATTGCGGCCTCCATTGCTCTTTCCATCGAATATATATACCAAAATATATATAAACCAACTTCTGTTCACCTACACCACGTCTTTTCTTATTACAAAGGTTTTGGTAATTTTACCTATTGTTTTCTTTAAAAGATTACCTGGCGCCCATTGTGTTCCGACCCCAAGGAACATTCCCCAATACATCCCGAACCCATCCCTGCTGAGCGGTCGGAGGTCGGCGAATTCGCATTCGCTGTTGTTGCGATATTCCCTTTCTCCCTCATTGGACCCTTTACATTTCGCGTGCGCGGCCGTTTTTGTGTTTACCTCCAGTTTTTTTTTACTTTTTTTTTCCTCCCTTATAATAATTAAATTAATTCCCCTCATTAAAGTCGCGCGATTAATTAATCCCTTAAATCGGGAATATTGGCAACAAAGGTATGTACCAATCATGTGGAAAGTCGCGGAGGTAATTATGATACCAAAACCAGGCAAACCACCTAGTGAATTCACTTCATATCGTCCAATATCGATACTGCCTATGTTGTCCAAGCTACAGTACACTCGCGGTAACGTGACTATACGATAACGCGAACTATCCACTAACGTGAACACACAAATTTTTACATTAGCTATCCAGTAACGTAACTACGAACCTTTCGACGTGAATGGTCTATGTTTTAATTAGTTCACGTTACCGCGAGTGTACTGTATTTGAAAAGATGTTGATTAAACGTCTGCATAAAATAACAGAAGCAAAATCGCTAATTCCAAACCACCAATTTGGTTTTAGAAATAAACACTCTACGATCGATCAGGTGCATAGAATAATAGATCGAATCGAAAAAGCATGTTCTGCTATATTCATTGATATAGTACAAGCTTTCGATAAATTCTGACCCAAAGGACTGATCCATAAATCAGTCAGATCCATTCAGAAATTTTAGAATAAAACCTCGACCTGCGCCAACTGTCCAATCGTAGCACCAGCCACCCCACCACCCATGGAGCGAATTTCTCTCATCGGAAGAGTAGCCCCCAAGCTAAGGACCCCTCGAGTCGACCTGGTTTAACAAACCAAGCTGGGGGCAAATCTATCGTAGTGATAGAAACTGGGCCCAAAAGGCGCAGATCTGCAGACGAGGAGTCCAACGCCTCGAAGAAGACCAAAACCCTCTCCGAGACGGTTAAGGATAGCCTCGTCGTCGCTATTGCGGATTTGTCTGACGACGAAGGGAAGATCTCCTACGATAAACGAAGCCTCATTCAAGGCAGAGTGATGAACAACATTTGTGAGTGTATCACCACCCATCCTAAGTTTCCACCCACCTTCAAAGATACTGGCTGGCACCAAGGCTACGTAAAACTACTAGCCTGTGACGACCAAATTTCGGTCGATTTCATTACCGGTGCCATCGATAGCGTCGGTGAAATCTGGCCAGGTGCCAAGCTCAAGGCAGTGGATCCTAGTCAAATCTTCCACAGGCCGAAGCTAGAATTTGGGTTCCACTCGAACCTCGTAAACCAGCCAAAATGCAAAGTCTACTTTGTTACCAAAAAAACCGGACCTTACAGTCAAAGACTGGAAGTTTATCGAAGAAACACCGAGCTCTAAGAAACCAGAACGAGCGAAGAAAACCGGCAGTTCGCTGGTCCTCTCCCTAACCACCTACTCTCTCCCTCTACTCAAACCAAAAAACTTCAAGATCAAATGTGGTCTTAAGGAAGTAGAGGCGAAGCTCTTTGCATCGGACCGCATCAGCACTATTGATCTCTCTATACCGGTGACACCAGCCTCACCCAGCATCTCGGCCCCAGATGATGACCCATCATCCCCCGAAGAGTTAGACGCTACCGTCGTGAAGAGATCTGTATTAGAGAATAATGATGCTCAAATTGGTGCCGTCTCTGCACTTTAGCATCTGCGATGCTGAAACTCCGTCTCAATGAAAGAGGTTTTGACATCGCCCTCATCAAGGAACCCTGGATAAGAGATGACACCGTCATGGGACTGAGGGCTTCAGGCTACACACTCTACCAAGCAAGGAACACAGGTAACATCCGCGTTTGTATTCTTCCCAAATCTGCACTCAACCTAACCGTTCTTCCTCATCGCAGCACAAATAACCTGGCAGTAGCACTATTCACATCAGCGCAGAACAACATCTGGCTGGCTTCAGGATACCTTCCCTACGAAGACCCCGAATCCGCACCATCAAAGGAGGTCAAAGTAGTGGTACAAGAAGCAAGAGGAAGAAGAGAAGGAATCGTGCTAGGGTGCGACACCAATGCGCATCACGAGTTATGGGCAGCACCGACAACAACACCCGAAGTGAGTCACTCTTTGAGTACTTAGTACGCACCGACCTAGTAGGGTGCAATAGGGGAAATAGTTCCACCTTTATTACAAAAACCCGACAGGAGGTATTCGATGTCACCTTCGCTTCCATGAACATATACACTGCGATCTCTAGGTGGACTGTATCCGACAGTCACTCATTTTCAGAAATAGAAACAAGCGGCAACTCCTCCCCATCAATTTTCCGTAATCGCCGGAGAACTGATTAGCCAAAATGCAACAACATTCTTTTAGCTAAACTATCCAATAGTGTGCACACGACCCCAACCACGCAATTGGAATTAGACAAGCTCAACACTGTTTTCACCTCCGCCCTAAACCCAGACTGCGCAAAGTTCTCTCCAAAACACCAACCGCGCCGAGTGTCCTCATGATCCCAAATGGATCATGGGCGGGATGAAGCATCGCTTAACCTGCTTATGGATACTCATTTGCCCGCTACCTCCTGAACTTATAAATGAAGAGAAACTGAAATGGGCGGTGGCCAGTTTCGAGCCCTTCAAGTCCCCGGGGCCGGACGGCATCTTCTCGACACAAATCTAGACGGCATTCAGCATTATAGCGTCCTGTCCTGTATCCTGAAGGGCTGCCTGGAGCTAGGAACAATGCCGGTCGCCTGGACCAAGGTGAAAGTCCTTCGAAAGCAGCAATGTCAAACGACAAGCACACCGTGGTAACCCCAAGAGGGATTATTTTCTTCATTACTATGGAACTTAGTGCTAACAGGAAAATATCCGCAGACACTGGCTGATGTCATGCAGTCTGCTCTGTGGTCTTTCCGTTAATCCGACGAAGACTGAGCTGGTCCTTTTCACAAGAAAACATAAACTATCTGACTTTAATCTCCCAAATTTAAGAGGCACCCCCTTAACCTCTCAAATAGTGCCACCTACCTAGGTCTAAAGCTTGACCGCAAGCTTCTTTGAAGAAAAAACATAGTCGAATAAGCAAAAAGGTAGTTGGCTCCACCTGGGGCCTACAACCAAACACTATGCACTAGCTATACACTACGGTAATAAGACCGATTATCATGTATGGTGTATTGGTCTGGTTTACCTGGAGAAGTAAACCAATCTAATTATATTGGAAAAGATCCAACGAGTTGCATGTCTCAGTATTACTTGTGCACTGAGAACCTCTCCCACATTGCACATCTCACCAGGTACTCAGGTTGACTAGTCACATTAAGCGGGGCTTCTTGGGAAAAGTATCTACAGGCCTAGTTCTGCTGGATATCGAGAAAGCGTTCGACTCTGTCTGACATAATGGCTTAATATATAAGCTCATTAAATCAGGGTGTCCAGAACACATCACCAAAATTATACAAAGTTTCTTGTCTGAGAGGAAATTTTTGGTTTCTATCAAAAACAGTTCCTCAAATCTTAAGGACATTCCAGCAGGTGTTCCTCAAGGATCTATACTTGCTCCAATACTCTTCAATATTTATACAGCGGACTTCCCAACCTTTTCTAACTGTGAAATAGCTATGTACGCCGACGATTTAGCCTTATACACCTCTGATGATCACGCTTCTAATATAGAAAATAATCTTCAGATGGCGTTAAATGAGATCTTCGAATACTATAAGCACTGGAAAATTAAAGTTAATGCAGGCAAGACCAAGCAATCTTTTTTACAAGGAAAAGAAAGAATTGTTTCATGCCCGCAAATAATTTAAAATTAAACACAAGTGATATCCTCAGTTAAATACCTTGGCATATATTTAGATAAAAAATTAACATACGCAGAGCATGCAACCAATACTTGCAATAAGTTAAATATTGCCATCAAAATGCTGTATCCTCTCATAAATCGCAAATCATTACTCAGTAATCACAATAAATTAATCATTTACAAAATAGTTCTTCAAGCAATGATTACTTATTGGTCTCCAGTCTGGGGAAACTGTGCTAAGACACACATTAAAAAGCTACAAATTGCTCAGAACAAGATACTTAAAATGATGCTTCGTCTTCCTTTTGACTTTTCAACTGCAATTTTACATGAACACGCTGGAGTCCTCCAGATTGCTAGGAATATTGAAATACTCAACACAAAATTTTTTGATAGATGCCAGAATGCGACAAATCCTCTTGTTAGGAATCTGAGTGCATTACAATAAATTTCATATATTATTTACTTGACTTATGTGTACATATTGTTGTTTACATAGGTAGTTATTTATATATTATTGAATCATTGTTTGTTCTTTATTTATTCATTTATGCCTTGTTTTTTATATTTATTTATTTATTTATTTATTTATTTGTTTATTTATTTATTTATTTATTTATTTATTTATTAATTTATTTATTTATTCAATTATTCATTTACCTTCATCTTTAGTCATTCAATTATACCTAATTCATGTACTTGTTATTCATTTATCATGCCTAATATAAAAAAGCTAATAGTTCTAGCTTGATTGTAAACATAAATTTATAAAATTATTTATTATTTATTCTCTGTTGTGTTCCTTTAAAGGTAATTTGCTTTTTTTTGTATATAATATATACGTAAAACAAACGATTAAATGGAGATTTTTTTTCTTTAGTTTTTCCTTCGTATACCTTTTATACTGCGTTCTTTTTTACAATCTCACATCAATTTTTCAGTAGTAAGATATAATAACCTTATCATATCTCTGTACAGGCTGTGCAAAACAAAATATATTAATGTAACTCTGATGTTATCTAAAAGAATCAATAAATATCTATCTATCTATCTATTCCCCATTACCAGACAGAACTGAATGGGCACAACGGAATGTCCTGTAACACGAATCGCTGTCAATTTTTACGGATGGGTCCAAAACCAAAGACGGAGTCGGTGTTGGAGTCTTCTCCGAAGACCTGGATATTCACCTCTCCTTTAACCTTCTAAACTATTGCAGCGTTTTTCAAGCCGAAGTCACTGCCATTCGTCAAGCAGCTGACTGGCTAGCGGTTAACGCAATATTAGCTTCGAATATTGTCATATATATCGACCTCAGGCAGCCATCAACCTCACCCTTTGCTGGGTATCAGGTCACTGTGACATACCAGGGAATTGTGAGGTGGACGAACTAGCCAGACGAGGCTCCTCTGGTTATAACAGAATAAATGTCACCGACATTAAACCGCCTACGCGAACACGGAGAAAGGGGCCAACCATCGACGGTAGCAACTCGACCAATGTCACACCGCTAAGCTACTGTCACCAACCTTAAATAAAACCAGGTCCATTGGACTACTAAAACATAAGAGAGGAATCCTCTTCAAGATAGTTAACACCCTAACTGGACACTGTGCTATAGAAAGACATGCCCAAAGATTGGGCATCCCCCACAACGACTTCTGTAGAAGCTGTATGGACGAAGAGGAAGAGGAGACCATCAGTCAGTGGCTTTTCGCAACCATCTTCAAACGCACACAGCGCCGGAAAAACAAATTCTATTAAGTTGGTGGTTGTTGATCTACCTTTGAGGAAACCGTGTAGCTTAGTAGAGAATAACGATTTACAATGAAAAACATACAGAAAAGCTACAAAGTGGGCGTGGCCAAAACTGTTCTATGGGTGAATTGTAGGGAATCTGAGTATCTAAATATTTGGACTTAACAAAATTTTTCGGTTTCATATAATTTAGTGAAGTTATAAAAAAGTAGGCGTGGCAGTGGGCGGATGTAAAAAAAAGTTTCATTTCTACTGTATCTTGTCGTCAGAAGCCCAGATGTGAAATTTCAGCGTCCTAGTTAAAAATTTAAGGCCCAAAAATCGGCTTTATGATGAAAACGCCCCCAAAAAGTGGGCGTGGACAAAACTTTTGTATGAGTGGATTGTAGGGAGTCTGAATGCCTAAATATTTGGTCTTAACAACATTTTTCGGTTTCATATAATTTAATGAAGTTATGAAAAAGTGGGCGTGGCAGTGGGCGAATTTCAAAAATTTTTACACTTGTACTGTATCTTTTTCTCAGAAGCCCAGATATGAAATTTCATCGTCCTAGCTCAAAATTTAAGACCCAAAAAGCGGTGACATACGGACGGACGGACGGTCATCGCTCAATCGATTTCGCTATTGATGCTGATCACGAATATATATACTTTATAGGGTCTATCTCGATTATTTCTCTATGTTACAAACTATGTGTCAAACTTAATATACCCTTAGGATAGGGTATAAAAACGTTGTGTCGTATGCAATGTTCTCAAAAAGTTAAAGATGACACTTTGGCGATAGGTCGATAGGTGGTTATATCATTTTTTGGGCCTTTCTTATGAATAGGAATGATAAATGATTTCTTCCAAGGCAGGGGAAAATGTTCTTGGAAAAAGGATGAGTGCATCAACCTCTTTCGCATCAGAGTTGGAAAAACATATTTAATAGCAGACTTTGTGCTTTCAGTGCAGCATATGTATATTGGTGGATTGTCCGAAGTTCAGACTAATAGAAGACGGAAATCCCAGAAAGACTGGCAGTTGACAGTCAGCTTTTGATACGGTAACATCGTAATCGAAATCGCTCGTTAATTTCTTTATTTTCATACGTCTATTTTATTTAAACCCAATCATGGTTGAATATTGTGATTCTTGCAATGCAGGCACTCTATCTAGTGATTTTGTGAGCTGTGGAGGGATGTGCTGCAGGAAATTTACACACATTGTGTGAACCTGTCCGAAGCAGCTCATAAAATCATCTGAGGGCATATGCTTCAAATGCAAAATCTGCAATGGCATCCCATTCTTGGGTCTTTTAACCAAACTTAGTTCGTTAACGAATAAACTGAGTTTGGTTAGATCGGAAATTCGGGAGTTCTTTTAACCCTTTATTCTTCGAATAAAACTAGTGATGTGTGAATCAATAAACCGAATACCACGGTAGTTGAAACACCCGTACCGGTAAAGTGTATAAACGCGTCGGGAAAAACGGAAAAATCCACCGGTGACAACGAAAGTTAGAGTAAGGTTTCGCGTAAAAAACCTAAAAAAAGTAGAAAACGCACGAAGAAAAATAAGCCTATAATAGGCAAAGATCCATCGGCTCCGAATTTCGTTCCCACCCCACTAAAAGATTTGCATGTTGCTGGTTTTCGCGTCGATACTACCGAAAGCGCGAATAATATTTATATTTCTTCTAAATAAGACATACCGGTTGAAAAAATAAAATGCTTTAATGCTCCCAACTGGCCGTCGGGAATTCGTGTAAAAAATTTTTTTCAAGCATTTGTTTTACCCGCCGCAGTGATCAAAATATAAACATTGATCAGCTGCGACAACCAAGCACCTCCGTTGAACATAAATATTCCGTTTATTATCAGAATATTGGTGGTATGCGAAGTAAACTGAGAGAGATTTTCGTTACTCTCTCCGACCACCAATATGATGTCAGAAATCATTGAGTAAAGAGATATTAAACTTGTACCTCTCTTCCTCTCAAAACCCATTTGTTTACATTGTTTTTGTTGTAATTCGCTCCTTGTCTGTGAATACGTGTACATTGGCAACAACAATTCCTCTAGTGGTGGAATAAGTTACTTACTTACTTACTTACTTAACGGGCTCCCGACCCGTGAAGAGTCTCTGCCTGAGACACAGCAGCTTTCCACTCTCTTCGATCCCGGGCACGCTGCTTCCAGTTATCTAGACCAAGCGCTCTGGCATCCGCGATAGCTTGATCCTTAAAACGGAGGTTCGGTCTTCCTTGTCTTCTCGAACCTGGGGGCTGTGATTCGAAGATCGTCTTTGCTGGAGCATTATTGTCCATTCGCTCGATGTGGCCGAGCCAGTGTAGTCGACGTGTTTTGGCTTTTTGGACTACATCCACATCCTGGTACAGCTCATAGAGTTCGCGGTTATATCTTCTCCTCCATTCGCCCTCCTCGCATACGGGACCGAATATCCGACGAAGAATTTTTCTTTCGAAAGTGTTTAATATCTGCTCTGCTTTCCTGTTTATCGTCCAACACTCGGCTCCATACAGCAGAACTGGCAGGATCAAAGTTTTGTAGAGCAAACATTTCGTCTTCCGAGTTAGGAGTTTTGACCCCATTTGTTTCGCCAAACCGAAGTAGCAGCGGTTTCCTAGGGTAAATCTTCGTCGAATCTCCACTAAGTTGTCATTCGTGGAGTTGATATTTACTCCGAGGTAGGTAAACTTCTTAACCACTTCGAAGTTACTGTTGCCAACAGTGACGATTTGTCTTAGGCGGTGGACAGATGCTTCTTTTTTTGTTGACAACATGTACTTGGTTTTGTCCTCATTCACTTCAAGGCCAACTCGTTTCGCCTCTTCTTCAATTGTCGTAAAAGCCTCTAACACGGCGCGCTGGGAGCGACCGATGATGTCGATGTCGTCTGCGTATCCCAGCAACTGGACAGATTTGTTGAAGATAGTGCCTTCCGTGTTCACACCTGCCCTGCGCACTATCTGTTCCAGCACAAGATTGAAGAAGTCACATGATAGCGCATCCCCTTGCCGAAATCCGGTGCATGTTTGGAATAGTTCAGAGGAACTGTTGCCGAATTGCACGTTGCACCGCGTGTTATCCAGCGTCACGCGGCACAGCTGGATCAGTTTAGCCGGGATCCCGAATTCGGCCATCGCCTTGTAGAGCTCAAGACGATGAATGCTATCATATGCGGCTTTAAAGTCGATGAAGAGATGGTGAGTCTCGACTTGAAATTCGTTGGCCTTTTCCAGGATTTGCCTTAGTGTGAAAATTTGGTCGATCGTCGATCTGCCGGGCCGGAAGCCACACTGGTACGTGCCGATTAGTGTGCTGCAGAAGGGCTTCAGACGTTCACACAGTACGTTGGATAGGATCTTATATGCGACATTAAGCAGGGATATGCCTCGGTAGTTCGTACAAGACATAGGATCGCCTTTCTTGAAGATGGGGCATATAGAGCTGATAGTTCAGTCATCCGGCATGACTTCATCCACCCACACTTGGTTGATGACTTGGTGCATGCACCCTACCAAAGCATCACCACCATGTTTGAAAAGCTCTGCTGGTAGACCATCAGAGCCGGCGGCCTTGTTGTTCTTCAGCTTTTTGATAGCTGAGCCGACCTCTTCAAAACTAGGAGGGGGGATGGATTCTTCATAGACTGGATGCGGGTTCTCTTCTCTCTCTACCTGCCCATTAAGTAGCTGCTGGAAATGCTGCTTAAATACATCTACTATTCCCTGTGCTTCGGTGACTAGGTTTCCTTCACTGTTTCGAAGAGCCTGCGTTCCGGGCTTGAAGCCAGCTGCCAGTTGCTTGGCTTTCCTGAAAAACATCCGGATGTTGTTCCTATCGCGGGACTCTTCGATATCCTTGAGCTGGGAGGCTGCGTGGGCCCTTTTCTTCTTACGCAGGATCTTCTTCTCCTCCCTTCTTCTGTTTCGATACTCTTCTCTCGCTGCCCTTGTTTTGCGTTGCAGCGCTTGCAAGTGTGCATTTTCTGTCACCTTTTTCCGGCGTACGCATTCATCATCATACCAAGGGCTCTTTTTGGGTGGTGGCTGGTAGCCTATGGTGGTCTCTGCTACCCCTTTGATGATGTTGCGATACTGGTTCCACAGATTGTTGGCGTTTGTGGATGGTGAATGCACAGCGGAGTCTCTCACTCAGGCGCTCCCTGTAGGCTCTGGCTACTCCAGACGTGCTAAGGCTTCCAACGTTGAATTTCTTTTTTTGGGCGGTCTGCAGCTTTTTCTCATTGGATAGTCGAGCTCTGAACTTAGCTGCAACAAGAAAATGGTCAGAGTCGACGTTTGCCCCTCTGAACGTTTGCACATTCAGAATGTTGGATGCGTGCCTCGCATCTATTAGCACGTGGTCGATTTGGTTGGCGGTTCGACCATCTGAAGAGCGCCAGGTTGCTGTGTGGATTCGTAGTCTTGGAAACCTAGTGCTACTTATCACCGTATTACGAGCTGCTGCAATATCGATTAGCCGGAAGCCGTTGTCTGTTGTCGTGTCGTGGAGGCTGTGCTTTCCAACTAATCCGCCGAAGATGTCCTTACCGATTTTGGCATTGAAGTCCCCGAGTATGATTTTGACATCATACTCCGGACAAGCTCCGTCCAGGAGGTCATAAAACTCCTCCTTGATAGAGTCTTCAGCTTCGTCGGTAGGGGCGTGTGCACATATTATGCTGATGTTTTGAAATGTAGCCTTGATGCGGATCACAGCCAGGCGATCGCTGATCGGCTTAAAGTCAATTATCATTGAGCGTAGTCGATTTCCCACGACGAATCCGCATCCTAACATGTGCAGTCTTTTGTGGCAGCTGTAATAAATGTCGCAATTTTTCCGTTTTTGCATACCTGATCCTATCCATCGTATCTCCTGGATCGCGGTAATATGTGCCTTGTACCGCGAGGACAGATTCAAGTTTTTGAATAGCACCAGGAGTGTACAGTGTACGTACATTCCAGGTGCATACTCTTATATCATAGTCCGTGTACGTTCCGGGTCGTGGTATTAAATGAGGGGGTCCATTATCCGAGGCTTGTGTCTCTCTCATAACTAAATTTTTTTTACGTGGTAAGGAAGTTACCCCGACGGCACAACCCCCAACCTGGAGGGCCAGTTCCATTTTTTGAAACCCCTAGGACGAGGGGCCGGTTTTAAACCGATGTCAGTAACCCGCTTCGGGGATATGAGCGCTGCCGTTGGCCCAATAAGGGCTCATCCGCCACCATCTCTTTTCCAAAAACCTGACTTATTCTTGGAAATCTTTATCGACCTGAGCTCCGAATATGTCGAAGTAGCCTAGATAAAGTGTTGTGCTTCCGTTTGAAGCTTTAACGCCACCGTTGACTCCATCGAGAGAGTTCGTCCGCTGTCGTATTTATAGTGCTGCAATTTTTTCTTGTTCAACACTCGCGCTTATAAGTTTAGCAAGTCGGGTCCGGATGGACACCAACCAGTACCCGATGGCTACCACTAGGAGGCAAAATAAGCACAATTGATGCGCAGTAACAGTTACAACACTGGACGTCGCCAGGTTGACGGCAGTCAGTGCCTACCCTATTCCTACAGCATCCAGGTGGAATAAGTACACAGCGGATGTGTTCGCAAAACGGAAGCTTTTGCTATAAATATTGTGCATTGGAAACAATACTGAAAAATCAATGTGAAAGGAAAAAATTAATATCAGAAATTCAATTTAAAATAATTATTGATTGTTTTTCGAATTGAATAACATAAAAATTACTCTTTCTAAAATAAGATATTATTTTTTTGAATATTGATCATAAATAGAAAATAATAGACACCAATTTCAATTGAGATTGTTATTGTTAATTAAAAAATCAAGTAATTGCTACAAAAATTATTGTTGCAGCGAAATTAGAGGGTAAAAACATAGCAACCAAGTTAAGTTACGGTAATTCTTGGTATACAAAAGTAGAATGCCAGTAACAATTGTGTCTTGATTGATGAGGCTTTCTATTACAGATATTACGGCCGTTCCTGGATTTTGGCTTAACGAACTTTAATTACAATTATGTATAAACGTACAAAAATCATTTAATAATAAAATTAAGCATTACAATCAGTAATTGTGTTTATCTCGAACAAGTAGTCTACAGTTCTAAAGCATATGAAAAGGCAATTTCCATTCCAATTCCTTTACATACATATGTTTAAATATCCTGAACTACTACAATCCTAATACACAGCCAAAGTTATGTAACTATGAAAACAGTATTAAAAATGTATTTGCAAAATTGTTGTTGAGCAACTGCTTATTTGTTTTTGATTTCAATGACGAATGCAAAACATTTGCTTACCGAAAATGTTTTTCTCATTTTCACTCACATATAATGCTTTTATTGCAATATAAAATTATTTTTAAATATTTCAATGAGGCTGATAATGTGGATCATATCTGGGAACACCACGTTAGCTAGAACGACAAAAATCTCGAAAATAAACCTTATAAATCTCGAAAGCAAAAATCTCGAATGGCACAAAATCTAGAAAGTACAAAAATCTCGAAAGACTAAATCTCGAAAAAAATCTCGAAAACATAATTTTTTTGAAATTTTTTTCTCTTCATTTTAATTTTGAAAATAATGAAAACGGCTCTAAAATGTAAAGTCTGTAATTTTTGATTTAAAATATCAAAAGTTTGACACATTTTCATAAAAAAAGCAAAACACACAAGTGTGGAACCTTACATATGTATCACCTTACATTGGTAAGTGGCTGCCTACCAAATACCTACGACGATCGTTAAGGAGCAGTGATGTAATTTTGCTTGAATATCTTCCCCAAAAATTGTGAACTTATATCCCATCTTCGACATAAAAAAAATGAACTTATGCCCTATGGTTTTGGACAGACATTTGCAAGTTTGTAACTCGATTGTGGATTCATGTCCCACTGAAGAGGGACTTACATATATCCTTGGGCGCGAATAGTTACCATTGTCTCAAAAATTAATATTAATTCTAGATTTTTATTTTAAGGCTAAAAAAAAAAAATACAAATTTTTGGCGCGACAGGTCCATGGGACCCAGGGCCTAGCTTCTCACAACCATTCGTGTTGTGCGTGTTATATTCTTCACATGAATGGAAGGGGCCTACTGTTTAATGCCGGATCCGAACGGCAATTTTGAGAAGCTTTTTCATGACAGTTTTACTCTCGGATGTTTGTCAGACGCTCGCGAGAGGTGGGGCCGTGAAAGAAATTTTAGGTGTTGTCTGGGGATTGAACCTGGAACCCCTTGCTCCGTAGTCCAACGCACTAACCACTTGAGCCACGGCGCCCACTTATTTTAAGGCTATTAATTTATTAATTTTTTCTACATTTCTGGTGTTTGAGATTTTGCTTTCGAGATTTTTTTCCTTCTAGATTTTTTTTCCAAAATTTTATTTGTTCTACATTTTTGTTTTCTATATTTTATTTTTCTAGATATCGTGGTAAACTCATCATATCTTTCTCATATATGTTTTTCAATATGTCTAAAATATTGAAATGTGTATGTATTTGCCCATAATGGATGTTAGTAGCATTTCTAACTTTTAAAGTGTCGCCGTTCTCTCAAATTCAAAACACATTACACATTTTGAACCCTATATTAGGCTTGCAAATGAAAACAATATTAATCCATGAATGCATGTATTCATATGTATATCAACCACTAATTTATTCTTTTGTTAATTGAATTAAAAAAATGTAAATTTTGCCGGTACAAACTATGTTATCTGCAATGTGAATCCTAGAGTTTTTTTTTAATAAAAAACATTCACTTGAGAGCTAAGTAGTTACAAACCAAAAGGCATTGCATAATAATTAACTGGTTTAAGGCCCATCGTTATTTCGTTTTTATACCCTATCCTAAGGGTATATTAAGTTTGACACATAGTTTGTAACATAGAGAAATAATTGAGATAGACCCTATAAAGTATATATATTCGTGATCAGCATCAATAGCGAAATCGATTGAGCGATGACCGTCCGTCCGTCCGTATGTCACCGCTTTTTGGGTCTTAAATTTTGAGCTAGGACGATGAAATTTCATATCTGGGCTTCTGAGAAAAAGATACAGTACAAGTGTAAAAATTTTTGAAATCCGCCCACTGCCACGCCCACTTTTTCATAACTTCATTAAATTATATGAAACCGAAAAATTTTGTTAAGACCAAATATTTAGGCATTCAGATTCCCTACAATGCACTCATACAAAAGTTTTGGCCACGCCCACTTTTTGGGGGCGTTTTCATCATAAAACCGATTTTTGGGCCTTAAATTTATAACTAGGACGCTGAAATTTCATATCTGGGCTTCTGACGAAAAGATACAGTAGAAATGTAAATTTTTTTTCCATCCGCCCACTGCCACGCCTACTTTTTTATAACTTCATTAAATTATATGAAACCGAAAAATTTTGTTCATACCAAATATTTAGGCAGTTAGATTCCCTACAATTCATCTGCATCAAAAATCCGATTTTCATGAAATTTTACATGTAACGTCCTCAAACGTTCGAGTTTATAGCCATATTTGAGTACGAAATGCAATTTGGCCTCGCCCACTTTAAAGAAAGGAGGATAGGGTATCATACGATCCGTTCCAGACGGATTGTAGCTTTTCTGTATGTTTCTTCCTGTTTTTCTTCTTCACAATATTACTGTTTACTTAATAATTTTCAACTTAAAAAAAACACGACCTTCAATATATGTAATTTCTTTTTAATATTTCTCATTATGCTTACTGATATTTCCAGATTGAATAAAATTTCAAAACTCAAACTAATGTTTCCCAACAACATAAATACAATTTTAAGTTTTTTTATCTTCAACCCAGAAGTAAAGATCAAAAGTGTGCATTTTACATTTATTTCTTATTTTCATATTGTAAAATGCAATCAGAAATTGTGAGTGCTTATATTTTTCTTTAATACGACATTTAAATTTTGATATTTTAAAGAAAAAAAAAAAAATTTCAATATTGTTAATATCTAGTGAACATACCCAAAGCACTTTCCAATTTCTTCCACGCGCACTTTCCAATTTCTTCATCAGCTGTCAAATTCACTCATTGTTGTTGTAATTTAGAGGTGAATTTACTGTGTTGTTGTGATTTACGGGTGAATTGACCAACTCAAGGGTGAATTGACCAAGTCAAACAAATGTGCGTGAAAATGTAACAATATGCGTGAAATAGCTTGTAGGCCCCTGGAAAGTGCCGGGAAAGTTTAATATCTCTTTAGTAAATGATTTCTGATGATGTTATAGGGTTAACCGAAACATGGTTACACCCACACATCTTATCGACTGAAATCTTGAACCGGTCATATGTGGTTTACCGGAAAGATCGATGTAGATCTATTGAGGAGCGAGGTGGGGGAGTTTTAATAGCTGTCTCATCTCGCTTTCTCAGCCGGGAGATTACATTAGAGCATCGTACGGTTGACGTTGAACAGATGTGTGTGTGCATTGATTTTGCTGATGACGTTTGTTATCAATTGTTTATTTTTGTCTCCTACGCTCCGCCGAATAGTGTGACCAGTGTGTATCAAAAGCACATTGATAACATTAATAGTATCGTTATTCGTCTTGCACAGTCTCAACTAACTTATTTCAAATAAACAATATTCGGAATAGTTTAAATAGAATTTTTGATTTAATATTTTTAAATAACGAAGTTAATTTTAACATTTCGGAAGCTTTGGATCTTATTGATTCCAATAAAATTCATCATAAAGCTTTGCTTTTAAAATTTTAATTTTTTAGTTACTGTAACAGAGGTAGTAATAATATTGCCGCGTTATCATACAACTTTGCTAAGACCAATTTCGTTTTACTGAAGGATTATTTAAACCGTTTTGATTGGGATGTTTTGCTGGATTCCCCCAATTTAAAAGGTAATTACGATGTATTTATGGATAAAATTAATTCTGGTTTTGAGTTATTTGTACATAAAATGTGTCATAATAATAGGTTTAGAATTCCTTGGTCTTCGGTAATGAATAAAGGTAAATTATTTTGGAATTACATTAATTTAAAAAGAAATACCTCAGGCTTGCCTAAGGTAATGGAATTTGAAAATGCAAATTCAACGGATTTGAAAGGAACTTGTGATTTATTTGCTAAATTTTTGAGTCGGTTTATAATAGTCCCTGTGGTAATGTTAAAAAAGTGTTTATCTTCCATCTTTCATCCACTTAAAATTATTTTTAACCAGTCACTTGTGACTGGAGAATTTGTTAGTGAATGGAAATTTTCTTTTATTACTCCAATATTTCAAAGCGGTTTGAGACAAAAAGTTGAAAACTATCGACCTACATATATCAAAGCTTTCTGCAATCCCAAAATTGTTTGAGAGCATTGTTAAGGATAAGCTTTTTTTCGCTGTTAAGGAAATTATTTCCAGTAATCAGCATGGCTTTGTTCGCGGTCGGTCATGTACTACAAATTTAACTTTATTAACTAATTATATATTTGATAGTTTTGAAAATCGTTTACAAGTTGATGTACTCTACACTGATTTTACGAAAGCCTTTGATAGAGTACATCACACTTTACTTTTAATTAAGCTTAAATCGTTGGGTTTCCACTCTCCAATGCTGATGTGGTTTTCTAATTATTTGATTAATAGAAGACTATTAGTAAAGGTCGATAGTTTTAAATCTCGCGTAATAGAAGTAACTTCTGGAGTTCCACAAGGTAGTCATTTGGGCCCGCTGCTGTTCATTTTGTTTTTGAATGATATTCATGAAATAATTGATTTGTGTGAGGTTTTAACTTAAAATTATTTGGACGCATAACGGATATATCTGACTGTATTCGTTTTCAGTCGGATATACATAAGTTATCAGAATGGTGTAAACATAATGCGTTAGAGCTTAATATTTCCAAATGTGAGATCTTTACAGCGCACCGTATTATAGTGCCGCTTTTTCATGATTACTTTATTAACGATCTTATACTTGTTCGTGTTGATGAAGTCAAGTATCTAAATTTTCAGTCTAAAACTTGAGTCATGTTTATTCGCGACATTATTAATTATAAGATAAATTCACCAGAATTAGTTTTTCTCATAAATATACAGTATTGTTCGAAACCTAAGCAACTTTTTTCTCTGAATTATTCAAAGTCGAATATTTTTGTATTTATTCGTTTTAATAGAAATAGGATAATTTTTATTTATTACAGTAAGTACTTAGATTAGAATAGTAAAAACTAAAATCCAAAATCAATTCATTCAAATTATATAAAAAAGCAAATAGGAGTTACTCTCAAAATGCAGCTGTTCGAAACCTAAGCAACTTTTAATATTTGGCGTGATAACCTTTATTTTTGATTACACCCGCTCTTCTTCCGGGCTTAAACTCAATTAGGTTTTTTATTGTGGACGTTGGTATCAATTTCCATTCCGTTTTCAGACATGTCACGACCTCTGCCTAACTTTTGAAGCGTGTATTCCTAACTCTACGCTTTGAGACGCCAAAGAGACTTTCAATGAGGTTTAAGGCGGAGGATTAGGGCGGACCACTCCAAAACTTGTATCCCATTGCTTGATAACCACTCTTTCATTTGGTCCAGCTTCATTTGGTCATTTAAGATGCCTCTGTAGACAAATCGATCCATTACAACTTTTATTTGATGAAAAGGTCCAACTACATTCCCTGAAAAGCAAGTCCACATCATTACATTTCCTCCTCCATGCATTACTGTGCCTTTGCAATACCGGGGACTCATCTTGTAACCCTTTCTCTACGAACGTGATAGACACCATCAGAAATACATACATACAGAAAAGCTACAATCCGTCTGGAACGGATCGTATGATACCCTATACTCCATCCTATCAAGCCCCTATAACGTAGGTGTGGCCAAAGCTGTTGTATGGGTGAATTGTAGGGAATCGAAATGCCTAAATATTTGGTATTAACAAAAATTTTCGGTTTCATATAATTTAGTGAAGTTATGAAAAAGTGGGCGTGACAGTGGGCATATTTGAAAAATTTTTACACCTTCTCAAAAGACCAGATATTAAATTCCATCCTCCTAGCTCAAAATTTAAGGCCCAAAAAGTGGTGACGGACGGACGGACATGGCTCAATCGTTTTCGCTATTGATACTGATCATGAATATATAGACTTTATAGGGTCTATCTCGATTATTTCTCTATGTTACAAACTATGTATCAAACTTAATATACCCTTAGTATAGGGTATAAACAACATTGATAAAACAGTTTAATACCAGGCTTAGGCTTATACTTAGGTTTAAGCTAAATGCTGGGAACATATTTAAGGCCATAAACACCAGAGCAATTTCCATACTCACCTTTTCATTTGTGGTTATAATATGGTCAAATACAAACTCAAACAACATCACTATATATGTACATGAGAACTTAATTATCCAAACATAGAGTCACCACCCTAGAAGTGCTATTGAAAGAGTAGCCTTGCCACTCCCTGAAGAAGGAAGAGGGCTCATAGATGCAGTACAATCAATTTAGACAGAACATCACAGTCGACAACTATAACTTTGAGGTAGTAAGGGAACTTTGTCTACCTCGGTTCTGCTATCAATTCTGACAATAACTGAGAAGGTAAATGAGTAGTAAGGCCCTATCCCGAACAAGTAAGGAGACCCGAAGAGTCTTCGAATAAAACCGGCGGGACGACGCAGTAGAGAAAGACCTCGTCTTAGATGGCTCAAACAAGTAGAAGGGGATCTGAACAAACTTGGAGTGCGCAACTGGAGGCAGTTAGCTACGGACCGAACTTAGAGGCTTGTTAGTTGCGGCCAAGGTTCACCCCGAACTATAGCGCCACCTAAGTAAATAAGTATATCAAAATCTTTGTTATGAAGTTATTTAAATAAATATCTAAATTTTTACGTCTAAGTACAGCAAACATGTTATATAAACAGATTCTGAAGAAATAAGGAAATCCGCAGGCCTAAAAGTTTCGTAATTCGATGTTCCATTAGGTAAATAAATACCCGGGCTTAAAGAAGTATCGCCATGCATAAGATACAATACATAATACTAAAATAGTCTTAACTAAATAATTTATACATACATACATATGTATATATAGATATGTACGTAGTTACACAGTTTATAAAAATGACATTTAAATATGAGACTTTCTAAATTTGTCTTGATATCGATTTTTAATTTCTTAATTTGGCATTCTAAGAAATAAGAATTAGCGCTACGAATGTTCACATCTACGTATTCATACTATGCACTTTAAAAACATACAAACGAAGCCGGACGGGTCTGCTAGTAATATACATATGTATATATATAATTAATATGGTCTATCTCGATTATTTCTCTATGTTACAAAATATGTATCACACGTAATATATCTCAGTTCTCTCTGAATTGTCGTAAGTGAAAAAAAAACTAAAAAACTACATAGATAACAAGATCCACGATTATTGGCTGAGCAATATGGAAATACCCAAGGGCACACCTGAAGAACAGTTCGAACAGGTGACGATTTTCGCATCTATGCCACTCAAAAGCAAAGGAAATGGGAAAACACTGTTGTAAGTACTGTGTTGTGTAAAAAGAAACTAGTACTGTTACAAGTAGAGTAAAATCGGATATTGTGGTATAGTCGGGAAATATGGTATGGCGCGATATTGATTTCCCTTGCACTTGTTTACAAAACTGCATATGTACATAATTGTACAACCAGAAGCAAATAACATAATTTATTTTGACGTGTTAAAATACCGTTAATTTCTCTCTCAGTTGTGTGAAACGGGTCAGGTCAATAGACTGACTTTTATACTTGCACATATGTATAACATAGTGCGAGTATTGGATTCGTGCAGATTTTCGATCTCGAGATTATAAATAATTTGGACATTGAAATTGGAGAGAAGTCGAAAAAAGTAGATCTGCCAATGCCGTCTGCCTCTCTGTCTGTGCACAAAGCTACAGCCTGAGTGGGTGGACGGATTTGCATCAAACTCCATATCTAGGGTCCGTGGGATGAGTCGTAGATACGATATTGGAGTTTTCTTTCTAACGTCAAAATTAAGGGTACTTTACTTATGACCGATTTCGCTAAAACATCATTTTCTCGAAAACGGCTTCAACGATTATTCAACCAACTCATTGCGAAAGTAGATTTAAAGTGGAGGTAAAAATTCCGAGAAAGGACATCCAATTCGTTACATAGAATAATCTACAGGCCCCTAAATCGCGACCTACGACATCGTAATTATTTTCCGAACGAACATAAAGTGGAGGAAATATCTATGATCGTTAAACTGAACTGAAGGAGGAATTGCTTAGTTTGAATTATATTCTCCACAGAGAAGACCTTCCTATCATATGCGGCATATCTAATGTGGGGGAACGGGAGGATAGAATTCACTCTGTCGGAAAGAGTCCAACGTTAAGGGAAACTCGACGTAGTATCTTCGGTACCGATTATCTATATGACAGCGAAGTAATTAATGCTGAATGTACCAAATTGTTCAAATATTGCAAAATCGCGTTATCCTATAGAAACCGCATACTCAATGAACATTTCTGAAGCAAAAAAGTACATCAGTGAATTTTGTTTTTTTTTTTAAGCTTGTATATTAAATTTTGAAATATTATTACTATTATTATTATCAATATTTGTTGTCAATTGGCAGACGGCAAGGCCATGTTATATAGATTAATACATATTATTAATCGTTATAATGGAAAAATAAAAAATCAATCCAATTCAAATTCACAATAGATAGCTATAACTTTGAGGTAGTTAGAGACTTTGTCTACCTCGGCCCCGCTATAAACTCTGACAACATCAGATCAGAAATCATACGAAGAGTTACACTTGCCAATCCATGTTTCTTTGGTCTAAGAAGGCAATTGAGTAACAAGGCCTTGTCAAAACACCATAAGATCCTCATAATCACAGTACGGCGGAGACGCATGGATGTTAACGAAGGCGAATGAAGATATCCTTGGTCGTCTTGAACGCAAAATTCTTCGGACGATTTTCGGACCCGTTTGCGTTGACGGGATTTGGATGTGATTTAACAGCGAACTCTACGAGCTGAACAACGACATAGACATGGCCAGAAAAATAAGCATTAATCGTATAATCAGTCAGTTGCATTCTGACCGTTCAACTATTTAAACCTGTCTCCCTTCCGCTACATGCGTTGTTAATTTTTTCGCTAATTACTCATTGATCGCTCGGCGCTTTACCTCCAAAGGGTGTCAGCGTTTTTCGGTTTGTTCACCCCCTTGTAGTTGACCCAGTTTTTCCTCTTTTCTTTCGTTTGTTTTTTTTCGCGATACTGAACTCTGCTAAACGAAATATGGAAAATATTTGTGGGAATACCCTCTACTCCAGCGAAATACTTAATACTCTGTGGCAAATTTGTTCATCCGCTGTGCACCGGATTGAGCAAGCGATTTTCGACCTACCTTAAAGAATACCTGAAGAACTTTTTATTCTATTGTGATGAATGTAAACAAATTACTCTCTCAAACTAAATGCTCGCGATTAAGTGCCTAATTGACTCATCTGACACTATGCTCGATTTTAAAAAGAGCTCTTTTAGAAAAGTTCTTGCCCTGAATCAGAACCTCATCCACCTCCTCTTCAATCAGCCGTACCAGACGTTCTGCCGCAGTTACCCCGACCTCCGTCGTCGCTAACCCCACTCAGCGGCACCCATCGCCACCTCGCGTCATAGAACGACTCGGAACCACCTGGACACTTACCGACTAGAAGCAAAGGCTGAACAAATTAGCTCACAACAACCTGTCGACTTTCACCGTGAGAGTCGCGTCTCAACACGCAGATGAATCATGGGTGCGGAACCTTTTTCAATCTAGATTTGCTATTAAGGTAATAGATTGCCATAAAATTTCCCGTAAGCCCGCCATCCTTAAATTTAAAATGCCATCAAGATATGACTGGTTGTTTTCGAGCTCAGAATAGGGGACGCAAGTGTCAAAAAATGGTCCAGCGCTAGTATTAACGTTAAATCTAGTTCTAAGTCTAAAACTTCTAATAATAATAATATAACTAACCCTAAATCTAAGTCTAAGCCTAAGAATAAACCTAAATCTAAGAATAGTAATGAGTTATCTAAACCGATTCCAATCTCCCGTCCGAATTCTGATGCTAACTGGTGCCTCAAAACAAATATATTCCCATACTTTACCCCTCCGATACTGTCTCATCTCACCCGTTTCAAAATCGCGTTTCATTCAATGTAACTCCAAACACTGATACGTCTCATCTCACCCGCTTCAATCTTCCACCTTCCACTTCTCTACAAACTTCCTCTTACCTTTTACTACCAGAACGTAAGAGGCCTGCGGTCAAAAACCCATGCTGTTTTGCGCCAAACCCATGCTCTCCCGTTCGACATATATGCTCTGACTGAAACCAATTTGATCCCCGACATAAAGAGCCACGAGTTATTTCCCCCTACTTTCAATGTCTTTCGAAATGATGACCATACCCACCCTTTAGATAACCCTTCCTCTCGAGGCGTTCTACTGGCTATCCACAATGACCTCGACTCTTCCCTCACTGCTACTTCTTCCTCTTCTGAGATCGACTTCGTTTCAATAAAAATAACTCTTCCCCGCAGATCCTTGTATGTTATGTGTTGTTACATTCTACTGGCCCAGCCTATCGAATCTTACCAACTTGTTATCGACGCGATTGATCAATTAATCGAATTATTTGATTCCCTCGACGACATCCTTATATTTGGCGACTTTAATCTCCCTCAATTGCGTTGGACTTCATCCGATGACGAATCCTTCTTCATCGCTTCAAATGTTAACTCAACTAAGGAATGCCTCTTCATAGATCGGCTCAGTGATTCAAGTCTATGCCAAGTTAGTAGTGTCTCTAATTACATGGGTACACAATTAGACCTTATTTTCACAACTGATCCTATCAACTCCTCAGTCTCGCTCTGTCCCCTATCAGTATCGACTATTGAAAACTTTCATCCCCCCCCTCCACCTTCTTTCACTTTTCCATAACGTTCTACCCCAATCCACGCACTCCACTCCTACCCCAGTCTCTTCTTACGACTTTCATAAAGCTAATTTCCGCTAAATAAATGCCTATCTGAGTAGGGCTTCATTATGTGTAAGAAGAACCAAACTTAAATTTCAGTGCTTATAGATGAAAAATTGTTTCAAAAATTATAATTTTATTTTCGAGGCTAAGCCTTGACTTTCTACACACTAATAAAGAACTCTAACAAGTTTGTTGATTTGGTCAATTGTGGTAGTGATGTTTTTTTAAAAGATTAGCTTTTTGTCAAGAATAATACCTAAATATTTATAGTCTTCCGACCAATCAATATCAACAGAACACATACTGAGTTTAGTGCCATTAGGTAGGTAGCAGAATTTCCTACATCCAGACAGCTTGTGTTTTATTACAATTTATTTTTATGATCCATTTACTGAAATAAATTAATAATTTATCAAGAACTGCTTAAAGAGAGTTGTACACATTAATAAATAAAGCACCCGAAGAAAGAATTGCCGTATCATCGGCAAACATAGAAGTAGTGCACTTTATGTTAATTGTAACTATATCTATGGGGAAATTTTAATTAAACTTGACATTACTATCATGGAGAAGTTAAAAAAAAAGTGGGTTCTTCAATTCTGTCTGTCTGTTGGTTTGTCTATCTATCTGTGACTTACACTGCAGCCTAACCGGCTGGACGTATTTGCTTTAAACTTCATATATGGAGTCTGTGAGGTGACGACCAGAGGCGAAATCGGATTTTTCATTCTAACCTCAAAATTAAGGGTTCTTTACTTAAGGCCGATTTTCTCGAAAACGGAACTAATGATTTTGATAAAATTTCATATTTTGACTGCAAAAAATGAGTATAACGGTAATGATCCACATACAGAAAAGCTACAATCCGTCTGAAACGGATCGTATGATACCCTTTCCTCCATCCTATCGAGCCCATATAAAGTCGGCGTGGTCGTATTGCATTTTCTTTACTGAACTACGATAATAACTTCAAACGTTTGAGGATGTTACATGTAAAATTTCATCAAAATCGGTTGTTTGATGAAAACGCTCCCAAAAAGTGGGCGTGGCCAAAACTGCTGTTTGGGTGAATTGTAGGGAATCTGAATACCTAAATATTTGGTCTTAACAAAATTTTTCGGTTTTATATAATTTAGTGAAGTTATGAAAAAGTGCGCGGATTCAAAAATTTTTAAACTTATACTGCTTCTCCTTCTCAAAAGCCCAGATATTAGATTTCAACCTCCTAGCCCAAAATTTAAGGCCCAAAAAGTCTTCGCTATTGATGCTGATTACGAATATATATACATACATATATACTTTATAGGGTCTATCTCGGTTATTTCTCTGTTACAAACTATATATCAAACAATTAGAATAGGGTATAAAAATTGGTAATTTTTAAGTTACATATTTCCGCGGCGATTGGCCTTAAAATGAATATATGAAGAATATATGTAAGCAATATGCAAAGGTACCAATATTTATAAAACAAAATTATTGTCAAGAAACAAAATCTCATTAAATTTGTTTTTTTGGGTAAGTCTATTTCTTTCCTCATTGGTCAACACTTTTGAAAAAACGTGTTCGAACGGAACAGACGAAGGAGGAATACACACAGTGTTGGCCAAAACTACAGCAACTTGAACACAGAAAATAAACACATGAGTAAAACTGTTTACATGAAAATATATTTCATATAATTTTTATTTATAAATGTAGTAATTACATTCAAACATACAGAAAAGCTACAATCCGTCTGGAACGGAACCTATATATGGTATCATCCTCCTTTCTGTGTAGTCCCTATAAAGTCGGCGTGGCCATATTGCATTTTTTACTGAAATACGACGATAACTTTGGCGGATGTGACATAAAATTTTATCAAAATCGGTTTTTTGGGCGTGGCCAAAACTGTTGTATGGGTGAATTGTAGGGAATCTAAATGCCTAAATATTTGCTTCTATCAAAATTTTTCGGTTTCATATAATAAAGTGGTTACGAAAAAGTGGCCGTGGCAGTGGGCGGATTTAAAAAAAAATTACACTTGTACTGTATCTTTTTCTCAGCAGCCCAGATATGAAATTTCATCCTCCTAGCTCAAAGGCCAGAAAAGCGGTGACGGTCATTGCTCAATCGATTTCGCTATTGATGCTGATCATGAATATATATATACTTTATAGGCTCTATCTCGATTATTTCTCTATGTTACAAACTATGTGTCAAACTTATTATACCATTAGGATAGGGTATAAAAAGTAGCAAGACGATAAAAAAAACATACAGAAAAGCTACAATCCGTCTGGAACGGATCGTATGATACCCTATCCTCCATCCTATCGAGCCCCTATAAAGTGGGCGTGGCCGTATTGCATTTTCATTACTGAATTACGATGATAACTTCGAACGTTTGAGGATGTTACATGTAAAATTTCATCAAAACTGTTTTTGTGATGAAAACGCCCCCAAAAAGTGGGCGTGGCCAAAACTATTGTATGGGTGAATTGTAGGGAATTTGAATACCTAAATATTTGGTCTCAACAAAATTTTTCGGTTTCATATAATGTAGTGAAGATAAGAAAAAGTAAGCGGATTTCAAAAATTTTTACACTTATACTGCATCCTTTTCTCAGAAGCCCAGATATTAAATTTCATCCTTCTAACTCAAAACTGAAGGCCCAAGAAATGGTGACGGACGGACGGGCGGACGGGCGGACGGACGGACATGGCTCAATCGTTTTTGCTATTGATACTGATTAGGAATATATATACTTTATAGGGTCTATCTCGATTATTTCTCTATGTTACAAACTATGTATCCGGCATTTTGGTGGCTACATTCGACGATTGTTGCGGCTGTGCGAATGCATTCTATCTTTGCACACCATTCACACGTCATCGGAACTTGTACCAACTCACGGTTGCAGAGAAGCAGTATCAAAAATCAATATTAACAACGCGTAACGTCGTCGAACGCCAGTATGGGTTTTTATAGCGTCGCTTCCCGATTTGGTAACGGGAATAATACTTTATCGACTCGATTTGGTGCAGAAAGTTATTACTGTGTGATGCATGCTGCACAATTTGTGCATTGATTTCAACGACGTCGATACAGATGATTTTCCGCTGCCACGAGACGTGAATGAGCAAATGTTAAATGAAGTCGAACCAACATTACAACTGAAATATCCTTTTTTTATCCTTTGCCAACAGACATTCCTATTCCATTTCTACAATGAAATACCACCACATTTAATAACCCAACAATCGCACCAGTACAATTAAGCTAAAACAACCGACGAATACATACATATGTACATACCTACATATGTCTTCGGGCCGAGCTTAGGCTACCAGGGGGGGTCAACAAAGTGACGGATAGCTGAACGGCCTACAGATATGTAGGTTAGCTGCGATTTTTATGTTACAAACTAAGTATCAAACTTAATATACCCTTAGGATAGGGCATAAAAACACAAAACTCAGGAATCGAAAGCACAGAAGAAAACCCGTTTAGGAGAAGTTCTGTACTGATGCGATTGCCGCCGATGAAAACAACTGAGGGGACAACACAAGACGCCTTAACTTTGGGCATCTAGCAAAGGCATGCAAAAGTGCGGTGGACAGAAGTGACGACTGCGTTAAGTGCGGACAGAACTGAAAGAACTGTACCAATGAAGTGCGATGTGTCCTTTGTGAAGAACGGGGATGTAAAAACAATAAACACGCGGCAGGAAGCATAGTATGCACTGCATACCAAGAAGCGGCAAAAACTGCAAGAAAAATATGAAAGTGTTACAGTTAAACTTAAACCACTGCGAAGCGGCTCAGGACCTCCTGACACAAGCCGTTCGCGTGTTAAAGATTGACGTGGCTGTAATATGCGAGCAGTACAAGAACCTCGGGGATAAAACCTAGACCTGTGGGCCTACGCCTTTGAAGAAAAACTGACTCCTGACACCCGGAGTAGGATTCGTGCGAGCAAAGATCAAGAGGTATACATCTATAGTTGTTACGCATCTCCAAACAGCACGCTGGAGGAATTCCAGGGCATAGGACTCGTAGACTGAAACGCATGGACCACCGACTGGGGAAGCACGCGGACACATAGAAGAAGCGAAGCTCTGCTAGAAGTCATGTCATCACTCGATATCATACTGCTTAACACAGGAAACGAGCACACCTTCAGCAGAAATAGCGTAGGCTCCGTAGTGGATATAACCTTTGCAACTAGTTCACTAGCAATAGGTGCAAGATGGAGACTCTGTAAGAATTACACCCACAGTGACCACCAGGCCATAGAGCTAGAAGACTATTTCAGCGATCTAAAGGCCTGCCATCCCACCAGGATCTACAGAAATAGTACAAGGATAGGCGCAAGGACCTTAAACTAGCCATCCGAAGTAGCAAAAGCAACAGCTTCAAAGAACTCTGTGAGCAATCTGATGTGAATCCATGGGGAACCGCCTACAGGACAATCATGACAAAGCTTAAGGGCACCTTCACTCTCATGCCCCTCCCTTATGCTAAAGATAGTGTCCGGGTTATTTCCACCGCAAGCACAAACAGTTACCAGCGCAAGCACCTTAGGAAATATACGGGGCTCCGCCTGTCACCCAAGTAGAACTCCTGGACGTATGCAAACGACTCGGCAATAAAAAGTCACCTGGACTGGATGGCATACCTAACAAGGCCCTTAAGTTAGCTATCAAAACAAACTCAGAGGCATTTGTGGAAATGTACAACAGGTGCTTAAATGAAGGAGTTTTTCCAGACCAATGGAAAAAGCAACGTCTGGTACTGCTGCCTAAAGGAGAAAAACCACCAAATGAGCCCTCGTCGTATCGTCCCCTATGTCTGCTAGACACAATGGGTAAAATACTAGAGCGGCTCACATGCAACCGACTGGGGGTGGCAATTGATGAAGTCGGAGGACTCTCGAACCAGCAGAATGGCTTTAGAAAGGGTCGTTCTACAGTAGCTGCTATACGGAGGGTGACTTCAACCTTGGAGGAAGATATCCAGGGTGGGAGATGGAGAGGAGGTGCAAAGAAATATGGATGGTACCATGGCCATTAATAAAGATTATGCTCAGCTACTTTGAGAAACGGTTCCTGTTCTACAATACGGATGATGAAGTAAGGCAGTACCACATATCAGGTGGAGTTCCACAAGGATCGGTACTAGGACCCATTCTATGCAACATTATGTACGATACGGTTCTAAGACTTGGAATTCCTAATGAGGAGAAAATCCTAGGCTTTGCCGATGACATAGCGATTGTGGTGGTAGCGAAACACCTGGAAGTAAAGCGATGGATGCCAACAGATGGACTACAGCTCGCAGAGCACAAAACACAAGTTGTACTAGTAAGCAGTCGCAAGAAAAGGGGCAATCACAATCAAAGTAGGTGATCATGATGTAATGTCAAAACCGGCTATCAGATACCTAGGTGTGATGATCGATGCTAGACTCGCTTGCAAAGAGCACCTTGAAAGAACGTGCAATAAAGCTGCAAAGGTGAGTGCTGCCCTGTTCAGAATAATGACGAATATTGGAGGACCTAGACAACAAAGGAGACTAGTCCTGTCAAGAGTGGTGCAGTCCATCATATAATGTATGCCGCACCAATATGGGCCACGGCTATGACAGTCAAGTCGTACGCAAAAAGAATAAACTCAGTCAATCGACTGTGTGCATTGAGGGTTTGCTGTGCATACCGAACAGTATCAGAGGATGCTATATGTGTCATCGCGGCATTGCTACCAACGAATATCCTGGCCACCGACCTACAGAGGACCTACGATGCCAAAATTCAGGATCCCGATGCTTCAGTCAGAGATATCCAGCTAGAAGAGAAACAACGAAGTATGAGAGCATGGCAAGTGAGATGGACCCACTCTACAAAGGGTGGACCCATCGACTCATACCAGATGTCCACAAATGGATGGATCGAGACTACGGAGAAGTAGATTTCTACTTAAGTTAGCTCCTAACCGGAGCTGCTGGCTGCTTTTGATCATAAGAGTCTCCAAATTGTTTAAACTGCGGCGAGTCCACCGAAGATGTATACCACGTATTTTTTCAGTGCCCTCTTTTCAGTGTAGAACGCAGACTACTAGAGGAAAAAAACGGAGAAAGACCAACACCCGAGAACTTAGTAGATCATATGCTGACATCGAGCGAAATATGGGACGCGGTGAAGCAGGTTGCGGCAGTGATAGTGAAGGAGCTTCGACGGTTAGAAAGAGTCAGGGAGAGCATCAACGAAAGTCGTCCCCCGACGGGGACTCTTACGCAGCAAAGAACAGCAAACGCTGAACCCAATGTTGAATCATCAAACGGGGAAAGAAGAGCTCAAATTGCTAACCAGCCGCGCGATGTAATACCTAACAGTGGTTCCGAGGGGAGAGTGGTTGAAGTGTGTGGGGTGTGTGTTTAGTACGTAGGCGTATTCCTGGAATCGAGTAATCAGGTCTGCGAATCGTGCATGCCAGGAACCCGGGTTGCTGGTATCATTACCAAGAAATAAAAAAAAATAAAATACCTACACATTTTTTTTCTTTTTAAGAAAAAAAAAATTCACACAAAACTCAAAATCCCAATATGCACACCGTAGTAATGCGTGTAATACACATCCATCTAAACGTAAAATAGAATAATCTCTCCCTCTCTCCGCGAGTAAATATCGACGAATAACAATCGACAAGCAACAATGGACTCGGCTCGATTTTAATTCGAATAATTCAAATTGAGTGAAGAATCGAATTATACGCAGCTAATTTCGCATATAATAGTAGAAACACATTGACACAGCAACAGCAACTTTGACAGCCACAACTAAAATTTTAGAATCAATGCTTTTCAATGGAACAGAACACATTGATCACAGCAACAGCAACAGCAACAGCAACTTCAACGTTAGGCCTAATCCTAAATTGGCTGTTGATGTCCAAATGCAGTCAACTTTCTGAGAAATGTTCTCAGAATTTCAAATTTCGCTGTGTGCCGTTCGCTGTGCTAATGTGTTTCACATCACAGCATCTGTTTATTTGCGTCTGTTGTTGAACTTGCTGTTTTCTGTTGCTGTGTCAATGTGTTTCTACTATAACATCTGTTAAAAGTTATCGCGGTAGTTCCCCCGAAAATGCAGAATACCACGTCCACTTTTCTAGGCCTCATGTTTAAGAAAATGGTTGTAATTTTATACTTATCGTTTCAGACTATTGAATACTTTACCTGAACCTAAATCCTGAATAATTTATATGTAAGCTTTCAGCATAAAGGTGCAAGTACATACCAGTCGTGTACTTTTGGCTGAACTTTCAAAAAGTTGTCCAGCACGTTCGGAAGTTGAAGTTGACTTAACTTGTACTGCAGATACTCTTTATACTACAGCTACACATTGTGTTCACAGTATTGATTTTTTGTGTATTCTGCTTGCTTTCGATAGCTACTACTACCACTACAGCAACAACCACAGTGCATATAAATAAAGTTGCATATTCTGCATCTGCCAAACAGATTTCCATGACCAAATATGGCGGTTTTGTGTAACCCTTTGTAGATAATACTCGTACGCAACATCCGTACACAGCATTTGGTATTTTTTTATAAATTAAGTGAAAAACTCGCAAAAACACATACCACAACAGATAAAATTCTGATACAGCAAATTGCGAGTCAAAATCAACAGGCATTTTATTTAAATTTTGACATATGCGCAAACGAAAAAGAATTTTAATGCTCGAAATATATTACCTTTACGAGCGAGCTACACCATTATTTTGGGGCAGTCATCTTTGATTAGTACAATTTATGTGTACATACATACATATGTACATATGTATTTCACCTAACTCCCAGTTAACCTGTGGTAACTAGATACCTATCTAGAAATATTGTACTTCGTCGGACTTCAATCCGACGACAATTGACTAGGTTTCCGGGGATGCAGACTGTACTTTTCTTAATCCTATTATTCGTCCGAATAATTCGCCGTCCAACAATCGATTTATTGCAAACTAAGTTCAATATTTGTCAAGTTATTCGTGAAACAGGGCCCGAGACCATCAAAAATGTATTAAAAAATTGGATTGACAGGATGGTGTACTATTATTAGGAATATTCCATAACTAATCGGAAGAGAAGGAATCGTCCTAGGGTGCGACACCAATGCGCACCACGAGGTATGGGGCAGCACCGACACCAACAACCGAGGTGAGTCACTCCTTTAGTACTTAGTAGGTACCGACCTAGTAGGGTGCTATAGAGGAAACCGTGCCACCTTTATTACAAAAACCCGGCTGGAGGTATTCGATGTCACCTTATATATATTGTTTTCTTCGCTTGTTTATACATATAAAGCGGTGATAACAATGCACTGAAGTTAATACTCTTTGTTGGTTCCCTTTTCCCTTCTAAATGGAAAGTGGATTGCATAACAATTGTTTTTAAAACTCTAATACATATAATATTATTTTCATCAAACAATAACTTTGTATAACGAAATATGTAGTAATTAATTGTTTCAATGAAACATTCATGAAAAACACATTTTTAATGTAAAGTATTTCAGTAAATAATAATGAAGATGAAGCAATTTTTCAATTCATGAAAATCGAATTACGCTTATACAGTTTCAGCTAAATTCAATTACCATTTTACATATAATTTTAGTATTCTAGATACCAAATCTAATCCTTTTTAGTATTGTTCGTGCTATTAAATTAGTACATTGGCATTACTCTGGTCTTTAATGACATATTTGTAAAATTAAACATGGCTTTCTGTACATTAAAATTTAGCTCGATAATAGCACTAAAGCCGACTATTAAATTCGTTGTTGGTACACACATTTTGGAAAATGTGGAGATTATACTTAAGCCGTATACTAGATTTGGTTGTTAGTAAGTCCCAATAACATTAGTTCAACTAAACTATATAAACAATAGTGTGCACACGACCCCAACCACACAATTGGAAATAGACAAGCTCAACACTGTTCTCACCTCCACCCTAAACTCAACACTAAATGAGTCTTGTCCCATTATGACAAGGATGGTAGGCAACCGTCCGCCATGGTGGAATGCAGAACTCAGCAATCTTCGATGTGTAAGCAGGAAAATTTTTAACAAAGCCAAATCAACAAGGCTACCCACGGACTGGGACATCTACAAACAGTCTGAAGAAATTCAAAGCTGAAGTTCGGAAGGCCCAACGTTTATCCTGGCGTAGCTTCTGCCAGAGTATTGACAATACGTATCAAACCTCCAGACTGCCCAAAGTCCTCTCCAAAACACCAACCGTGCCGAGTGTCCTCATGATCAAATGGATAATGGGCGGAATCTGATGAAGCATCGCTTAACCTGGTTATGGATATTCATTTTCCCGCTACCTCCTAAACTTATAAATGAAGAGAAACTGAAATGGGCGGTGGCCAGTTTCGAGCCCTTCAAGTCCCCGGGGCCGGACGGCATCTTCCCAGCACAAATCTAGACGGCATTGAGCATTATAGCGCATACCTTGTGCTGTATCCTGAAGGGCTGTGTGGAGCTAAAACAGGCAAAACATCGCATACTCTTCCGAAAGACCTCAGACGAATCAGCCTAACGTCTTTCCTTCTCCAGATCCTTGAAAGAATCCTAGACCTTCACATCAAGGCCACAATTGATAGCACCCTACTATCTACGTCACAACACGCCTATCGAAAAGGCAAGTCGATTGGTGGATCCAACCTATCGAAAAAGTCCTCTCAATTAAAGAAACAACGTAGAAACATATTCGATAATCAATGCCCTACGAAGGCTCAATATCTGCGAAACAGGCTGCGGCTTTATAGAACATATGCTTAAAAGCAGGGTAATCACTGCGTCCTTCGGAAGTAGCAATGTCAAACGAAAAGCACACCGTGGTAACCCCAAGAGGGATTATTGTCTCCATTACTATGGAATTTAGTGCTTAACGAAGCCTTCGGAAAATAGAAAACACTGGATGTAAAGTCATTGCCTACGGGAAAGACGTAGCTATACTAGTAACAGGAAAATTACCGCAGACACTGGCTGATATCATGCAGTATGCTCTCAATAAACTGACAAGCTGGACTGAAAGCTGTGGTCTTTCCGTTAATCCGACGAAGACTGAGCTGGTCCTTTTAACAAGAAAACATAAACTACAAATACAAATTTTTGGCGCAACAGGTCCATGGGACCCAGGGCCTAGCTTCTCACAACCATTCGTGTTGTGCATGTTATATTCTTCACATGAATGGAAGGGGCCTACTGTTTAATGCCGGATCCGAACGGCAATTTTGAGACGCTTTTTCATGACAGTTCTACTCTCGGATGTTTGTCAGACGCTCGCGAGAGGTGGGGCCGTGAAAGAAATTTTAGGTGTTGTCTGGGGATTGAACCTGGAACCCCTTGCTCCGTAGTCCAACGCACTAACCACTTGAGCCACGGCGCCCACCAAGAAAACATAAACTACCTGACTTTAATAAAGCAAAGTTAAAAGGCACCCCCTTATCCACTGCACTGAGAACCTCTCCCACTGCTGCGCTTCAGACCATGCTCCACTTACTCCCAATCGACATCGTCAGCAAACAATTGGCTGCCTGCTCAGCAATAATGCTAAGAAGCTCTAAACAATGGAAGGAGTAACACATTGGACATGCCAAAATATTACTGATGCTTCGCCATCTTCCACATGTCACCGACCACCTGCCCACTGTATACAACTTCAACATGGGTTATAATTTCCCATTACCAGGCAGAACTGAATGGACACAACGGAATGTCCTGTACGACGAATAGCTGTCAATTTTTACGGATGGATCCAAAACCGAGAACGGAGTCGGTGCTGGAGTCTTCTCCACCTGGATATTCACCTCTCCTTTAACCTTCCAAACTATTGCAGCATTTTTCAAGCCGAAGTCACAGCAGCTGACTGGCTGGCGGTTAATGCGGTATCGGTACCGGATACAGTCATCAAATCTCTTGCATCCAGCAAGGGAGGCTCCTCTGGTCTTAACAGCATAAGCGTCATCGACATCAAGGCGCCCACGTCTTATGTTAAAGACGCCAACCATCGATGGCAGCAACTCGACCAATGTCACACCGCTAAGCTACTGTGGCCAACCAAGGTCCATTGGAGTCCTAAAACATAAGAAAGGAATCCTCTCCAAGATAGTTAACACCCTCACTGGACACTGTGCTATAGGAAGATATGCCCAAAGATTGGGCATCCTCTACAACTACTTCTATAGAAGCTGTATGGACGAAGAGGAAGATGAGACCACCAGTCACCTCCTGTGCACGTGCCCTGCGCTAGCCAATACTAGGAAAACTACATTAAGCGAATACTTTTTCAATGATCTAAATGATCTCAACAACGCCTGCACGGCTAAGATTAGCTCCTTCATACAAAGGAGTTCCGAGAGTAAGAGGGTGACCCACCCACCTTGCACATCGGCAGCGCAATGGACCTCCTCTGGTCTAAGTGTACCTTCCCATCGACGGCCGATCTTAACCAACCAAGCAATCGGAAGGTTTACTCTTTTCAGTAAAGCAACAATCGTTAAAAAATATTAAACAGAGTTTTTTTATAGCCTTTGTTGAAAAAATCTGTTTATCGTGTTGCGTGCAAATTACGCACAAAATCCTTGTCCGCTCCATCTTTCCCATTCGCACCCATCCACCATTTTTGCCTTGACTTTTTCTCTATTATCCGTTGTTCTCTGAGAGATGTGGGTTAACTGAGCGTTCCTAGGTTGTCCTTCAATCCAATGCTCACTCTTTCCAATATGCTTGAAGGGGATGACAAAGCAAGTACCACAGGTCCAGATGGATGGTCTGAAGCAGGAAGAGCAAGGCAAACAGCCTGAAGACTCATCCTGATCCTTTTCAACCAATTTCATCAATTGGTCGAAGAGGTTAAAAAGGTCCCCCAACAGTTCGAATGATCTCCATGTTGTGAGAGATTCATCGAAGGGGTTAATAAGGTCCCAAAAGAAAGATGAAGGAAATCATGAAAAGGGATTATTACATACCGCACTTGACGACGAAATTAGAGGAGATAAGAAACAACTGTATTGCGTGTACTTTAGCAGAGAGGAAGTCAGGAAAACAAGCGGATTTACTTTCCCCGATAGACAAGGAAAGCGCACCTCTAATTTCAGTCCTATCAAAGTTATCGGCGGACAACTTAACTAAGTGGTACACGCATACGAGTTCCCTTCAGAGATGCATTAACTCCTCATGGCAACGGAGTATGAAAACAACACCCTTCGAACTGATGTTCGGCATTAAGATGAAACATACCGAAAGCTACAATCCTCCTTTCTACAAAGTGGGCGTGGCCAAATTGCATTTTGTACTCAAATATGGCTATAACGTCGAACGTTTGAGGATGTTACATGTAAAATCTCATCAAAAACAATTTTTTGATGAAAACGCCCCCAAAAAGTGGGCGTGGCCAAAAGTGTTGTATGGATGAATTACAGGGAATTTAAATACTTAAATATTTGGTCTTAACAAAATTTTTTGGTTTCATATAATTTAGTGAAGTTATGAAAAATGGGCGTGCCAGTGGGCGGATTTCAAAAAATTTTACACTTGTACTGTATCTTTTTCTCTGAAGCCCAGATATGAAATTTCATCCTCCTAGCTCAAAATTTAAGGCCCAAAAAGTGGTGACATACAGCCAGACAGACGGACGGACATGGCTAAATCGTCTTCGCTATTGATGCTGATCACGAATATATATACTTTATAGGGTCTATCTCGATTATTTCTCTATGTTACAAACTATGTGTCAAACTTAATATACCCTTAGGATAAGGTATAAAAACGCTACGGACCCCGGTCGTTATGAACTTGTCGACCTGGAAATTCGACCAGCGACCAAGAAGACGCCAGGGAACTGGCGCGGAAGTCCATTGAAGATATTCAGCGAGTAAATCGAGCGACATACAACCGGAAGCGACGTCCTGCTAAACAGAACCGGGAAGGAGATTTAGTTGCGATCCCTCGTGCCCAATTCGGTCCAAATTTAAAGTTAGCAGGAAAGTTTTTGGGATTCATACAAGATTTCCAGCGTAAGAAATTACGATAGATACGAAGTGAAGAAAGTTGGCGAACATGAGAGGCCTGCGATAACATCGAGCAGTGCGGATATGATGAAACCTTGGCGTCACACCGATTTTGGTTTAAGTTCGTCTTCTGACGATGACTAACCTCTATATCCTTTTTTGTCTCTTTTCTTATTAGTCTAGTGACAGCCTCTACGCAGGATGGCCGATTTGTGGGATTAGTATGGCCTACGCCACTGTCTTTGAACCCATCATCATCTTTCGATTCAATTCACCCGATACTCACTCATGAACAGCTTAGGAGAGAAATATCCTATGGGAGAAGAGTCAGTCGACGACGAGATATACGACGAGCATGAAGACGACGAGTCGGTTTTAGAGGAAACAACTAATTATTCTATTTCTTTTCTTTATTATTTCTAAGCTCTTATGGTTTTTTTGCATGCACTTTCAATTATTCTAATCCGTTATTGTTTTTGCATGCACATTGAATTATACTGAATTTTAATTGGGCGGTTGCATCTGTTTTCTGGAACCCACATACATATATTTATCTCTTTCAAATCATTATGTACTTATAACAAATCATTTTCTAATGTACCTACTAATATTAATACTTATGCTGAATACATATTTTTTTAGTTCTTCTCTTCTCACTAATCACTCGATTAGATCGGTCATTTTATTTTGTCTGTGGAAATCTAACTTTTTTAAAAAGAAACCAACAGATGGCTCACCCTTTAAATACGTATGTGAGGAGCTAATCAATTATAACTGGGACCTCTTTTGGAACTTAATGAATTATGAATTATTTCATATGCGAATTTCATCGAATTATTAAGTTTTTAAATATACATATGTACGAATTCCTGTAGTCCTAATTAAAAAACTTTTCTTCAGGTTCTTATTTTATACCCTATCCTACGGGTATATTAAGTATGATACATAGTTTGTAACAAAGAGAAATAATTATATATATATATATATTCGTGATCAGTATCAATAGCGAAGACGATTTAGCCATGTCCGTTCGTCTGTGCGTATGTCACAACTTTTTGGGTCTTTCTTAAGTTTTGAACTAGGAGGATGAAACTACATATCTGGGCTTTTGAGAAGGAGAAGCAGTATAAGTTTAAAAATATTTGCAATCCGCGCACTGCCGCGCCCACTTTTTCATAACTTTCATAACTCCACTAAATTATATGAAACCGAAAATTTTTGTTAAGACCAAATATTTAGGCATTTAGATTCTGCACAATTCACCCATACATCAGTTTGGCCGATTTTCATAAATTTTTACATGCAACATCCTCAAACATTTGAAGTTATCGTCGTAGTTCAATACAAAATGCAACGTGGCCACGCCCACTTTATAAGGGCTCCATAGCAAGGAAGACTGAGATCTGAATTTAAAACTTCTTTGCACTGTTTAGATTGAATCTGAAAGTATTTTAAATCGAACAATTATTGGCAATTCATAAATTCTAAAGACCAAAGTGATGGCCTTTTTATTCCCTATTCTCCAGTCCACAGTTTTGCTCAAAGCCGCAAGAAATTGTAGTCAGAGTACTCAGACTGTTGAACAGCGGGTGGGTGAACACGGTACAACAGCAACATGAGTTAAAAAGATAGAGACCAAAGACACTGAAGTGTGTGCAGATCACCGATACAAATTGAAGGCGTGGAAACTTCTTCGAATAGGAGGTACAATATGGCAAGCTTCACTCTAGGAAAGTATAGAAAAAATGAAACGGAAGGTACCGTGCATGAAAGGGACGCAGACGACAAAATAGAGTGTGAGGTAGCGTGTACAGCAAGCACCGAAACTCACACAGCCTCTAAAAGATGCAAAGTTGCGACAGTTCTCCGAGATGACAAGTGACCACATGCACGTTAACCCAGAGGACGAGTACTCTTCCGAATGCAAGACAGTGATAGAAGTATGGGGTAACATCGAAGTGAAACTACTAAAGATGGTGATGTAGAAACTTGGGTGGTGTCGGCACTGCCAAGTGTCTTCCATAGATGGAGTTGAGGGACGCGACATTTAATTTGAATACTTCGAATATTAGGATTTCGGAAAACTTTAGGGATTGGGAAGAAATCATAGACATTACATGCAAAATCAATAATAACTTTAGCGCAGAAAAATGGGAGTATGCTAACTTAAGTCCGCTATCTTAAGCAGGATTCTGTCCAAGGAACACTCCAGTCCATCATTTATGAAAAGGCTAAATGTGACTTAGACAGGTTACAGCATGCAAAGATTGTTCTGCTGACTCACCCGACCGTCAGGGTGCCCAACCATCATCATGCAATGATATTAAAACACGAATCTCAGAGAAAAACATCCATACAATCAGTCCGCAGCGGATAGCATAATACGGTATCCTACTTACTTTGTATCGGGCCTAATAAAGTGAGCCTATCTCAAAAGTTATGGTCTAAAAAGTGATGACATACAGACAGACGGACATGGCTCAGTCGTCTTCGCTATTAATACTGATCACGAATATATACATGTACCTATACTTAATAAGGTCTATCTGGATTATTTCTCTGTTACATACTATACATATGTCAAACTTAACAACATCCCCATAATCTCTAATATTTGTTTACTTTTTTCTTCCTCTTTCTAAGATACATACACTTTAGAAGATAATAGCACTGCAGCTGCAGACCATTATCAATAGTTCCATTATAGTTATTATGTATGTTCTACATACCCATGGTAGCGGTTGCTGGTAATAAAACAAGTTGACCCCTGCTAGCATCTCTGGAATATTGCAATCCAACAGGTGACATTGAAATTACCGATTCAATTGGAAAAGTATCTGAAAAGGAAAAATAATTTGTTATTATTATTATAACTAGCTGGCCCGGTCGTGTCTTCTGAAAGTAGATATGAACCTACATAGCGCTAATTCTTATCATTGCATCTGTACAATATATATTCTAAGAATGCCTAAAAATGCTTCCTTTCCCATCCTTCCTCTCCCCTCTCCCTTCCGGTGGGCTGAATCGAGGTGTAATACGACCCATGCCGAGGATCAACCTATCTGGGAACGCGTCCTTAATATAGCTCAGTCGTGAACTGAGTATCCGGATACCTGGCGACCACCGGATTAACTAGCCTTATCTGTGTACTGCGGATCTCTGCAGAGACTAATCTTCCTTAATCCGTTCCTCGTAGGAACTCATCATGAATACACGAAAAAATAACAAATTTTCAAAACAAAAACATATCAATAAGACCGGTTCTCCTTTTAAACCGGGCGGTAGTACGGTGCTCAAACTGTCTACCGATAAAGCTCCTGAAGAGCTGGTTAGTACTTTCAATAGCCGCAGGGAGGCTGAAGGTACTAGTATCCCCCCCCCCACATTACACTAGGGACTCTTCGGGTTCAAGGCATATTCTTGCTCCCTCGAAATAAGCGTACAAATATCGACGCACTGCTAGCCGAATGCTGGAGCACTTTGGTAATATGCCGGAGTACAAAAGAACCGAAAAGGTGAACGACCGAGAAAAATGGTGTAAAAAGATAGTCAGTGATGACAAGCAACGACTCCACTTCAAAGTGTCAACTATCATTGGAGGAATTTAGATCGGACTCCGAAAGAGCGAAAGTACATAACACCAGTACTTCTTCCAAACCTTCCAACTCCATATCGAAGTCCTACAGTGATGTCCTCAATGACATATTAGTGGTAGCAGTCATTGAGAAAGTCGATGCTGATGGATCCATCGCTCCAGAAAAATGGAAGATTATTCGACCTAAACTGGTTTTGGTGGTGCAGGTTTCCATTATGCAAAGTGTCCAATATTTTTTCGTTAATGTTTTTCTTGTTTAAAATGGCCTAAAAAACAGGAATATAAATTATTTTTGCGAAGAAATGAAAAAATTTAAAAAAAAGCCATATAGATAGAATGATACAAAAATCTCCAAAATGGCAAAACAAAATCAATTAATTTTAGTGTTACATATTATGTTCTTAGTTCTTCAATAAACAGAAAAAGTTTCATCAAAATCGGTCCATAATATATGAGGTAACTAGCCGACCCTTCCGGCTTCGCTCGTATGTTTTTCATAGTATGAATAAGTAGGTATGAACTTACGTAGCCCTAATTCTTATCAATGGTTCTTTACAATACATATATTTTCTTAGAAATCCAAATTAATAAAATAATTATTCAACACAGTCTCCCCTTAGCAGCAGCTGGTACAGATTGTCGCCTCCATCACATTTTTATGGAAACCTTTCAGTTGCGATCTGGTTCCGTTGCACATTTGGGTTTAAATTCCATTAGAGCATAATAAGAGTGCCTACCTTCAATAGTATTTTGTGTGAATACCTGGGGAGTTGAGAGTATGCAAATATTACAACGGATAATGCACCACTTCATCGATATCTACTACCTACTTTGTCTATAGAGTTCTATGTCATATCAAAACCGCCAAACATTAATTTCGATTGCATAATTTTTTTGGTGTTAGTATAGCCCTCTGTTGGTTATGTTCTTCAAATCCGGAGTGTCTTTATGTCCCTCACGATTTGACACAAACTATTGGGAATTTGTATTTTTCCCTTTTCTTGTTCTATATTTCCGTCGTCTATTTCTATTTTCAAACTGCTCAAACTCTTCACCACCCACGTTCCACCCATGACCTAAAAGTACCCTTATATTCTTTTTATACCCTATCTGAAGAATATATTAAGTTTAATACATAGTTTGTAATATAGAGGAATAATCGAGATATACCGTATAAATATACATACATAGACTCGTGATCAGTATCAAGACAACGTGATCAGTAGCGAAATCGATTGAGCCATATCTGTCTGTTCGTCCGTTTGTCTGTACGTCTGTATGTCACCACTTTTCCGGCCTTAAACTTTAAGCTAAGAGGATGAAATTTGATATATGTATGCCACGTCCACTTTAGTAGGCTTGATATAAAGGAAGTAGGATATGGTATTATACCATTCGTTCCACATAGATTGAACCTTTTCTGTGTTTTTAAGATACAACTGCTTCCCTTTTGGCCACAAGTAGGATGGTTTTAAGCAGGCCCTTATCTCATTAGCACAAAATGCCCTTGGAAAAACTAACAACGGCTGCCCAAACACTCGATTGCTCTTTTGGGTGACATGGTGCACTCATTCCAGACTATAACCTTGCATAAAACTTTACTTATGTATATGTGTTGAAAAGAGGTCTTGCAAAAGTGTTGCAGCTGTTCCAGACGAAGCTACCTGAATGCTCTTATCTTAGCAAGCACCAGGTTAATGAAAAAAATATTTTTCGTCCCGCCTGGAGCGTCTAAGAAGAAAATATTATCACCTGTTGATGTGATGCTTTGAATGATTTTAGTATAAATTTTCTTTTAATTAGAGTTGAGAAATGGGTGGTTTTATAGATCGTCTATGTCATACGACATTTCTAAGTAATTGAGGTTGACAGAAGTTTCATCTGATACTAAGGGCTGTGGTAATCCATAATGATTAAGGGGTTGATCTCCCACCTCAACCACTAATTTCTCGAGAACTTTCAAGTAGTTCTTGTAGACATTTATACTATGTTACAACTGTTATTTTATATCTTCACCCAGACTATCTCTGCGCTTCTCCCAGAGACGTCTTTGATTCAACAACTGTTGAACAGATATTAATGGGATAAATCAGAGACGGAAGCTTCCTTTATCTGGTTCCAAAATCTTTCATCTTCCAATTGTTCCTGCAAGTTGAGTGGAATAAAGGTTGAATGTAAGCATCTACCGTCTTTGAGTTTGATGGAGGTAATAGCATTCGGTGTTGTTCGAATGAACAATATAAAACCTACCGAGAACGTAATCTCTTTTTTTTATCCAGAGGTCTTGGGTACTTCCGCCCCCTGCTCCATCTTACAAAATTATTATTTCTCCAGACGTAATAAAATACCATGCAGAACAAAGGTATTATACATTTGTACTTGGCGAAGTATTCGATTTTGCTTCATTCGAAAAATGCCATTAATGTTATTTGGAGGATTTTTGATTGTTTCCATAACGTAATCGTCTGAAAATGGAAAACTTTTATTTATTTCAATCGACCTCTGAACTGCCAGTCTCATGTACTTAGTGTTACCTCGACATGATTTTTTTCAAGTGTAAATCCTTGGTCTATTCCCTTACTAATATCCTCATTAATAAAATTGCAAACGTGCCAAATGTTTTAAATTATAAAGAAGCACGACTGTAATTCAAAAACGATCACATCACTGCGGCGCGCACCCACACACACACGATATGACAATGATAGCAACTGGTGCACGTCTGGTGGCTGTGATTTCCAGCTCAGCTTTAGGACAACGCAGACGAAAAAAATTTTTTTTTGTTTTTAAATTTGATAAGCCATTATTTAATTATGGCTGTGTAAACATTTTTTAATTACACTAAACTCTATATTAACCCCCTTTTCCCCACTTAGACTTCGAATTTCAAAAAATCCCTTCTTATCGAACATATACAGGTTATAAGGAATTACTGTGCAAGTTTTCAAATTTCTACGTCTAGGGGTTTTTCAGAAACTGTAATTTCAAAGACTTTTGCAGCCTTAGCGATTTTATAGTATTTAAGATTAAAAAAGTTTCATCAAAATCGGTGCAGAATAGGCGAAGATATAAAATAATTAAAAAACACAAGTTGAAATCGATCTGAAAAGGGTATGGCTACAACAGGCAGGCGCCTATAAGCAAGTCGGGTGTATTTTCAGTTTGGGGCGGGTGACTCGCTTCGCTCGCTAACAGATTTTAACACTTTGCTCCGCAGGTTTTAGACGCTCACGCGACTTCGTCGCTCCGCTAATGGTATGTCAACAACAGTCAGGTAGGCGCCTATAAACAAGTCGGGTGTATTTTCAGTTTGGTGTTTACAGGTTTTAACCCTTTTCTCCGCATGGTTTAAACGCTCACGCGACTTCGTCGCCTCGGTAAGGGTATGTCAACAACTGTCACTCATTCAATTAATTACCGACTACTCTCCGAGCCGATAAGTTCGTTTCCGTATTGTGTTCTAATCATTCTCTTTTCAACGTCGATGAAATCACGCTATTTCATTAACATAATTTTTCGTTTCAGTTCTTTCAAGGATAGTTAACCCTTTAGAAAATAGAGGGAAAATAAACAAACTATATAAATAACTAGTAAATTAACTACCCGTTAGTAATGTGAAAATAAACTACTTATGTAACAAAGAATCAAGTGATCGGCGTATTTGCCATGGCCTCTGGGTCAATCAATCTATCGGGTAATCGGTTTAGCGGTCTAGATTTTGACCCGCCTGTCGAACCCAAATCTAAAAAAAAGGAAAAAAACAATATTTTCTCCTATTCAACTGAGCGAACCCACCAGTGAATACAACGTCCGACAACCCAAAATTTATAATTATCTCCCTGACAGACAACAAAAAAACCCTTTTCCACATTCAGCTCATTCCTTCTTAAAAAGGCAATCGATGCTATAAGTACCGCCTACATTACATAATTACCCGACGGCAACCTGCTAATGCTGGTGAATTACCCAAAAGTTGCCCAACTCTTTCTCTCCAAAAATAAACTATCAAATCCTTGTCCGAGTTCAGTTCAGTTCCACACTAATCTAAACTCATGAAAAGGTATGGTCTATGCGCCTTCAAAACGTCCCCGAACACGAAATTATCACAGAGATGAAATCACAAGGAGTAATAACGTCTACAAATTCAAAAAAAAAAAAAAAAAAAAACGAAGAAGGCAAACAGCGCGCAACCAACCTCGTATTACTCACTTTCGACCATTTGTTTACATTGTTTTTGTTGTAATTCGCTCCTCGTCTGTGAATACGTGTACGCATTGGCAAAAACCTTTGGCGCTTGTCTAAACTAGAATCAATAGATGTCAGTACTCAAAATGGTTTTGGCTGAATGTATCCCATTATAAGCCATGGTGAAACAATCAATTTTAATGACTTTCTGCCAAAAAGTCTTATTGTCAGTCATTGGCAACAACAATTCCCTTAGCGGTGTAGTGGTGGAGTAAGTACACCAGCGGACTGGGTTGTACATACTTGCGTCTTTATAAAGAAGGTTTATAAATTATTAAGGACAGAAGGTTAAGTAAAATAGATAAATTCAATAGTCTGAAACGATAAGTATGAAGTTCCACCCATTTTCTTATGTATTACGCCTGGTAAAGTGGAGGTGGTATACTGCATTTTTGAGAGCACTACTGCTATAACTTTTAATGGAGATAAGCGTACATACATATGCATGTTATTATAATATAATGGTACCAAAATATGGTGCAGCAATATTTAACAGATCCAATGAAATCGGTGGTGTTATATTATAACATTATATTATAGTATAGCCCAGTCCCTAAGCCTTCTAATCTAAAAGAGACCACTGCCTGAAATTCAAAATATAACCATGGATGATTCTGCGGGGGAATATGTATAATCACGCACATACACACAAACACACACACAATAGCAAAGTTAGCCACTGCAGCACGACTGCTGGCTGTGGTCTCCACTGATAGAAAATGTCATCACCAACATTTCGACGAATTTTTTGAGCAATGCTCAGTCGAGAAATTACCAATTGTTAAAACTACAAAATTACAGTTATACGTTTTTTTTTTTGCGCGAAACGTGGTATGCCATCTAATGGCATATACTCAAACTAATCCTAATATAAAATGTTATTGAAATCGTTGGAGCGGATTTCGAGAAAATCGATTTTCGGTTTTGTTGAAACCGCCATTAATATGGCTTCGTATGCGGTAGAGGGTTAAGTAAAGTACCCTTAATTTTCAGGTAATACATGTTTGAATATAACGCCAATGCTTTCATTGGCAATATTGTTGCACCGTATGCCTTGTGATCTAAAAGAGACCACACTTGGAGTGAGCAATTGGAGGCAGTTAGCTAAGGACCGGGCTAACTGGAGAGGCTTGTTGATTGAGGCCCAGCTTCACCCCGAACTGTAGCGCCACCTAAGTAAGTAAGCAGTAATTTCGGTGCTTGACCAAAAGTGCAACGATTGAACACACCACCATTCGAGAATTTACCATTAGGCTTTCGTGATGGCCTTGAACTGTGGCGAATGTATTCGTTGTCGTCAGTACTTAACTTCAACAGATACATTGCTAAATTTGCCATTTCCAAATTCCTTTTCGACATATTTATTGAATTAAATACAATTGAAGCAAATGCAACGAAAATCGTTTGATTTGATTATTTTTTCCACTGCGATTTAATTTATTTTGTTTTGTTTGAGAGAAAAAAATCACATTGACACAACCTCTCAACGTCGTGTGATCGTCAACGTGAAAAATGACCGATTTTCGATTCTGTCAATGCGGCTTCAGCTCACCGTCAACGGTCAACGTATTCGAAAGTCGTCAACTAGTGTGATCGTCAACGTTTTGCGTGTCAACTCATTGACACCGAATCGGAATAATCAAGTTGAAACAGATTACGAGTCAAAGTATTTTGGGACAACATTGACTATCTCTCGTCATTCGTGTGATCGTCAACGTTTCAAGCGTTGACACGTTGACTGTTGACGGTACGTTGACGATTTTTTTTTTGTGACGTCAGAGAGTCAATTCGTTGACTCATTTCGTTGACCGTGTAATAGTAGCTTTAATGAAAATGCCTTCTGTATTATGGAATAGATAAACGTGTTTTAACAGAATCGTTAAATGTCGGTCATTTCATTCTCGTTTAATTAATGTAAATATGTACAAGGCTTATTTTGAGTTAGGAACTTTAGGAAAACATACATATGTATGTATGTATGTATATGAAAAGTTGGCAGCTCCCCTAAAGGAAAAAGGTAGCAAATTTCAATTAACAAACATTAGTAATTGACAAAAATAGAACAATTGCAAAATGCGGGAAATCAGTTCGTTGATGTAAGTGATGGTAATGTTTTTTATTAAAGTTTGCGCTTACTAATCTTTTCCGACTGGTTCTGATCCAGTGTTCATTTCAAGGCACACAATATGTTTTTTTATGTTTGTATATGTATAAACATATGTACATATGTATGTGCATTTAATTATGTGAATATGAAATTTCTATTTAATTTCTATTTAATTGCAATGGTGTTTGAAAAGTTTCGCTATTCCGGACACAGCCAAAACTTTATTATGTGTCCGGACTAGCGAGGCTGCACTGTAATTTATTGGTTGAAGACCCATCGGTACCTCGTTCATCTTCCTTTTACTTGTTCTTAATAATGTTGTTTACTTTTTACTTCAATTTTCTAAGACAAAAAACAAATTTTACTTATGCAATTGACATGACTTCTTCAGAATTAAATACAATTTCCAAAAAATTATGATTAAATTAATTCTAATGATGAGTTAACATATTTGATCGGCAACCTATGAAATAAATAAATAATTTGTAAAAGCAATCGAACTTTAATAAAATATAATCGAAGCCGGAAATAAAAATTTTCCGATATAAACGCTGTAAAATCCGATACAACACATTAAAACCAAGTCGTACTACTGTTTCTACTTTACCTGATACATCTTATCTGCCATTAAATACTTTTGGAATAATAAACAAATAATTACATGAAAATCAGTATTTAATCCAATTGTTACTATTTTAAAGAAGATAATATCACAATTTATTAAAAACTTTTGGCAAGAGTTATTTACGATAATTTAAAATACTCAAAACATGTACATATTTATATAAATTGAAATCAATTTCTACTCTTTATAATGTCTTGACAATTATTTCAATCGGTTCCCAATTTGCTAAATGACGTTTTTCTTTTCACGATTTTTTAACAAGATTTAATCAATAAAGTATCTTAAAACATAGTTTTTGGTTTTACATTTTCGGTCAACCGATGAAATTCCAATTCTTTTAGTCTTTTAACGGAGAATTCAAATTTAAATATTTTTTTAAATCTAACAAACAGCCCCAAAACACTTTCCCCCTCTCCTTCCATGAATTCATAACTCGGTTGTCATCGCCCTTCAAATTCACGCTTTGTTGTTGTGAAATTGAACCATTGTTGTTGTGTTTAAGGGTGAATAGACGGATTTCTCACAAATGTGCGTGAAAATGTAACAATATGCGAGAAATAGCTTGTAGGCACCTGGAAAGTGCCGGGAAAGTTTAATATCTCCTTGTTCAATGATTTCTGCTTTCGACCTTTTTCATTCTCCAAACAGAGCAAACGATATTTACAAGAAAAAGAAATCCTTAAAATTAAAACTATAAAATAAACGCAGCATAAGCGAAGCCAAAGAAATCTATAAAAATCAAAATTCGACTCCCGTTTTATCTACAGCTTACTCACAAGTAATAAGAAATTCAGCACCCCAAGAGCACACACCGGCAAACATTAACAGTTGAATCAATTACAACACTTCCCTTACAACGAATCCACGAATCCAGGCACATAAGCATCAGTAATTAGAAAGAATAATATTAAAACTAAAAAAAAACATACAGAAAAGCTACAATCCGTCTGGAACGGATCGTCTGAAACCCAATCCTCCTCTCTATAAAGTGGGCGTGGCCAAATTGCATTTTGTACTCAAATATGGCTATAACCTCGAACGTTTGAGGATGCTACATGTAAAATTGTATCAAAATCGGTTTTATGATGAAAACGCCCCCAAAAAGTGGGCGTGGCCAAAACTTTTGTATGAGTGGATTGTCGGGAGTCTGAATGCCTATACAGTTATGGACAATAAAATAGGGTCACGCCTTTGTTACAAATATTTTCAATCATTATGTGTTTCACCCTTTATTGACTGCAACGAAATCTTGTTTAAAATAGTTGTAGTCATGTCCTCTAAAAATACCCAAATTTGGCACCACTTAAAGTGATCATATGGATAAAGGTGACTCCAAGACCTTTGTCACTCGTGTTGAACAAAAGACAAAAAAATAGGGTCAGTATTTGAAATACTTAAAAAAAGTCGAAAAGTCGAAAAAGTTTTCATAAAACTGTAAGTATTTTGTTTTAGGCTTATGTATTTAAATAAAATATAAAATTTTAGCTTGCGTTCACGAAGAAAACATCAAAATATGGGCCGAGCAAAACATTGTTCTGAAGAGGAACGTAAAATTATTCACAAATTAAGACACGAAGGACAAAGCCAACACCAAATAGCCAAAACCATCGGCATATCTCAGAACTTTGTTCATAATGCTCTGCTGCCCCAAAAACCACATCTGAAAAGAGGCAGACCTCGCAAAACGACTCCAAGAGAGGACGATTACATAAAACGTCTCTCAAGCCAAGACCCTTTCAAGTCAGCTGCGGCAATTCAGTGCGAATTAGGAGCTCCAATTTCATCTCGGACGGTAAGAAGGCGATTGGTGGAAAAAAATCTCTTTGGAAGAAGATCACGAAAGGTACCAATGCTAACAAAGAGACAGAAAAGAAATCGAATATTGTTCGCGAAATCGCACCTAAATTGGGATGGGCCAGTTAATGGGAAGAAGTGGCGTAAAATCTTGTGGTCTGACGAATCAAAAATAAGTATGATTGGTAACGATGGCAGACCTTGGGTAAGGAGGCCAAAAAACGCCGAGTTGAACCCTCGCTATACCACCAAGACCTTTAAACATGGTGGTGGTAATATAATGGTGTGGGGCTGCTTCTCGTGGAATGGAGTCGTGCCTCTTTTTTGGATCAAGGGTACGATGGACAAGCATATGTACGTTAATATACTTGAAGACATAATGCTGCCTTACGCCGAGTGGGAAATGCCACTGTCTTGGGAATTTCAACAAGACAATGACCCGAAACACACTTCGGGTCTAGCTCAGAAATGGTTTTCCGACAACGGTGTACTTCTCATGACTTGGCCTGCGCAATCCCCCGACTTAAATCCAATTGAGAATTTATGGGGGATTGTTAAGGAACAAATAGGACCAATGAAACCAAAGACCAAGGAAGAGTTGTGGCAAAAAGTACAGTCGGCTTGGTATGCTATACCAAAAAGTACTTGTAGGGCTTTGGTAGATTCAATGCCCTCTAGATGTAAGGCTGTATTGGATCAAAAGGGCCATTCGACAAAGTACTAAGTACAAATTAATATTTCTTATCATTACTAACCAGTTTTATTCATTTGTTTATGTTTTTTATATTACTTGACCTTGTGACCCTATTTTATTGTCCTTAAAAAAAGTCTTTCGCATTATATTTATATTATTTTAAATTTACTCAATGAAGTTATTCCGTTTTTTTTGTTGCCTTTTCTAAGCCTGATAATTAAACTTAAAACAAAAAATAAATTTAATGTAATTACAATGAATTTGCAGACTTTCTTTAGTATATTACGCAAAGTATGCTGGTGACCCTATTTTATTGTCCGTAACTGTATATTTGGTCTTAACAAAATTTTTCGGTTTCATATAATTTAATGAAGTTATGAAAAAGTGGGCGTGGCAGTGGGCGGATTTAAAAAAATTTTACACTTGTACTGATCTTTTTCTCAGAAGCCCAGCTATGAAATTTCATCGTCCTAGCTCAAAGTTTAAGGCCCAAAAAGCGGTGACATACGGACGGACGGACGGACGGTCATTGCTCAATCGATTTCGCTATTGATGCTGATCAAGAATATATATACTTTATAGGGTCTATCTCGATTATTTCTGTATGTTACAAACTATGTGTCAAACTTAATATACCCTTAGGATACGGTATAAAAATAATCACATACAGCGCTGTCAAGCTAATTAGCACACCCTTAAGGAAGTTCATAAAGTTTATTTTTCTACAACACCGCGTACTGTTAAGATTAAGTGTCACAAGGTTTTAAAAAATTTGGCAATGACTGACTGCTTGATTGTAAAAAAAAATTAAAATTATTATTTTATAGTAAGTTTCAACTGAAAATAATGTATCACTTGATTCAAATAATTTTTTTTGCATTTCGCTTATTATATAGAGAAATAATCGAGATAGACCCTATAAAGCACATATCGTGATCAGTATCAATAGACGATTTAGCCATCTCCGTCCGCCCGTTCGTCTGTCCGTATGTCACCACTTTTTGGGCCTTAAATTTTGAGCTAGGATGATGAAACTACATATCTGGGCTTTTGAGAAGGAGAAGGAGTAAACATTTTTTAAATCCGCCCACTGCCACGCCCACTTTTCCATAACTTCACTACATTATATGAAACCGAAAAATTTTGTTAAGACCAAATATTTAGGCATTTAGATTCCCTACAATTCATCCATACAAAAGTTTTGGCCACGCCCACGTTTTGGAGGCGTTTTCATCAAAAAACCGATTTTGATGTAACATCCTCAAACGTTCGACGTTATAGCCATATTTGAGTACAAAATGCAATTTGGGCTCGACCACGTTATAGAAAGGAGGATAGGGTAACATACGATCCGTTCCAGACGGATTGTAGCTTTTCTGTTTGTTTTTTCCTATATTTGTTTAAGTTTTACGAATAAGTATGGTAAAAAACATACAGAAAAGCTACTATCCGTCTGGAACGGTTCATATGATATCCTCCTTTCTATGTAGCCATTATAAAGTGGGCGTGGCCATATTGCATTTTGTACGTACGAACATGGCTCAATCGTTTTCGCTATTGATACTGATCATGAATATATATACTTTATAGGGTCTATCTCGATTATTTCTCTATGTTACAAACTATGTATCAAACTTAATATACCCTTAGGATAGGGTATAAAAAAGAGATCCATGAAGGAAAGGAGCCTGATTTGGAATCGCGCGAAATAACAACAGTTCACGAAAAAAAAAACCGAACGCCATAAAGCATTTTCATCTATGTAGGATAATAAGCACTCGATTATTTGAGAACAATCTTCGGGGATGCCAATGTTTAAAAGAAAGCAATTATTTCGCAGATTAATCGAAGAAAATGCATAAATTTATTCAACACCCATATGCATTTTGGAATTCTGTCCTCTGGAGCGACGAATCCAAATTTAATCTGATAGGACCCGATGGAAGAACCTATGTACGACGTCTACCTGACAAGGAGTTGGACCCAAAGTACACCAGGAAGACAATAAAGTTTTCGAGTTTTTCATTGCACTTTCTGAAAAAATCGAAAAATTTCGCTGGGTGTGTTAATTAACCACCCCTGAATGTCAAATATCATAAATACAACCACAACTCCAAACAAACAAATTACTCACATCCACACCGAACAAAACTTCAAAACAAATTCACTCAAAACATTCCCTACTCACAATCAATCTCAGATAACTCAAAACTTAAAGTCACTCAAAACAATTTATGACAAATACTACCTTTCTTCAATTGATTCAAATGATGATGATTGATGGATGACACATAACCAACTTCACATGGTCTCCTGATCATCAAACGGTCAACCAAATTGATCATATTGCGATCGACGTAAGGCATGCCTCCAGTATCCTGGATGTCTGCATTTTCCGAGCCGCCAACATCGACTCGGATCATTACCTTGTTGCAGCCACGGTACGAATGCGGATATCCCTAACGTCACAACAAAGAAGAAATACTGAATTTTAAGATTAAATGTTGAAAAGCTGCAATCGCAAGACAACGCCAGAACCTTTGCTGAACACGTATCTCGAAATCTCGCTACAACTCCTATGCCGCCAACATCAAATGCCGAGGACCAATGGCAACACTGCCAATATGACATCAGAAACTCCGTAACTGATGTGCTGGGTTTCACTCGACCACCACAAAGAAACCCATGGTATAACGAAGAAGGCAGGCAAGCAAATGCAGCTAAATAAGAGGCATACAAAGCGGCGCCGCAAACAAAGACGAGACCGGCTCGTGAGCTCTACGAGCCAAAGAGACGAGAAGAACATTGGTTTCTCCGAAAGAAGAAAAAAGAGCACGAGAAGCGCGCGATCGAAGATATTGAGAGATTATACTCCAGGAATAATGTAAAATGAACGCGTCAGGCCAACAAGACCCGTACAGAAGCCGTAGAGATGAAGAAGGAAACCTCGTAGTAGAGTCACAGTTGGTGCTGAGAATATGGAAAAACTTCTTCTGCAAACTGTATAATCAACATCAACATCCCACTGTCAGGAAGAATGAACCATTCAACATAGACGATGATAGCCAAAACATCCGCCCACCTGACCAAAGCGAAGTGAGGATAGCAATATCCAAACTTAAATTTAACAAGGCTGCTGGACCTGACGGCTTAACAGCCGAGCTGTTCAAAGCAGCTGGAAATGATCTAGTAGAGCGCATACACCAACTCATTTCTAAAATTTAGTCAAATGAATGAATGCCTGATGAATGGAATCTCAGCACCGTTTGCCCGATCCACAAGAAAGGAGACCCCCTGAATTGCGCCAATTACAGAGGTATCAGTCTCCTCAACATCACGTACAAGATAATATCTGCCATATTGTGTGAACGTCTGAAACTCTTCGTCAACAACCTGATTGGGCCCTATCAGTGTGGTTTCAGAGCAGGAATGTCCACAGTCAATCATATCTTCACACTTCGGCAGATCCTGGAAAAAACTCAAATCGATACCCACTATGTTTTCATCGATTTTAAGGCCGCATATGAAAGCATCTATAGAGACGAGCTATACAGAACCATGTCTAGTTTTGTCATCCCTGCTAAACTCGTTCACCTGTGCAGGATGACGATGGAAATTCTCGCTGGTCCATAACGATCTAACCGAGACCTTTGATGGCAAAAAAGGGTTTAGACAAGATGACGCGCTGTCATGTGACTTCCATAACATCATACTTGAAAGAATTGTGCGAAACTCACAACTCAACACCGGAGGCACAATCTGCTTACGCCGACGACATTCACATTCTTGGTAGAACACAACGGGCTATTCGCTAGTATTGCAACGGAAACGAAGTATATGCTGTCAACAAGAAGGGACACTCAACATCGATGAATTGGACAGAAGGTCACAAACGACAGTTTTAACTTGGTGATAGTAAGGGACTTTGTCTACCTCGGCTCTACTATCAATTCTGACAATAACAGCTCGGCAGAAATAAAACGAAGAATAACTCTTGCCAATCGCTGTTTCCTTGGACTGAGAAGGCAATTGAGTACTAAGGACCTATCCCGAACAACTAAGAAAACTCCATATAAGACCTTGATCATCCCAATCCTGCTTTATGGCGAAGCTTGGACTCTATCAAAAGCGGATGAAGATTTCCTCGGTCGCTTCAAGAGAAAGATTCTTCGTAAAATTGTCGGTCTCGTTTGCGTTGACGGGCTTCGGAGGACGAGATTTAACGACGAACTATACGAGCTGTACAGCGACATCGACCTAGTCCTATTATCCTAACACGTGATTTTAATTCATGGAGTCTCTCTTGGGGCTCCAAATCCCTAAATACCCGTGGTAAAATAGTCGAACGGTTCATAGCTAAGAGAGGGCTAGCAATCTTAAACTATGGCCGGCCTACTCATTTCTCCACCAAAAAAACATTCACTACTATCGACCTTGCAATAGTTTCACCATCTCTCATCCCCTTCTCTAAATGGACCCTTGCCAATGACCTTCATGGCAGTGATCACTTTCCTCAATCAATTCTTCGATGCAATGCTTAAGGTAAAGTAGCACCCGACGAATACCGGGCTGTGAGTGTTTATTTTGTTATCATATCATATTGTCGTACGGGCATAACACCTACAGCAATTTGTTTTGGAAAACTAACGATTCACACAGCTCTGCTTAGTAGCGTCGGGGTTTGTGTTTTTTGTGTTTGTATTTTATAATGTTAGGAAATTTTAGAGTGCATGTAAGCAACATTCGTTGGCTAAGGAAGTATCACCCCGCCGCGTACGTCTACGTCTGTAAATACAGGCTGTTTTGGCACTGGCTGAAACACAGGTAGGCGAGAACTATAATTATTCAGATTTGAACCTTCCTGGATATAGCCTGATGCCTTTATTCTTCTCCCACCGCGGTCCCGCCATTTCTATCCGTAGTAATGTACCCTACCAAATTCAACAACAATATGGCTCCTGTTCCAATCCGGAATTCAACTTCATATGGTTAAAAATTGGTGTCCGTAAGCATTATCCACTACTGTTTTATTTATAGAAGCCCCAATTTTGACTTTGATGAGCAGTCGGACTCATCTTAAGAATTGTTTCCCATTACCCTCATACTCAGATCGTCATTGCGGGCGATTTCAATATAGGTACACAATTCTGGTTAGCTTCGACATCCTGGACAGACAACACCCAAATGAAGATATGTTGAAATCTTTGCTGAGGTAAATAATTTGACCCAGCTTGTGAATAACCCCACACAGCTACCCGACATTTACAGTCATGCCGCCAATACTTTGGAGTTGTTCCTTAGCTCCCACCCCGATAAATGCACCATAAATGTATTATCGCCTCTAGGTTCGTAAGAACAATGTGTTTTATGGGCTAATTTTTCGTACCTTAACTACACAGTTAAAGAAAAAGTTACGAACCCTATCCTCCTCAGCATGAAATGTTTTATTCGTCACAGAATAAAGAGTACCAAGCCAAAGACAACCCGTGGTACGACCCGTGCTGCAAAGAGGCTATTAGGTTGAGGGAGTTAAGATTTCGATCTTTTAAGACCGACCCAACAGAGCAAAACCGAAAAGTATTTAAACGAGCCAGAAATGATTGCAATGCACTAATTCGCCGTCTAAAATTCTCTTTCGACCAAAAATTGAGGCAAAAGATTCTATTCTGTCCAAAGGTAGCAGAAATTGTTGGTCGTTCGTCAAAAACATAAAAAATTGTGCCTCATCTTCAACCCCAACGCTCGTTCACAATTACATTCCAGTCGTCAGCTTTTTGGACAAGACCAATCTGCTTGCAGCACTATTCGCTGCGAATTCCACACTCCCAGATTGTGTTTTGCCTCCCATTGTACTTGAGCGCTTCAAATATTCTATGGGCAAATCCACTTTCGAACTCGTACAGTAGCAAGATTACTTAAAGATCTTCACATAAACAAATTCGTTGGTCCAGATGGTATCTCCCCCATTATTCTGAAGAGGTGTTCTTCCACGCTGGCAAAAGTTCCAGGTGTTCCAAAAGGCGAATCTTCTTCTCCCTCTAACTACCGACCCATTGCACTTACGTTCCTTCTTTCCAAGATCATGGAAACGCTGATAAATCGTCAGCTTATGAAATATCTTGAATCACGAAAGCTCCTCCACGACCGGCAGTATGGTTTTCATAGCAAACGGTCCACTGGTGATTTGATGGTATATCTCACCGAAAAGTGGAACCACTCTCTGCATCATTCTGGTGAATGTAAGATTTTTGCGCTTGATATTTGAAAGGCATTTGGCAGAGTTTGGCATCAAGCTCTTTTGTCGAAAATGCGTGCATTTGGCATCGATGAATCTCTTCTTCAGTGGATTAGAAACGGAACGTTCAATTCAAGTGATTTTGGACGGTTTCAAGTCTGCTATCCACCATATAAATGCTGGTGTTCCCCAAGGTTCCGTTTTCTCTCCGACTCTCTTTCTTATATTCATAAATGATCTCTTGTCTACTTCTAATCCAATACATTCCTTCGCTGACGAACGAAAATTTCCATTGTCGGTATGTGTGTTAACGAACATCTTCGTTGGAATGACCAAATATTCGAATCCGATAAGAATGCTGCGAAATGTCTAGGATTCCTTAAACGGTGCAGCCAGATCAGAGGGGGTAAATTCTGATCTGGCTGCAATATACATATAAGGCATACGTCCGCCCCAAGCTCGAGTATAATGCTAATGTTTGGTTCGGTCTTCCTAAGACCTCTTTGCACCTGCTGAATAGAATTCAGAATCGAGTGTTGAAACTAATAGGGAACAGAAGCATAGCGAAGTCTATTGACTGTATACTATGAGCGTCAAAAGTGAGTAAACACCTACATGATTTCTGATGTAATTTTCAATTTAAACAAACAAATTAATAAAAATTAAATTTCAATGATACAAAATAAAAGCTTTATATAACAGCAATAAAAAAATAAAAAATTAAAACATTAAAATAAATCTAATACATTTTTTTTCTAATAACAATTAACCTTACTCCATATTTTACGCGTCAAAAGTAAGTAAACACTAACAATATGTTTAAGGAATTCATAAAAATAATATCGTAGAAACAAAACTCAATATTTTGTTTGATAACTTTTAGACTTTATAACGTTTTTAAGTCTATGTAGCATGAACATAACATATTCTCTCGTAACATCGGAGGATATTTAGGACCATTCTTCAATAAAAGTCTCATTGCTTTTAATTAGTCCTTTCGCGAATTTCTCGGTCTATATGATAGCATAATAATTCTATGGGGTTAAGGTCTGATCTATAAAGAAATCATTCCTTAACAAACCGCGAGGTAGGCTTAGGATCATTTGGTTCAAGTACTGCATTCGTAAGCATAGCTAATTTTCCTACGTTCGGTTGCATGTTATTCTTTAGTATAAAGAACTAGCTTTATTTAGTTCAGATGGTTAAATGGTTTTCAAGCATTTCTAGCATGTAAGCCCAATTTATGCAATGTTCGCCGTACAGTATTCGGACAAACTGTTTTTTCGGATGTTATTGATATGTTTTCCATAATTTTAACTGCATTTGAACAGTGATTTTGTCTGACTTCAGTCACAGTTTAGCTTACTTCTGATTTATTTACCTTTCTTTCTCCATTTGTCCGTATGAAATTTTACGATGTTTTAAATGTATCCAATTCATTAATAATTTTTTTTACAGAAAAATGGTTCCTATTAACGATTTGCCCAATTTTCCGATACGAGTATCCTTTTTCCTTTAATTTACTTTAATACTCAGCATTTCAAAACACATTTACTCTTTATTATAAAAAAATGTCAAATTGCACTACTATTAAGCCTTTAAACACAACCAGCCTGCACTCTGCAGTAACGTAAGAACAAATTCTTACCTCTGCCTTAAGATCCATGTACATTTCTAACGGAAAAAAATAACTAATTCATATTAAACGGAAGAAGTTACATGCTGTTTACTTACTTTTGACGCGTAAAATATGGAGTAAGATTAATTGTTATTAGAAAAACATGTATTAGGTTTATTTTAATTTTTACATTTTTTATTTTTTTTATTGCTGTTATATAAAACTTTTGTTTTGTATCATTGAAATCTAATTTTTATTAATTTTTTTTCCTAAATTGAAAATAACATCAGAAATCATGTAGGTGTTTACTCACTTTTGGCGCTCAGTGTATATGTATATATTGTTCGAAAGATTACGAACCAGACCACTGTATTGGGTCCCTTTTCATCTCTCTTCCACGATCCATCTTAACAGAAATCTGGTTCATTCTCTGGGTTTCTACCCAGTGGCTCCCCATGACCTCCCTTCTTCTGCTAGCTAACGCCCGTAGGTGTGCTGCCTTCCCGACTTCCTCCAGGCATAGTTCACAAGTGTCGTCCTCCAGAAGACCCATTTTCTTTAAGTAATACCCAAAATTCTCATGACCTGTAGATAACGCTACCACCCATTTCAGTGTCCTTCGCCCTAAGCGTAGAACCTCTCTCGGTGATGCCAACCGGCATTTTAATAGCCATTTTCGCCTGCCTGCAACCTTCTACGGTTGACCAGCTTCACTGGTGTTCCGCCGCTGCCCAGTTGCTAATCAGGTGTTCTACCATCCCTCTGCCAATTGCAGCGAATGGTTCCGAACCGGAGAACTCCGAAGTTGACCCCTGCTTTGCCAGTGAGTCCGACTTTTCGTTCCCCTCAGTTCCTACGTGCAGCGTCATCTCATTTCGAGATGAGCACTCATTGAGCTTATGAGCACAGTCTATTGACTAGCTCCAACATCGCAGAAATGTCTCTTGTCTTGCACAAACAGTGTTCCAGCGAAATAGGGACATTCCGCCCCTTCAACAATTTTCTCGCAATACCCGTCATTTTTTTAATGCTCATCAGTATACCCTCAAGCCTATTTTCGGACGTAAGGTCAAGTATAGAGATTCTTTCATAAACTGTACAACACGAATCTGCACTGCTTTACCAAGCTCAATTTTCACTCACATACAATCCACAAACATTTAAAACCAACGTTGATCGGTATCTCCTATCTTCTCCTCCTATTTTCCCTAACGCCCGCGCTGTGTCTCAACATTAAAAGGGTAGCAATAAACCCTTGAGCTCACGAGTTACATTCCCAAACGTCAATAACCGGGAGTGTAACTCAACACCGGCAGAAGTGTGGGAAACTTTCAAGGTTCCCATGAACTAAATTTGCATTCGATGCATCCGGTGCATTTACCTCGTTTTGAAATCATGCGAATTTATCGTTTATGAATTTATCGATTATGTATTTTCAGTGCATTTGGACATTTTAGTGAAGTAAGCAAATTTTAGCGATAGAATTATTTTTCATATTTGTTAAGGAGTCTTAAGCAACCAACCGACTAATAAACATAGTTTTATTTTCAAAATTTTAACTTTGTAGTTTTTTCGTTGGATAATGCAAAATAGCCATCCGTAACTGGCTTCGGAGGACGAGATTTAACGACGAACTATACGAGCTGTACAGCGACATCGACCTAGTCCTATTATCCTAACACGTGATTTTAATTCATGGAGTCTCTCTTGGGGCTCCAAATCCCTAAATACCCGTGGTAAAATAGTCGAACGGTTCATAGCTAAGAGAGGGCTAGCAATCTTAAACTATGGCCGGCCTACTCATTTCTCCACCAAAAAAACATTCACTACTATCGACCTTGCAATAGTTTCACCATCTCTCATCCCCTTCTCTAAATGGACCCTTGCCAATGACCTTCATGGCAGTGATCACTTTCCTCAATCAATTCTTCGATGCAATGCTTAAGGTAAAGTAGCACCCGACGAATACCGGGCTGTGAGTGTTTATTTTGTTATCATATCATATTGTCGTACGGGCATAACACCTACGGCAATTTGTTTTGGAAAACTAACGATTCACACAGCTCTGCTTAGTAGCGTCGGGGTTTGTGTTTTTTGTGTTTGTATTTTATAATGTTAGGAAATTTTAGAGTGCATGTAAGCAACATTCGTTGGCTAAGGAAGTATCACCCCGCCGCGTACGTCTACGTCTGTAAATACAGGCTGGTTTGGCACTGGCTGAAACACAGGTAGGCGAGAACTATAATTATTCAGATTTGAACCTTCCTGGATATAGCCTGATGCCTTTATTCTTCTCCCACCGCGGTCCCGCCATTTCTATCCGTAGTAATGTACCCTACCAAATTCAACAACAATATGGCTCCTGTTCCAATCCGGAATTCAACTTCATATGGTTAAAAATTGGTGTCCGTAAGCATTATCCACTACTGTTTTATTTATAGAAGCCCCAATTTTGACTTTGATGAGCAGTCGGACTCATCTTAAGAATTGTTTCCCATTACCCTCATACTCAGATCGTCATTGCGGGCGATTTCAATATAGGTACACAATTCTGGTTAGCTTCGACATCCTGGACAGACAACACCCAAATGAAGATATGTTGAAATCTTTGCTGAGGTAAATAATTTGACCCAGCTTGTGAATAACCCCACACAGCTACCCGACATTTACAGTCATGCCGCCAATACTTTGGAGTTGTTCCTTAGCTCCCACCCCGATAAATGCACCATAAATGTATTATCGCCTCTAGGTTCGTAAGAACAATGTGTTTTATGGGCTAATTTTTCGTACCTTAACTACACAGTTAAAGAAAAAGTTACGAACCCTATCCTCCTCAGCATGAAATGTTTTATTCGTCACAGAATAAAGAGTACCAAGCCAAAGACAACCCGTGGTACGACCCGTGCTGCAAAGAGGCTATTAGGTTGAGGGAGTTAAGATTTCGATCTTTTAAGACCGACCCAACAGAGCAAAACCGAAAAGTATTTAAACGAGCCAGAAATGATTGCAATGCACTAATTCGCCGGGTAAAATTCTCTTTCGACCAAAAATTGAGGCAAAAGATTCTATTCTGTCCAAAGGTAGCAGAAATTGTTGGTCGTTCGTCAAAAACATAAAAAATTGTGCCTCATCTTCCACCCCAACGCTCGTTCACAATTACATTCCAGTCGTCAGCTTTTTGGACAAGACCAATCTGCTTGCAGCACTATTCGCTGCGAATTCCACACTCCCAGATTGTGTTTTGCCTCCCATTGTACTTGAGCGCTTCAAATATTCTATGGGCAAATCCACTTTCGAACTCGTACAGTAGCAAGATTACTTAAAGATCTTCACATAAACAAATTCGTTGGTCCAGATGGTATCTCCCCCATTATTCTGAAGAGGTGTTCTTCCACGCTGGCAAAAGTTCCAGGTGTTCCAAAAGGCGAATCTTCTTCTCCCTCTAACTACCGACCCATTGCACTTACGTTCCTTCTTTCCAAGATCATGGAAACGCTGATAAATCGTCAGCTTATGAAATATCTTGAATCACGAAAGCTCCTCCACGACCGGCAGTATGGTTTTCATAGCAAACGGTCCACTGGTGATTTGATGGTATATCTCACCGAAAAGTGGAACCACTCTCTGCATCATTCTGGTGAATGTAAGATTTTTGCGCTTGATATTTGAAAGGCATTTGGCAGAGTTTGGCATCAAGCTCTTTTGTCGAAAATGCGTGCATTTGGCATCGATGAATCTCTTCTTCAGTGGATTAGAAACGGAACGTTCAATTCAAGTGATTTTGGACGGTTTCAAGTCTGCTATCCACCATATAAATGCTGGTGTTCCCCAAGGTTCCGTTTTCTCTCCGACTCTCTTTCTTATATTCATAAATGATCTCTTGTCTACTTCTAATCCAATACATTCCTTCGCTGACGAACGAAAATTTCCATTGTCGGTATGTGTGTTAACGAACATCTTCGTTGGAATGACCAAATATTCGAATCCGATAAGAATGCTGCGAAATGTCTAGGATTCCTTAAACGGTGCAGCCAGATCAGAGGGGGTAAATTCTGATCTGGCTGCAATATACATATAAGGCATACGTCCGCCCCAAGCTCGAGTATAATGCTAATGTTTGGTTCGGTCTTCCTAAGACCTCTTTGCACCTGCTGAATAGAATTCAGAATCGAGTGTTGAAACTAATAGGGAACAGAAGCATAGCGAAGTCTATTGACTGTATACTATGAGCGTCAAAAGTGAGTAAACACCTACATGATTTCTGATGTAATTTTCAATTTAAACAAACAAATTAATAAAAATTAAATTTCAATGATACAAAATAAAAGCTTTATATAACAGCAATAAAAAAATAAAAAATTAAAACATTAAAATAAATCTAATACATTTTTTTTCTAATAACAATTAACCTTACTCCATATTTTACGCGTCAAAAGTAAGTAAACACTAACAATATGTTTAAGGAATTCATAAAAATAATATCGTAGAAACAAAACTCAATATTTTGTTTGATAACTTTTAGACTTTATAACGTTTTTAAGTCTATGTAGCATGAACATAACATATTCTCTCGTAACATCGGAGGATATTTAGGACCATTCTTCAATAAAAGTCTCATTGCTTTTAATTAGTCCTTTCGCGAATTTCTCGGTCTATATGATAGCATAATAATTCTATGGGGTTAAGGTCTGATCTATAAAGAAATCATTCCTTAACAAACCGCGAGGTAGGCTTAGGATCATTTGGTTCAAGTACTGCATTCGTAAGCATAGCTAATTTTCCTACGTTCGGTTGCATGTTATTCTTTAGTATAAAGAACTAGCTTTATTTAGTTCAGATGGTTAAATGGTTTTCAAGCATTTCTAGCATGTAAGCCCAATTTATGCAATGTTCGCCGTACAGTATTCGGACAAACTGTTTTTTCGGATGTTATTGATATGTTTTCCATAATTTTAACTGCATTTGAACAGTGATTTTGTCTGACTTCAGTCACAGTTTAGCTTACTTCTGATTTATTTACCTTTCTTTCTCCATTTGTCCGTATGAAATTTTACGATGTTTTAAATGTATCCAATTCATTAATAATTTTTTTTACAGAAAAATGGTTCCTATTAACGATTTGCCCAATTTTCCGATACGAGTATCCTTTTTCCTTTAATTTACTTTAATACTCAGCATTTCAAAACACATTTACTCTTTATTATAAAAAAATGTCAAATTGCACTACTATTAAGCCTTTAAACACAACCAGCCTGCACTCTGCAGTAACGTAAGAACAAATTCTTACCTCTGCCTTAAGATCCATGTACATTTCTAACGGAAAAAAATAACTAATTCATATTAAACGGAAGAAGTTACATGCTGTTTACTTACTTTTGACGCGTAAAATATGGAGTAAGATTAATTGTTATTAGAAAAACATGTATTAGGTTTATTTTAATTTTTACATTTTTTATTTTTTTTATTGCTGTTATATAAAACTTTTGTTTTGTATCATTGAAATCTAATTTTTATTCATTTTTTTTCCTAAATTGAAAATAACATCAGAAATCATGTAGGTGTTTACTCACTTTTGGCGCTCAGTGTATATGTATATATTGTTCGAAAGATTACGAACCAGACCACTGTATTGGGTCCCTTTTCATCTCTCTTCCACGATCCATCTTAACAGAAATCTGGTTCATTCTCTGGGTTTCTACCCAGTGGCTCCCCATGACCTCCCTTCTTCTGCTAGCTAACGCCCGTAGGTGTGCTGCCTTCCCGACTTCCTCCAGGCATAGTTCACAAGTGTCGTCCTCCAGAAGACCCATTTTCTTTAAGTAATACCCAAAATTCTCATGACCTGTAGATAACGCTACCACCCATTTCAGTGTCCTTCGCCCTAAGCGTAGAACCTCTCTCGGTGATGCCAACCGGCATTTTAATAGCCATTTTCGCCTGCCTGCAACCTTCTACGGTTGACCAGCTTCACTGGTGTTCCGCCGCTGCCCAGTTGCTAATCAGGTGTTCTACCATCCCTCTGCCAATTGCAGCGAATGGTTCCGAACCGGAGAACTCCGAAGTTGACCCCTGCTTTGCCAGTGAGTCCGACTTTTCGTTCCCCTCAGTTCCTACGTGCAGCGTCATCTCATTTCGAGATGAGCACTCATTGAGCTTATGAGCACAGTCTATTGACTAGCTCCAACATCGCAGAAATGTCTCTTGTCTTGCACAAACAGTGTTCCAGCGAAATAGGGACATTCCGCCCCTTCAACAATTTTCTCGCAATACCCGTCATTTTTTTAATGCTCATCAGTATACCCTCAAGCCTATTTTCGGACGTAAGGTCAAGTATAGAGATTCTTTCATAAACTGTACAACACGAATCTGCACTGCTTTACCAAGCTCAATTTTCACTCACATACAATCCACAAACATTTAAAACCAACGTTGATCGGTATCTCCTATCTTCTCCTCCTATTTTCCCTAACGCCCGCGCTGTGTCTCAACATTAAAAGGGTAGCAATAAACCCTTGAGCTCACGAGTTACATTCCCAAACGTCAATAACCGGGAGTGTAACTCAACACCGGCAGAAGTGTGGGAAACTTTCAAGGTTCCCATGAACTAAATTTGCATTCGATGCATCCGGTGCATTTACCTCGTTTTGAAATCATGCGAATTTATCGTTTATGAATTTATCGATTATGTATTTTCAGTGCATTTGGACATTTTAGTGAAGTAAGCAAATTTTAGCGATAGAATTATTTTTCATATTTGTTAAGGAGTCTTAAGCAACCAACCGACTAATAAACATAGTTTTATTTTCAAAATTTTAACTTTGTAGTTTTTTCGTTGGATAATGCAAAATAGCCATCCGTAACTGGCTTCGGAGGACGAGATTTAACGACGAACTATACGAGCTGTACAGCGACATCGACCTAGTCCTATTATCCTAACACGTGATTTTAATTCATGGAGTCTCTCTTGGGGCTCCAAATCCCTAAATACCCGTGGTAAAATAGTCGAACGGTTCATAGCTAAGAGAGGGCTAGCAATCTTAAACTATGGCCGGCCTACTCATTTCTCCACCAAAAAAACATTCACTACTATCGACCTTGCAATAGTTTCACCATCTCTCATCCCCTTCTCTAAATGGACCCTTGCCAATGACCTTCATGGCAGTGATCACTTTCCTCAATCAATTCTTCGATGCAATGCTTAAGGTAAAGTAGCACCCGACGAATACCGGGCTGTGAGTGTTTATTTTGTTATCATATCATATTGTCGTACGGGCATAACACCTACGGCAATTTGTTTTGGAAAACTAACGATTCACACAGCTCTGCTTAGTAGCGTCGGGGTTTGTGTTTTTTGTGTTTGTATTTTATAATGTTAGGAAATTTTAGAGTGCATGTAAGCAACATTCGTTGGCTAAGGAAGTATCACCCCGCCGCGTACGTCTACGTCTGTAAATACAGGCTGTTTTGGCACTGGCTGAAACACAGGTAGGCGAGAACTATAATTATTCAGATTTGAACCTTCCTGGATATAGCCTGATGCCTTTATTCTTCTCCCACCGCGGTCCCGCCATTTCTATCCGTAGTAATGTACCCTACCAAATTCAACAACAATATGGCTCCTGTTCCAATCCGGAATTCAACTTCATATGGTTAAAAATTGGTGTCCGTAAGCATTATCCACTACTGTTTTATTTATAGAAGCCCCAATTTTGACTTTGATGAGCAGTCGGACTCATCTTAAGAATTGTTTCCCATTACCCTCATACTCAGATCGTCATTGCGGGCGATTTCAATATAGGTACACAATTCTGGTTAGCTTCGACATCCTGGACAGACAACACCCAAATGAAGATATGTTGAAATCTTTGCTGAGGTAAATAATTTGACCCAGCTTGTGAATAACCCCACACAGCTACCCGACATTTACAGTCATGCCGCCAATACTTTGGAGTTGTTCCTTAGCTCCCACCCCGATAAATGCACCATAAATGTATTATCGCCTCTAGGTTCGTAAGAACAATGTGTTTTATGGGCTAATTTTTCGTACCTTAACTACACAGTTAAAGAAAAAGTTACGAACCCTATCCTCCTCAGCATGAAATGTTTTATTCGTCACAGAATAAAGAGTACCAAGCCAAAGACAACCCGTGGTACGACCCGTGCTGCAAAGAGGCTATTAGGTTGAGGGAGTTAAGATTTCGATCTTTTAAGACCGACCCAACAGAGCAAAACCGAAAAGTATTTAAACGAGCCAGAAATGATTGCAATGCACTAATTCGCCGTCTAAAATTCTCTTTCGACCAAAAATTGAGGCAAAAGATTCTATTCTGTCCAAAGGTAGCAGAAATTGTTGGTCGTTCGTCAAAAACATAAAAAATTGTGCCTCATCTTCCACCCCAACGCTCGTTCACAATTACATTCCAGTCGTCAGCTTTTTGGACAAGACCAATCTGCTTGCAGCACTATTCGCTGCGAATTCCACACTCCCAGATTGTGTTTTGCCTCCCATTGTACTTGAGCGCTTCAAATATTCTATGGGCAAATCCACTTTCGAACTCGTACAGTAGCAAGATTACTTAAAGATCTTCACATAAACAAATTCGTTGGTCCAGATGGTATTTCCCCCATTATTCTGAAGAGGTGTTCTTCCACGCTGGCAAAAGTTCCAGGTGTTCCAAAAGGCGAATCTTCTTCTCCCTCTAACTACCGACCCATTGCACTTACGTTCCTTCTTTCCAAGATCATGGAAACGCTGATAAATCGTCAGCTTATGAAATATCTTGAATCACGAAAGCTCCTCCACGACCGGCAGTATGGTTTTCATAGCAAACGGTCCACTGGTGATTTGATGGTATATCTCACCGAAAAGTGGAACCACTCTCTACATCATTCTGGTGAATGTAAGATTTTTGCGCTTGATATTTGAAAGGCATTTGGCAGAGTTTGGCATCAAGCTCTTTTGTCGAAAATGCGTGCATTTGGCATCGATGAATCTCTTCTTCAGTGGATTAGAAACGGAACGTTCAATTCAAGTGATTTTGGACGGTTTCAAGTCTGCTATCCACCATATAAATGCTGGTGTTCCCCAAGGTTCCGTTTTCTCTCCGACTCTCTTTCTTATATTCATAAATGATCTCTTGTCTACTTCTAATCCAATACATTCCTTCGCTGACGAACGAAAATTTCCATTGTCGGTATGTGTGTTAACGAACATCTTCGTTGGAATGACCAAATATTCGAATCCGATAAGAATGCTGCGAAATGTCTAGGATTCCTTAAACGGTGCAGCCAGATCAGAGGGGGTAAATTCTGATCTGGCTGCAATATACATATAAGGCATACGTCCGCCCCAAGCTCGAGTATAATGCTAATGTTTGGTTCGGTCTTCCTAAGACCTCTTTGCACCTGCTGAATAGAATTCAGAATCGAGTGTTGAAACTAATAGGGAACAGAAGCATAGCGAAGTCTATTGACTGTATACTATGAGCGTCAAAAGTGAGTAAACACCTACATGATTTCTGATGTAATTTTCAATTTAAACAAACAAATTAATAAAAATTAAATTTCAATGATACAAAATAAAAGCTTTATATAACAGCAATAAAAAAATAAAAAATTAAAACATTAAAATAAATCTAATACATTTTTTTTTCTAATAACAATTAACCTTACTCCATATTTTACGCGTCAAAAGTAAGTAAACACTAACAATATGTTTAAGGAATTCATAAAAATAATATCGTAGAAACAAAACTCAATATTTTGTTTGATAACTTTTAGACTTTATAACGTTTTTAAGTCTATGTAGCATGAACATAACATATTCTCTCGTAACATCGGAGGATATTTAGGACCATTCTTCAATAAAAGTCTCATTGCTTTTAATTAGTCCTTTCGCGAATTTCTCGGTCTATATGATAGCATAATAATTCTATGGGGTTAAGGTCTGATATTTGGGGAAGGTGATAGAACTGTTTTGCACTTCTATAAAGAAATCATTCCTTAACAAACCGCGAGGTAGGCTTAGGATCATTTGGTTCAAGTACTGCATTCGTAAGCATAGCTAATTTTCCTACGTTCGGTTGCATGTTATTCTTTAGTATAAAGAACTAGCTTTATTTAGTTCAGATGGTTAAATGGTTTTCAAGCACTTCTACCATGTAAGCCCAATTTATGCAATGTTCGCCGTACAGTATTCGGACAAACTGTTTTTTCGGATGTTATTGATATGTTTTCCATAATTTTAACTGCATTTGAACAGTGATTTTGTCTGACTTCAGTCACAGTTTAGCTTACTTCTGATTTATTTACCTTTCTTTCTCTATTTGTCCGTATGAAATTTTACGATGTTTTAAATGTATCCAATTCATTAATAATTTTTTTTACAGAAAAATGGTTCCTATTAACGTTTTGCCCAATTTTCCGATACGAGTATCCTTTTTCCTTTAATTTACTTTAAGACTCAGCATTTCAAAACACATTTACTCTTTATTATAAAAAAATGTCAAATTGCACTACTATTAAGCCTTTAAACACAACCAGCCTGCACTCTGCAGTAACGTAAGAACAAATTCTTACCTCTGCCTTAAGATCCATGTACATTTCTAACGGAAAAAAATAACTAATTCATATTAAACGGAAGAAGTTACATGCTGTTTACTTACTTTTGACGCGTAAAATATGGAGTAAGATTAATTGTTATTAGAAAAACATGTATTAGGTTTATTTTAATTTTTACATTTTTTATTTTTTTTATTGCTGTTATATAAAACTTTTGTTTTGTATCATTGAAATCTAATTTTTATTCATTTTTTTTCCTAAATTGAAAATAACATCAGAAATCATGTAGGTGTTTACTCACTTTTGGCGCTCAGTGTATATGTATATATTGTTCGAAAGATTACGAACCAGACCACTGTATTGGGTCCCTTTTCATCTCTCTTCCACGATCCATCTTAACAGAAATCTGATTCATTCTCTGGGTTTCTACCCAGTGGCTCCCCATGACCTCCCTTCTTCTGCTAGCTAACGCCCGTAGGTGTGCTGCCTTCCCGACTTCCTCCAGGCATAGTTCACAAGTGTCGTCCTCCAGAAGACCCATTTTCTTTAAGTAATACCCAAAATTCTCATGACCTGTAGATAACGCTACCACCCATTTCAGTGTCCTTCGCCCTAAGCGTAGAACCTCTCTCGGTGATGCCAACCGGCATTTTAATAGCCATTTTCGCCTGCCTGCAACCTTCTACGGTTGACCAGCTTCACTGGTGTTCCGCCGCTGCCCAGTTGCTAATCAGGTGTTCTACCATCCCTCTGCCAATTGCAGCGAATGGTTCCGAACCGGAGAACTCCGAAGTTGACCCCTGCTTTGCCAGTGAGTCCGACTTTTCGTTCCCCTCAGTTCCTACGTGCAGCGTCATCTCATTTCGAGATGAGCACTCATTGAGCTTATGAGCACAGTCTATTGACTAGCTCCAACATCGCAGAAATGTCTCTTGTCTTGCACAAACAGTGTTCCAGCGAAATAGGGACATTCCGCCCCTTCAACAATTTTCTCGCAATACCCGTCATTTTTTTAATGCTCATCAGTATACCCTCAAGCCTATTTTCGGACGTAAGGTCAAGTATAGAGATTCTTTCATAAACTGTACAACACGAATCTGCACTGCTTTACCAAGCTCAATTTTCACTCACATACAATCCACAAACATTTAAAACCAACGTTGATCGGTATCTCCTATCTTCTCCTCCTATTTTCCCTAACGCCCGCGCTGTGTCTCAACATTAAAAGGGTAGCAATAAACCCTTGAGCGCACGAGTTACATTCCCAAACGTCAATAACCGGGAGTGTAACTCAACACCGGCAGAAGTGTGGGAAACTTTCAAGGTTCCCATGAACTGAATTTGCATTCGATGCATCCGGTGCATTTACCTCGTTTTGAAATCATGCGAATTTATCGTTTATGAATTTATCGATTATGTATTTTCAGTGCATTTGGACATTTTAGTGAAGTAAGCAAATTTTAGCGATAGAATTATTTTTCATATTTGTTAAGGAGTCTTAAGCAACCAACCGACTAATAAACATAGTTTTATTTTCAAAATTTTAACTTTGTAGTTTTTTCGTTGGATAATGCAAAATAGCCATCCGTAACTGGCGCAGTCGGTTATTCGAATCATGGAAAAGTAACACTTCTAAAGAACGTTTAGCTTATCAGATATGTACATATACATAGCTCGAACTAAGATCGAGAATACAAGTGATAAAAGTGGTGTATAAAAACGAAAAAAAATAAAGTGCACGACTGGGTCGTACGTACTTGCACCTTAATGCTTTAAGTTTATAATCGTATAAGCACTGAAATTCAAAACGCCATCAAAAAGTGGGCGTGGCCATATACGATTTTCAAAGCCTATGAATTATGTTTAAACATTTTTTTTTTATTTCTAGTAAAAATTTTTAAAAAGTAAAATTTTTTTAAAAGTAGACGTGGCAGTTCCAAAATTTGGTATAGCATAATTTTGCATTTATCATATCCACCTCAGATATTGATTTTAAGCCCAATCGCTGAAGAAATAGACGAGAAACAGCCAAATTGTAAAATTACCGTTATACGCATTTTTCGCGCAAAACGTTGTATGTCATCTAATAGCATATGCCCAAACTAATTCACATATGAATTCACATTTTATCAAAATCGTTGGAACCGTTTTCAAGAAAAGCCATTTTTAGTTAAATCGGCCTTAAATAAAGTACCCTTAATTTTGAGGTTAGAATGAAAATTCCAATTTCGCCTCTAGGTATCATCCCACAGACCCCAGACATGAAGTTTGAAGTAAATCCGTCCAGTCGTTTAGGCTGCAGCTGAATATACAGACAGACAGACCGACAGACAGACAGACAGACAGACAGACGGAATTGGCAGACCCATTGTCAAGTTTACTTACCTATATGTAGGTATACATACATACATGCATAGGTGCAAGTTAAAATAAAAATTGATATTTAAAGTGTAAAAGTGATTGTTAATTATCCACAATCAAACAAAAAAAAATTGAAAATGAAATAAAATAACATCCACAAGGTTGTGAAAGTGATTTTATGAGAAAAAACAAGTACTTTTCGATCTAAATCGAAATCTTAACCTAGCAGAAGTTATGGCTGAACAACAACAGGAAATCGAAGCTCTAAGGCCTCTTCACCAATTGCAATTGCAACATGAGCAGGACCAAATTCTACACAAGTTCCAAGGAATTAAAACTAAAACAGTGGACATGGCCAAAACTTTTGTATAAACGGACATGGCTATTGATAGTGATCGATCACGAATATATATACCTTATAGGGTCTATCTCGATTATTTCTCTATGTTACAAACTATGTGTCAAATTTAGTATACCCTTAGGATAGGGTATAAAAAATTAATCGACGTAGTAAAAGATATGATAACTGGTAGCTATAGAACCACTATAACAGCAAATATGACCTTAATAGAAATGTTTAATAAATTTGACGATTTGGGATTATTAGACGAATGCGAAATTATAGAAAAGATAGTAAGGAATTTAAAATTAAATACCCACAAAGTGTGAAACATAATTATAGTGAGAATTACTATACGGAGAAAACTAATCAACTAGGTTCATCAAGGAATTCTAGTTATGAACAAAATAGCAATAGAACAATTTTTGGTCAAAGCAAGCATTTTAGCAACAATAATAACTCAGGACAGTATAGAAATTTCAACAACAATAATCACTCAGAACAGTTTAAGAGAAACGAAAATTCAGGACAGTATAAAAATTTCAACAACAATAATGACTCAGAACAGTTTAAGAGAATCGAAAATTCAGGACAGTATAGAAATTTCAGTTACCCCGATACCCAGAGAATTTAATGTCTCAGGTACTGTTTCATGGAAAATCTTAGAGTTACCGGAAAGAAAATATTATGCAATTATAGGACACAACTTATTAACCCCACTAAAAGCAAAAATTGATTTAGATAAAAACTATATAGAGGTGAATGAATTTAAGACTCTTTTTGAAAATAGCAAGTATACTTTTGCAATAGATGGAATTTTCACTCTAGAAGGTAGCGAACAACTAGATTTAAGCCATTTAAACAGAAGAAAAGTCAAAAATAGCTTCAGTGCTCAAGAAATATAAAAATCTATTTTCAAAGAAGGGGATAGATTAATTTCAACTCATGAAATACAACATGAGATAATTACTACTACTTGAAAACGGGCTTGAAGGGGGAAGCGGCGCTTCTCGTCTCCAATCTAGCTGCTTCTGGTGAAAACTTCAAACTGGTACTCTTGTAGCGGGATATGAAAACAAGCGACTACTAGTTGATATGCATCTTGACACAATTTTCAAGCTGAAAGCAATACAGAAGAGATCTGCCACTGACCTCAAAATGCTGTTACTAAAGAGTCTTTATGAGCCTTGACTTCACTTGGAGCTCCAACAGAACATTGGGACTACGTTATTGTCTGCCTTATCGTTCGTCGTCTTGATCCTTCATCGCAAGAAGCCTGGGAAGTTCATCGTGGTGCTGCCACCGACCCAGCTTCTTTTGCCCAACTTGAAACCTTTCTCAATGGCAGAATCCGGGCACTAGAAATCGTTGAGACTCGCATGCCTCCCGCATCATCAAGTAAAACCGACCCTTCTAATAAGAACAACTCTTCAAAAATACATATAGCATCTCTAGAAAACTCCTCTTCGTCCGCCGCTAGATGCGATCTTATCCGTTCAACATTATCCCAAAAGTGTTCAATGTGCAGTAGCTCACACTACATTGCTGCTTGTACATCTTATCAAAATCTTAATCCTAATCAACGTCATGCCCTCCTCAGAGAAAAAAGACTATGTTTTAATTATCTAGGCCCCCATCGATTAACAGTTTGTCGATCCACAAAACGATGCTAACTTTGTAACCTTGAACATCACTCAACCATTCACGGGGCGATGTCCACTACCCGTTCACCCCAGTTCTCTCCTTCAACATCGATAAAAACCAATGCTGACAATGGGAACCAGAGAAACTCGGCTCAACAAAACCATTCAGCTGCCAACAGGTTCTCTCCACAGGCTCTTTCTCATCAAGCAATAGAGAGAAATCATTGAGCAAAGAGATATTAAACTTTCCCGGCACTTTCCAGGTGCCTACAAGCTATTTCACGCATATTGTTACATTTTTTTATTTTGTTGGAGAGAGAAAGAGAGTGTGACTAACACGTTGTGTTCTAACATAAGCTCCAGTGAAAATAGCAAAAGTTTAAAGTACACTGCATAAGTTTTTGATTTTTCTGTTTCAAATACCACATAAAGTGTTTCGCCAACTACTAGCTCTCAGAAAAAACAGAGGTGAATCGATATTTCGCTGTAGTTAAGCAAAATCAAATCGGTAAAAATGCAACGGACACCTACCAACTCCAAAAGCACTGAAAACAACAACACCACACAAAGAACTAGCACCTCCGTTGTCAACAAAAGAATGCTATCAGAAAATTCTCTCGGTTTTCCACCACAAAAGGTAAATAAGGACAATGAACTCGTTTCCGTGGGAAACATGTCGGTTTCCGAGCTGCAAATGCTAATAGTAGGATCCATGGCGTCATTGTTGGATGAAAAACTTAAACACATGCCTCCGAAATCAGATTTGGAAGGGATCGGGGGAGAAATATATGCACTGCAACAAACCAATATTGCTCTGCAAAGTTAGCTTCAAAAAACGGAGTCTCGTTGTGGGGTAATGGAACGACAAGTGGAATGGTTATCCAAAAAGGCAAACAATAAAAACATTATAATACACCTCCCAACTCATAATGGAGTTCCAGCGGTTGAAAAGGCAAAGAATATGTGCTTAGATTTGCTTCAGTCCAAAAATTCATCCACGATCGTATCTGCAAGAACAATCCGCACAAGAAATCCAAACATTGAGAATGTTATTGTTGAAGTTGCAGACAAAGAAGATGTGGGTCGTATTCTTAATGCAGTGAAAAAGTTAAGGGACACAGGCGTATCTTTGCACAGAGATTATCCGGCTGCGGCAGGCGAAAGGAGAAGACGTCTAATAACAATAAAAAAAACATATAGCAAAGCTACAATCCGTCTGGAACGGATCGTCTGATACCCTATCCTCCTCTCTATAAAGTGGGCGTGGCCAAATTGCATTTTGTACTCAAATATGGCTATAACCTCGAACGTTTGAGGATGTTACTTACTTACTTACTTACTTAACGGGCTCCCGACCCGTGAAGAGTCTCTGCCTGAGACACAGCAGCCTTCCACTCTCTTCGATCCCGGGCACGCTGCTTCCAGTTATCTAGACCAAGCGCTCTGGCATCCGCGATAGCTTGATCCTTAAAACGGAGGTTCGGTCTTCCTTGTCTTCTCGAACCTGGGGGCTGTGATTCGAAGATCCTCTTTGCTGGAGCATTATTGTCCATTCGCTCGATGTGGCCGAGCCAGTGTAGTCGACGTGTTTTGGCTTTTTGGACTACATCCACATCCTGGTACAGCTCATAGAGTTCGCGGTTATATCTTCTCCTCCATTCGCCCTCCTCGCATACGGGACCGAATATCCGACGAAGAATTTTTCTTTCGAAAGTGTTCAGTATTTGCTCTGCTTTCCTGCTTATCGTCCAGCACTCGGCTCCATACAGCAGAACTGGCAGGATCAAAGTTTTGTAGAGCATACATTTCGTCTTTCGAGTTAGGAGTTTTGACCCCATTTGTTTCGCCAAACCGAAGTAGCAGCGGTTTCCTAGGGTAAGTCTTCGTCGAATCTCCACTAAGTTGTCATTCGTGGAGTTGATATTTACTCCGAGGTAGGTAAACTCCTTAACCACTTCGAAGTTACTTCGGTGGACAGATGCTTCTTTGTTTGTTGACAACATGTATTTGGTTTTGTCCTCATTCACTTCAAGGCCAACACGTTTCGCCTCTTCTTCAATTGCCGTAAAAGCCTCTAACACGGCGCGCTGGGAGCGACCGATGATGTCGATGTCGTCTGCGTATCCCAGCAACTGGACAGATTTGTTGAAGATAGTGCCTTCCGTGTTTACACCTGCCCTGCGCACTATCTGTTCCAGCACAAGATTGAAGAAGTCACATGATAGCGCATCCCCTTGCCGAAATCCGGTGCATGTTTGGAATAGTTCAGAGGAACTGTTGCCGAATTGCACGTTGCACCGCGTGTTATCCAGCGTCACGCGGCACAGCTGGATCAGTTTAGCCGGGATCCCGAATTCGGCCATCGCCTTGTAGAGCTCAAGACGATGAATGCTATCATATGCGGCTTTAAAGTCGATGAAGAGATGGTGAGTCTCGACTTGAAATTCGTTGGTCTTTTCCAGGATTTGCCTTTATGTGAAAATTTGGTCGATCGTCGATCTGCCGGGCCGGAAGCCACACTGGTACGTGCCGATTAGTGTGCTGCAGAAAGGCTTCAGACGTTCACACAGTACGTTGGATAGGATCTCGTTTGAGGATGTTACATGTAAAATTTTATCAAAATCGGTTTTTTTATGAAAACGCCCCCAAAAAGTGGGCGTGGCCAAAACTGTTCTACGGGTGAATTGTAGGGAATCTGAATACCTAAATATTTGGACTTAACAAAATTTTTCGGTTTCATATAATTGAGTGAAGTTATAAAAAAGTAGGCGTGGCAGTAAGCGGATTTAAAAAAAATTTACACTTCTACTGTATCTTTTCGTCAGAAGCCCAGATATGAAATTTCAGCGTCCTAGTTAAAAATTTAAGGCTCAAAAATCGGTTTTATGATGAAAACGCCCCCAAAAAGTGGGCGTGGCCAAAACTTTTGTATGGGTGGATTGTAGGGAGTCTGAATGCCTAAATATTTGGTCTTAACAAAATTTTTCGGTTTTATATAATTTAATGAAGTTATGAAAAAGTGGGGGTGGCAGTGGGCGGATTTCAAAAATTTTTTCAGAAGCCCAGATATGAAATTTCATTGTCCTAGCTCAAAATTTAAGGCCCAAAAAGCGGTGACATACGGACGGACGGACGGACGGACGGTCATCGCTCAATCGATTTCGCTATTGATGCTGATCACGAATATATATACTTTATAGGGTCTATCTCGATTATTTCTCTATGTTACAAACTATGTGTCAAACTTAATATACCCTTAGGATAGGGTATAAACAGGTTGAATCAAAAAACCGAAAAATCAAATTCCAAATCCGAGGAGGTACGATACAAATTGGGGAAAAACGTTTTACCTAGACGACTCACGTGATGATGAAGATGGAATAACGTTTCTGCAGCAACTGATGGATGACACGTGCGAACATGCTGCCAGTGGTTCCCAAACTGTACAGACTAGCGTTCAGGATAATAGTGTTTAGCAGAATTGCCGTCAGCCTTCTAGATTTAGATTCTAGTTAAAGTAATTTTCATTTAAATATTATTTCATATAATGTCGCAGGTCTTAGCAACAAACTTCTTTTTAATGATTTTTTCAAATATATTAGCCAGTATGATATATTTCTATTGTTTGAAACTTTCGTCGAAAATAACGTCTAACGATTAGAATCCCTCTTCAAAAGACATACACTACATTGGATTCCAGCAACTCGGGTATTTTCCAGTGGCAGAGCGAGTGGAGGATGTTTGTATGGCATCAAAGACGAGTTGAAAAAACGAATAGAATGCAAATTTATTAACGAAGCAAATTGAATTTTAGTAGAAATAATCAAGTACAATGGAAAAACCGCCACTGGTTGGCGCGAGATCGTACGCGCAAGTCGCGTCACACGAACCCAATTCAAGATCAGCCACAATAGATCCGGTACGTCAACTATTATCCGTGATATTGGAAAAACTTGAGGAGCAAACCAAGATTAATCAAGTCATATTTGACAAATTGAGCAAGCTCGAGACCAAACCTCGCAAGACAAACGACAAAACATGAATATGAAACAGTTGCTCAAGATACTAACATGGAACGCAAACGGCCTTCTGAAAAAAATCGACGAACTAGAAGTATTTCTACGGAAAAACAGTATTGATATATGCCTGATATCAGAAAACCCACCTAAAAAAGGGACCTGGACCCAAAATAAAAGGATACAGTGATTATCACGCACATCATCCTTCGGAAAATGCGAGAGGCGGATCTTCTCTTTACATCAAAGACTGCATCAAGCACTCCGAAGACATGAAAATAGAACTCGACTCTATACAAATAAGTTCAGTCTCCGTAAAAATAAACCACTTAGACTAGCACATTGGATCTAGTTACTTTCCTCCGGGATATAGGCTAGTAGACGACGACCTCGTTCGCCTCTTTGAATCACTCGGGCCTAATTTTATCATCGGTGGTGACTTTAACGCGAAACACACCTTCTGGGGTTCAAGATGTAATTCAACGAAAGGCAGGCTATTGTACAAAGTCAGCATGAAGCGTGGTGTAAAATTTTTTTCGACGGGAAAGCCAACGTATTGGCCAACTGACAAAAATAAAATCCGTGACCTCGTCGACTTCTTTATCGCAAAAGGGCTAGCTAAAGATCTGACGGAAGTCGAAGAATGCTATGATCTATGCTCAGGTCACTCAGCAGTCACTTTAAAAATAGGTGGAAATCTAGATACGAAAGAGGACCGCCCAGGTTAACTAGTAACAAAACTAACTGGGACGCCTTCAGAAAAGACTGCACGGAAAATGTTGCTTTAAATGTGCCGCTAAAGACACCGATCGAAATAGAAGACGAAATTGACAAACTTGTGGAAGCCATTCAGAGTGCAGCGTGGAAAAACACTCCTTTCCGGAAGACAGTAACACGGAACAATAAAGTTAAATTCCAACCCGAAATTGAAGACCTCATACGAGAAAAGAGGAGAGCGCGCAAGAGATGGCAACAATCCCGCGCGCCCCCAGATAAAACTTATCTGAACTATCTTTGCAACAAATTGAAAAATGTGCTGCATGATTTAAGAAATCGCGAGACTTCTACTTACCTCGAGGGCTTGACTGCTGAAAAGAGCTCAAACTATTCACTATGGAAAGCTTTGAAGTCCGTAAGGAAACCCGTAATGCACTCGCCACCAATAAGGAAAGTTAACGGCGAATGGGCAAAAGAAGACAAGGAGAAAGCGGAATTATTTGCCGAGCATTTAGAAGAAACGTTCAAGCCGTTCGATGGACAACCATTGATCGAAGACCCGAATGTTAACACGGCACCCGACAACTTTAAAGTAAAAACCGTATCCTTGTCCGAACTTCGAATGACAATAGGAAGGTTGAAAAATAACAAGGCTCCAGGATATGATTTAATCACTGGCGAAATTTTGAAGGAGCTACCAACAAAGGCGTTAGTTAAGCTGCTCTACATTATAAACGCTTCTTTCAGACTTTTATATGTTCCAAGGCAATGGAAAGTCGCCGAAGTCATTATGGTGCGGGGAAATGTGCAAACGATAAGAAATCATATAGACCCATTTCGCTTCTGCTGATAACATCTAAGGTCTTCGAGAAACTTTTGATTAAACGATTACAACCAGTAATTGAAGAAAGACACTTGATCCCGGATCATCAGTTCGGCTTTCGGGTCAAACATTCCACAATCGATCAGGTGTATCGTATAACGAATGAAACTGAAGAAGTTCTAGAAGCGAAAAAGATATGTTCTAGCGCTTTCCTCGACGTATCGCAAGCCTTCGATAAGGTATGGCACGAAGGTCTAAGGTATAAGCTAAGGCTAATTCTACCGAAAAAATTGTGTAGAATACTGGGATCTTACCTTGAAAACAGGCTCTTTCGTGTTAGACACGGGACCGAATACTCACAATTCAAGGAAATCCATGCCGGCGTTCCGCAAGGAAGCGTACTCGGTCCAATGCTATTCCTGCTCTACACAAGAGATATGCCAAAAGATGAAGGGACCGTCGTAGCAACGTTCGCAGATGATACGGCTATCCTCGCAACGGACGAGTCAGTCGAAGCATCAACGGGTAAACTACAACGGGCTCTAAACAAAGTATGCGAATGGACAAAGACCTGGCGAATCGTCCTTAACGAGACCAAGTCAACGCATGTCAATTTTACGTACAAAAAGGTAAACCACTTACCTATTTCCATTAACTCGGTACAAATACCATAAGCAAATGAGGCAAAATATCTAGGAATGACCCTAGACGCAAAACTTAAGTGGAAGTCACACGTTAAAAAAAAGCGCGACGAGCTAGAAATCAGACTAAGAGAAATGCATTGGCTACTCGGAAGATACTCGAAGCTAAGCGTATATAACAAACTGCTTCTGTATAAGCAAGTGCTAAAACCGTCTTGGACATATGGAATACAACTTTGGGGTTGTACGAAACCAAGCAATATGGCTATATTGCAAACATTCCAAAACAAAGCCCTACGAGCAATCGTGAATGCTCCATGGTATATAAGGAATAGTGATATTCACAGAGATCTAGGAATTGCTACTGTGAATGACGAAGTAATGAACTTTGCTCGCAAACTTCGTACTCGTCTTTATGCTCATTGCAATAATGAAATAATCCGTACTATGGACGTGACAAACATCGAGCGCCGACTACAAAGAACAAGACCATTCGATCTAGCGCCGTAAGGAAAAACCGCATTTAATGACGGTATTAGTAGGTGCCTTCGCTGGAAGGCTACCTACCTAACGAGATTAACACTACAGAAGCGTAAACTACTTGTTAAGGGAACTTAGTCGCAGTCATCAAGCAATGAAGAAATGAGAGGATTGAAGCTGTACTACTATGAGCACGCGCGGCTCATAGTGCCTCTCTGAGGGGTGAGGTTTAGCCCGTAGGCATATACTGACTGACACTAATGACATTGACAGGTCAGCTATATGAATCGGGCATCACCAATGGTACGGACCATTGGTATCTTTTGAAGATTCCTCAAAAAAAAAATAGAAATAATCTCGAAAATGTTAAACTCTACTTAATACCAGTCTATATAAACTGTACCAAATGGATAGATGACGTTACGAGCTTGTACGACTTTTTAACAGAATTTGGTAAAGAGAATATAATGGTAATTGGAGATTACAACGCCAGGGTAGGAACTACACAACTATTAGAGGTCGATCCAGGGATCTTATCGCAGTCTTTAACGTTATCCAGATGTTCCACAGATATAAAAATTGATAGTAACGAAAGTAGTAAAGTAAAAAAACTCATCGAGATGTGTGAATCTTTTGGTCTCACAGCTATTAATGGCCGATCTAAAAGCGACGATGGGCCATTTAACATTTTTGAAAGGAACAGCCTGCTCTACGATACACTACTGCCTTGTACGCGGAAAGTGGCTGGAGTGACCGACTTCAAAGTGAGCGAACAAATATATTCGGACCACCTGCCGTCAACAGTCGTGGCTTATTTAAAAATCCAGGTGGAGAATATCCCCCACGAGTCACAGCTACTACCCAAACTTCAATGGAAGGCGAGTTACTCCGCCAGTTACAGAAGAAATCTTAATCTTAAACTCAGCGCAATACGTCAAGACGATTTTTACTCTAGTCGTGGTGTGGACACGCTGGTTACTTGCGTGTGGGATGCGGCGAGGAACTTTCAATCCTCTAGAAGTTTCAAAAGAAAGCAGGAATGGTTTGTTTGGGAGTGTGTCGCTGCTAGAAGATAGTCATTTGCCTGTCTACGGCTAGTTAGGGAATCGGGCAGCAGCATGGCAAAAAGCATGTACCAAGAGGCTAACAAGGCATATAAAAACATATGCAAATATAAAGAAACAAGGTACTTAGAGCAACTGACGAAAACACGGGAATTAAAGGCAGTCACTCGTTTTGGAAACTTGTCAGAACTCTTAACGGCATGGTTTTCGCACGGGGCACGCAAGTTGAAACGTCTGTGCTTGCCGAAACACTAGATCGCACAATTCTGCTGCAAGATGTCTGCAGAGTACTGCATCGATGCAACTTAAACAAGGTGCCAGGTGAAGATCCCCTATGAATTTTTTAAGTTTGCTACACACGAGTTTCTGGAAAAATTAACGTTAGCATACAACTATATTTTTGATAAAGGCGAGGTTCCAAAAAGTTTCACAAGGAATATAATATTTCCCTTATTCAAAAAAGGAAACACGAGAGATGCGAGCAATTATAGAGGTATTTCTTTCATGAACACCGTAATGAAAATATTCACGGGAATTATCCTAGAACGTCTGACCGATTGGGTAAGGGAAAACGATTTGCTGAGCGAGTTCCAGGCAGGTTTCAGGAAGGACTACTCAACTGTGGATAATATCTTATCAATAACCAGTATTGCTCGGAGTTATCTCGAGAAGGCCAAAAAACTTTACGTCTTCTTTGTGGATTTTAAAGCAGCATTCGACACAATTGACAGAAAAGCATTATTTTACAAGCTAAGTAACTTAGGAGTATCAACGAAAGTGCTTAAGCTTATACAAAGCCTTTGTAAAAACAATAGGACTGCTGTATGGAATGGAAACAAAATGTCCAACTGGTTCGAGTCAGAGATGGGGGTGAAATAAGGTTGTCTGTTAAGTCCATTTATTTTCTCAATATTCTTGGATGACCTCTCAAGCTTTCTGTGTGGAGGAATCGTGTTCGAAGGTCTTCATATTAAGCTTCTGCTCTACGTGTCATTTTGGCAGAGTCACCGACGATGATGCAAATGATGAAAAATAGGCTACAACATTATTCCACAACGTGGAACCTCAAAGTTAACATCTGTAAGTCGAAAATAATGGTGCTTCGAAATGGATTCGGGCGGTACGCAAGGAATGAAAAATGGTTTTGGCAGAACGAAGAAGTAGAGATTGTGAAGGAGTATAAATACCTTGGGGTAACTTTAACACCTTCAATGTCATTCAAAAATCATCTCCGAGAAAAACTTATAGAAGCAAAAAGGGCCATAAATTGCAATTGAAAGGGTATTCTTGGCAAAAAAAAACGTTCCATCAAGCACTAAATTTAAAATTTTCCAGGCGACAATGAGATCCATCATGTGCTATGCTCCACAAGTTTGGGGTATCTCTCGGTATGAAGATGTGGAAAAACTTCTGAGATATTTCATTAAGAAAATTTTCAAACTCCCTAAAATGCTGCACCTAGAAACAGGACTGTCCCCTCTGAATATCTTTACGTTAAAGTCGCATTTTCACTATATTTTAAAGGTAATGGCGCTTCCTAATCACCGCCTTTCACGCATAGTTGCAAATCACGCAATTCACCGAAAAGTGCAATTCCTCAAGGAGTGGAGCAGATTGAGCATCGAACATAACGTCTCGATAATTGAATATAGTCCAGAATCGTGAAAAAGATCTATGCAGGAGCTGTTGTTCCATATTAAAGAAGCCTCTCGTGCGAAATTTAGAATGAAAGCCCTACAAAGTGAAAGTAGGTGTATGTATAGTTTAGAGACCATCTCAATCATTTTCAAAACCAGAGGTGAGCTGCTCCTTCTAAATTATATGCCTCATAGAGACGAGAGGGATGCGGAATGCACTCTGTGTAACCTGCGTGTAAAAGAAAACGTGCAGCATTTTTTCGGAATCTGACCAATTCTAAAACCAATTAGAATAGCTAATTGGGGTAGTTGTATGCTGTCAGAGAACGAAGTCATCCTGCTTTTAAATGGGCAGAATTGGAATATACTGTCCAGTTACGTTGATTCTGCTATGAAATACCAGCATCAAGTTATAAATGAAGCAAAAAATCAAGTGTCTATCTTAGCCTTAACTCGTTGCCCTTTTTTAAATATTATTGTAACTTTGATATATAATTGAATTTAATTTTGAAATTTTCTTTCCCATTATAAATTATAATAAGTAAAAATTATTTCTTTTTCCGGCTGACGGCACTTGCCAATGTTTTCTATTGTGAAGAATTATTATGTATAAGAAATCAATATTATTGTTAAATAAAATCACAATTACTACTATTTACATTTTAACGCACATTTGTTCGACTTGGTCAATTTACCACTGACTTGGTCAATTCACCCCTAAATCACAACAACAACACAATAAATTCACCTCTGAATCACAACAACAATGAGTGAATTTGACAGCTGATGAATAGAGCTTGGAAGAAATTGGAACGTGCTTTGGGGTTTGTTCACTAGATATTAACAATATTCAAATAATTTTTTTTCTTTAAAATATCAAAATTTAAATGTCGTATATTATTTAAAGAAAAATATAAGCGCTCACAATTGCTGATTGCATTTTACAATATGAAAGTAAGAAATAAATGTAAAATGCACACTTTTGATCCTTACTTCTGGGTTGACGATAAAATAACTTAAAATTGTATTTATGTTGTTGGAAAACATTAGTTGGAGTTTTGAAATTTTATTCAATGTGGAAATTTATGTATGTATGTACAGTCAGTGTAAAAAGTCAGCGTACATTACATCCTCTTTTAGAAAAATATGTAAAACTCTCATAGTATAAATGAAAATTAAGATATTTTTATGTAAAAATGACGTCAGGGGTTTCTTATTTATTATGTACAACTTTTGTTTGATCTTGCATTTCCATGAAAACCACTGGCGCCATTTATCCGAACACACCACTGAAATTAAAGCACAAAAAGTCTGCATACAGAATGTTTTCCGTTAGTTTTTGCAAGTTTTGCGTTGTTTTTTTCTTAAGAACACTATTTATTTTTGTGAACTTTTTCATTTCAACTAAAGAAGTCGTAGAGTGTGTTGTTTTTTTTTTTCATACTTCATTACATTAGAATGATTTTTTTACTAGAACAAAGAAATTTCGGTAGATATTCGAAAACTGATATTAAAACTGCGATCAGAGGGCAAAACTTTGAGAGCAATAGGACAGATCGTTGATAAACCACATTCTTCTGTCCAAAGAGTCTTGGAAAAATACGCAGCAACAGTATCGGAAGTAAAAGTGCATCCACGAACAAGTGCTCCGAAAATAGTTACGATAGTGTGGGAAAAATTTGACAAGGAAATAAGTACTGGTACCGTTAGAAATGTACTAAGAAAAGAAGGGTACCATGGACGATCTGACAGAAAAAAACCATTAATTTCAAAAACCAACAAAAAAAAGCGCGTTGCCTTCGCCAGAGACCATGTTGACAAGCTTTAGAGTTTTTGGAACAATGTGCTTTTTTCGGACGAAAGTAAATTTTGCATTTTCGGAATAAACGGAATAAAGAAAATCTATTTCCAACAGTAAAACACGGCGGTGGTGGGGTGATGGTTTGGGGGTGTATGGCGTCAAATGGTGTCGGAAATTTGGAATTTATCGAAAGCACGATGGATAAATTTCAGTATCTAAACATTATAAAAAAAAATATCCCTGAAAGTGCTACTAAACTCTGCTTGGGTAGTCAGTTCATGTTCCAACAAGATAATGATCCCAAGCATACAGCTCAGATTAATAAGCTTTGGCTTCTGTCCCGAAGCAGTTACATACACCCCCACAATCACCTGACCTTAACCCCATAGAACATTTATGGGATCTGTTGTATGAGAAGTTGCTGGAGGAATGGTCTAAGATACGTTCAGAAGATACGAAGGTTTTGGTGGATTCAATGGGAAAGCGGTTGAAGGAAGTATTATTCAAGCGTGGGTACCCAACAAAGTATTAAAGAACACTTTATTTTTTATTTTAATTTTAATTTTTTATTCACTATTTATAATGTACGCAGACTTTTTTTTTTTAATTTTTGTTATGTGTTAATTTAATTTAATGTTGTGTTAAAACTGTATGAATTCTTTATGTTTTTTGTTATCCTTTCATTACATTGAACTTTCCTCTAATAAACCCAATGAAAAAGAAATGAATTTTTTGATTTAAAACATCGTTTTTATTGCATTTAACAATTTTCTATATCGTGTACCCTGACTTTTTACACTAACTGTACATAATAAGAAACATTAAAAAGAAATTATATTGAAGTTCTGTTTTTTTTAAGTTGAGAATTATTAAGTAAACATTAATATTGTGAAGTAGGAAAAATAAGGAAGAAAAACGAAATAACTATGGGTCTTAAACTAGTTAATTATTATTCAATGCCTTTAATCACTTTTCGATTTGTAACTACTTAGCTCTCAAGTGGATGTTTTTTATTAAAAAAATTCTAGGATTCACATTGTGAACATAACATAGTTTGTACCGGCAAAATTTACATTTTCGTAATTTAATTAACAAAAGAATAAATCAGTGGTTGATATATGGATTAATATTGTTTTCATTTATAAGCCAAACATAGGGTTCAAAATGTGTAATTTGTTTTGAATTTGAGATAACGGCGACACTTCAAAAGTTACAGATGCTACTAACATCCATTATGGCAAAATACATACACATTCCAATATTTTAAAAACATATGTGTAACATATGTATTTAAAAATATGAGAAAGATATGATCCACATAATCAACCTTGGGTGCTATTTGCTGCATCATTGAAATATTTAAAAATGATTTTATATTGCAATTCCAGCATTATATCGAAATGTAAGTGAAAATGAGAAAAACATTTTCGATAAATAAATGTTTTCCATTCGTCATTGAAATCAAAAACAAATAAGCAGTTGCTGAACAACAATTTTGCAAATACATTTTTAATACTGTTTTCATAAATACATACATACATATATTGTATTAAAAATATTTGCAAGTGTACACGACGTTTACTCTGCTTGAAGTAGTTTTATTGATAACTTTACCAAGGCAGTTTTAAGGGTACATATTATAAAACTTTGAATTATAAATATAACTTCAGCTGTGTATTAGAATTGTAGTAGGTCAGGATATTTAAACATACATATATATGCTTTAGAACTATAGACTACTTCTTCGAGATTAAAACAATTACTGATTATAATGCTTAATTTTATTATTTATTGATTTTTGTACGTTTATACATAATTGTAATTAAAGTTCGTTAAGCTAAAATCCAGGAACGGCCGTAATATCTGTAATAGAAAGTCTCATCAATCAAGATAGAATTGTTACTTATGCCAAGAATTACCGTAATTCAACTTGGTTGCTATTTTTTGTACCAATTATTTGATTTTTTAATTAACAATAATAATCTCAATTGAAATTGGTGTCTATTATTTTCTATTTATGTTCATTATTCAAAAAAATAATATCTTATTTTAGAAAAAGAGTCGTTTATTCAATTCGAAAAACAATAATTAATATTTTAAATTGAATTTCTTATATAAATTTTTTCCTTCCACATTGATATTCCAGTATTCTTTCCAATGCACAATATTTATAGCAAACGCTTCCGTTGTGCGAACACATCCGCTGACGTACTTATTCCACCACTAGGGAATTGTTGTTGCCACTGTACACGTATTCACAGACGAGGAGCGAATTACAACAAAAACAATGTAAACAAATGGGTTTTGAAAGTTTAATATCTCTTTGTTCAATGATTTCTGGCAATACCCTTGCCTATTACCAAACGTATTCGAACTTTATTAGCGACATCTCTTGTTCGGATATGCCCCCCAGAAGGCAAAGAACGGCAAGTTCGTGCTGTTATCGACCCTGGTTCTCAGATTACCATCATTAGTGAATCAGCATCACAGCAGCTTCGTCTAAAACGCCATCGAGCAAGTATTCCCCTATATGGAGTTGGAGCTCAACCATCAGGAACCACGAAAGGGGCTGTTAGTTTTATCCTCCAGCCTCACTTTGCTTCAAAATTGGAATGGGATGTGGTTGCTTTCATCATTGCAAAGCCTGCTGCTGAATTGCCATCGTTGGAATCGAATGAAGTTAACTGGCCTCATCTTCATGGTTTAGAGTTTGCTGACCCGTATTATCACAATCCAGGACAGATCGATCTCGTTGTAGGTATAGATCTATACGCACAACTTATTGAACCAGAACTCGTGAAAGGACCTCCTAATACACCATTTGCCAGGAGCACTGGTCTTGGTTGGGTAATTTTTGGACCATTATCTTCTCTCGTCGAAACTCAACCTACTTCTCTTTCATTGCAGTGTACCACGAATCTCCATTTGCTAGAAGCACTTCACTGTTTCTGGTCCCAATAAGAAGTTCAAGCATCAACCCAATCCACGCTCTCACAGGAGGTAGAAGATTGTGAGAAACACGTTCTCACTACACACACAAGGAATGCATCAGGAAGATATGCAGTACGTCTTCCCTTCAAGAGCTCTCCAGATAGCCGTTTCTCAGCCGGCTGTTTCTCGAATGTTATCAAGAATGATTAACAAACTTTCGCTTGATTCTACGCTCAGATCTCTCTATACAGACTTTCTTGATGAATATCTTACTCTCGGACATATGCGTTGTGTTGCTGATAACGTATCTGAACCGCTAATCTCATACTATTTGCCGCATCATGAAGTTATCAGAAATTCAAGCACAAGTACCAAACAAAGAGCCGTTTTTAATGGTTCATGCAGCTCAAGCAGTGACCAATCGCTCAATGATGTACTACACGTCGGTAAAAAATTGCAAAATGATCTTTCCGATGTTATAACATGGTGGCGTCAGTGTCCATATGTCTTTTCTGCAGACATGGAAAAGATGTTCCGACAAATCCTAATCCATGAAGATGACTGGGATTTTCAACGAATTCTGTGGTCTCCTAACCTGACATTGGAGTCAGTCGTCAAATACCAATTGACTACAGTGACGTATGGCATCAGCTCCCTTTCTTGCTAATAGGGTGCTCCAATAATTAGTAACGGATGTGGCACAACGATTTTCTCTTGCTGCAAATATACTACAACGGGGTACCTACGTAGACGATTGCTTTGGTGGCGCTAATTCCATCGATGAAGCTAGAGAATTAGCTTATCAACTCGACAACATCTGCAAGGCGGGCGGCTTCAAATTGCTCAAGTGGACATCTAATTGTCCGATAATTCTCTCTCTCCTCTCAACTAATCGACACGCATCTTCCGTAAGTAAATACGTCGATAGATATCCTCTCTTCAAGGCATTAGGAATTGCTTGGCAGCCGAACCTGGACAAATTCGTCTTCTCAGTACCATGGGTTAAGGATAACTCTACCATTACGAAAAGGAAAGTTTTCTCTCACATTGCACAACTATTTCATCCTCTCAGCTGGCTGGCTCCGGTAACCATTCGCGCGAAAATCTTCATGCAAGAACTCTGGTAGGAAAAGGCTTATTGGGACAACAAGCTCTCGAACGCACTTTCTCAACGTTGGAATCAATTCATTAATCAACTTGAAGAAGTGGCTCACATATCCATTCCTCGCTGGCTTGGAACATCCTCGGGCGATTGTGGAGTTGAAATACATGGCATCGAAGATGCTTCTCAAGACGCAATGACAGCAGTTCTTTATCTGTGTGTACTAAAGCGCTTAGATGATATCCAAGTTTTCTTGGTTTGCGCGAAGACCAAAGTTTCTCCTATCGATAAAACCAAGAAGACAAAAAGGCTGACAATTCCTAGACTAGAACTCTGCGCTGCGGCTATGCTTACAAAACAAGCTGCCCATATCATCAAGGTGCTCGACCTTCGAAACGCTCCAGTGCATCTTTGGACTGATTCATCAGTAGCTCTTACGTGGGTTCAAGGTCACCCATCTTGTTGGAGAGACTACGTTCAAAATTGTGTCACCATAATACAAAACACTTTACCTTTAGCTAATTGGCATCATGTAGCAGGGAAGGAAAATCCTGCTGATTGTGCGTCTCGAGGTGTTTCAACCCGTTCAACTCAACGAAAACAATCTCGCTGGCTGTCTTAACATTCGACGTCATGACCTTCAACAATTTCTCGCTTGGAACACGGTGAAGCTGAAGAACCCAAGTAAAGTTAAATTATTTCAAGATACTCTAAATTGACTCGTCTTATCAGAATCACTGCCATGTGTCAGCGAGCAATCAACGTGTTTAAGAAGGCCAACCCCAATCCAATAAGTCAGCCTTTAACAACTGTAGAACTCGAAAAAGCTCGAATCCTTTGGATACGATTAGTACAACAAGTTTATTTCTCAGCTGAGATCTTAACATTTTGATTCCTTTCTTAGACTCTATCGGTTTGCTCCGCATCGGTGAACGCTTGCGTAATACTCTTTTGGATCCGGACACAAACATCCTCTCATACTACCTCGGGATTCACCTTTAACAAAACTAATAATAAGCGATCCTCATGACGCGACACTCCATGGAGGTACGCAAGTCACTCTCGCTTATCTACACCGGTTAAATCCTTCATCCTACGATATGTTCGCTGTACCAGATATCGTGTACAAAAGCTACTCCATCTAGACCGTTTTTCAATACAGGCGTATACTATGCTCCACCCTTCATAATCAAAACCTGGAAAGGTCGGGCGAAAAAAACATACAAAGGATATATCGCTGTCTTTGTTTGTTTTTCAACATCCGCAGTACATCTAGAACTTGTGACAGACTATTCAACTGCTGGATTTCTTGCAGCGTTTAAAAGATTCACTGGACGCAGGGGGATCTGTGCTATACTTCATAGCGATTGCGGATCTAATCTGATTGAGGCAGATTTTGAACTTCGATGGCTTTTCTCGATCATCAAAAGAACTTGGAGATTGGAGCGTCCTGTGATTTGGAACGATGGAACGCAGTGGTTATTCAATCCTCCATCAGCTCCCCATTTTGGCCGTAAATGGGAAGCTGGGGTAAAATCTGTTAAGTTTCATCTCAAGCGAGCCATCGGAGATAGTACCCTCAACTACAAAGAATTCTCGACTCTACTAATACAAATCGAAGCTGTACTCAACTCTCGTCCCTTATGCCCTATGTCGAATGATCCTGAAGACTTAAATGTGCGCTCACACCGGGGCACTTCCTTGCCGGATCAGCACTGAAAACCATTCCGGAATCATCACTCTCTGACGTACCAATTTCAAGACTCTCAAGGTGGCAACATATAAGACGCATGTTAGAACATTTTTGGACCCGTTGATCAAATGAATACCTTCAACGTTTTCAATCAAACTCCAAATGGAAGCAGGTAACAAATCCAATAGAAAAAGCTTGACTCGTTCTACTTGCAGATGACAGATATCCTCCAGCAAAGTGGCTTCTTGGTCGAATAATATAAGTTCATTCCGGATGTGATGGCTTAACTCGTGTGGTCAGTCAAAACTAAGGACTCAACTTTCAAGAGACCAATCGTTAAGTTGTGCCCATTACCATACAGTCCACTTAGTTAAATTTTAATTTTCAAGATTCTTCTCTATGTTTACAATTGAGTTTATATAATTATCTTTATGTTGGTTGTAGATTTAATCAAATTAATGTAAATTATTTTGAATTAGATTATTATTTGTTCTGTTTAACTCATACTAAGTATTCAATCATATCTCATATTATTGTTTTGATAATTTATCTTATGATTCATATTTTCCTATAGAGTTTTGATTTGCGTCACCTCTTCAAGGTAACGAGACTAGCGGAATGTTTGAGCAGATTGGGCAATAATTGCGAATTTATGGCAATGCTCATATAGCATCGTTATCTTTGTTTTCCACTTCGCGCCTTTTGCGCTATTGCTTTTTGCTTCGTTTTTCCGCTTGACCTTTTCACGCATCTGGTGCAATTTGACTATTCACTTTGGCTTTTTCCACCCTTTTTTTTCATTTCGCGCGTGCGTATCAACATAATAATAATAATGTTCATATTAATATCATTTAAAATAAAAAGAAGAATCCAAAGTTTGAAACTCTCGCATTTGTAATTACAGAAACTCCTTAGGGGATTCTGTGTTGAGAAATCTAGTTGGGAGTGTGCCCAATGGAATGTTTAGCATTATTGAAAAAGGGGTAATAAAACCTAATACGAATTTTTGTAAAAACAATTACCCAAAACAAAAAAAAATTGAGCAAATTGTAGTGCGGTTATACTTTTGCAACCTAGCCAAAACTGTTTTTTATTGCTAAAAATCCTAAAAACAAATATCGGAGATTTTTTTTGCTCTACTTAGTTGTTTTTTGATGCCATAAAATAAAAAAAAATAATAAGGGGCCTGTATCTATTTAGAGTATCCTGCAAAACGGATTTTACAGGGTGCGATTATACTTTCGCAAGGCACTGTATATTGACACCTGAAGGGTGATACCAAATCCAGAAAAGGTTCAGGTTATTAAAGATTTAAATCAGTCATCGACTAACCTTCGGGCCGATAAGATCTTGATCTCATTTGTTCTAATCGCTCTCACTTTCTCGTCGGTGAAATTCCGCTAATTCGTTAGCAAGAGCCACGTGTGCTTACGGGCAACTGTTTTAGCGGATTAAATGCTGATCTGCTTGCGGTACCCGGTAATAACAAAAAAAGAAAAAAACCTAACTTTACACTCTGCGGATTAGATAATATCTTCCCTACCAACTCAAATAGCAAAAATCCACGTTTCATTACTATAGCCCCAACGAACCCCGATAAACCACTCTCATCATTTAGTATCTTCCTCCTAAAAGAGGCCATGTTACGAGTACATTAACCAACTTCGCGACTGAAATTTATTAATCCTCGTAATATCCCAGAAAATTACTGATATGTTCCCCTCTAAAAAAGTGCTGTCCAATCTCTGCCCAATTACTGTGAAACTTCACTAACATCTCAATCACCGTGTCTTATTAATGTTCCTGAACAGGAAATCTTTGAAGAAATGAGGCCCCAGGGAGTCACTGAAGTTTTTAAATTTAAAAAATCGGAAGATGACAAACAGCGCGCCGCAGGCCTTGTGCTATTCACTTTCGATCTTTTCCGGCCTCCCAGCACAGTCAATGTTGGATGGTATAACCTCAAAGTCGAGAAATACTTCCCCAATCCCATGCGATGCCGCGATTGCCAATTGCTTGGCCACACAGCGAAAAGATGTAACGGCAATGCGTCCTGTGATACTTGTAATCTACCACCTCATCACCCCAACCAGTGTTCCCACATTTCTTGCGCAACTTGCGCTGAAAATCATCCATCCTCCTCCAAAAATTGCAAACGCTATTGCAAAAATAGAAAATTAAAACCATGAAGAAGTGCAGTATGGCAGAAGCGAAAGCAATATTTAGAGAAGAAAACCCAATTCCCAACCCCTCTTCGACATATTCCAACGTAAAAAAAATTTCAACCGAATCAACCACAGTTGCCATTAATGCAAAAGTGTCTGATAATCACACTCCTAATTCCAACAGCTACCCCTCCTCAATTACATCATCAACTTCATCAAATGCACAAACGTCCACAGTCACCAACAAATCTCAAACCCAAATCACCACCTCCATCAATGTGAATAAAAACAAAAATTCGACGATGACATCCAACAACACAGCCAAAGCAGCTGATCCCATTTTCCATAAAAAATACGCGATATCTACGAGAAACCGTTCCGAACCACACCTTCGCTCGGGCACTTCATACATGTCCCTTGCCTGTAATACCGACGTGAATCACAAAAACACACATAGTCCTCCGTTAAACCCACAATCTCAACCTGCTGACTCCGCTCTTAACTCTTCTCCCATCTCAACTGTTACCCAATCTCTCATAAATAAAAACCAATATTACCTACAACCATCAGAAATTGATATCGAAGATGACATCTGAAATTTACACTACTTGCAACCAAAACAGCGACTCTGCCACCCGGACTTTTAACAATTCAGACTCATTGAATCTGAATGGTTCAACGCCCGGATGGCAGGGTCGCAACTTTCCAACATCAAACATTTCACCCGCCAACTTTTCACGATATAACCCAGTTTATTTTGCACAAAAGTGAGGCTCTTCTAACAAAAAAGGACTTAAAGTCCTTCAGTCAAACCTCTATCCCTGAATAATCTCTCTTAAAGAGACACGTCTCCCATATACCACTACTTCGTTGCGTATGAAACACTACGAATCATATTTCCACAACCTAGACACTATTGACTCCCCTAAGCAGGGTACTGGTTTATTAATACATAAATCGATTACACAAATTAGTTAATATTTCTACCCCAATTTCTATTGCAGCAGTAGAAATTTTGAATCAAATTAGGCTTACGGTCATATCCCTATATATCCACCCAGTGCAAAACTTCACCACTAAAGAAATATTGAGTTGTACCACATGAAATGTCCGATTTTCGTTCAGTCAGAAATAAGAAGTTCTCGAGTGAAAATCTGTGCCAGAACGCTAAATTTTCTTTTTTTTTTATAAAATAAAGTAGTACTTGTGCTTGACGTGTGAGAATTTAAGGGTTCGTTACAAGTACCGTTATTTTTTTTTCTAGGAATTATTTACCATACTGTCGGCAGTTCAAATTCGAACCATCTTCCTTTACGAGTTTAAAATGGGACATAATGCGTCATTGGCAATGAAAAACATGAATGACGCATTTGAGGATGTAGCGGTAATCGAGCGCACTATTCGACGTTGGTTTGGAAAGTTCCGTTTTGGAGATTTCAGCCTCGAAAATGAATCACGTGGGAAGCCGAAAACGTTAGCTGATGCCGATGTTTTAAGAGTAAAGGTGCGGGACACTGCACAAAGCATACAGAAGTTCACTCAAGAACTTCTTATTTCCGACTGAACGAAAATCGGACATTTCATGTGGTACAACCTAATATATGACATTGTCCATCCAATCCTCTTAACGGGTGACTTTAATTTTTGGAGCGCAATGTGGGGTTCACCCTACACTAGTACTCGGGGTAAAATTATAGAAAACTTTTTACTTAACTACAATTTGATTCTTTTAAATGATGGGAACACCACACATTTTTCCACCAATAAAACGCTCACGCATGTTGACGGAAGTGACCATTTCCCTATTATGATCACTATTTCCCTCGGCGCATCTCATAATAACAAAACAAATTTCAACCAAATATCTAACGGATAGGGCCGACTAGAACACTTTTCAAAGAAATATAGTCCATTTCCTCACATAAAAAATTCTCGGAAAACATCAACAAAGAGGCAGCAACAATAGTTCGGGCGATCCACTATAGCTACAACTTATCCATCCCGAAGACAGTAAATTCAACAAAAAACATACAGAAAAGCTACAATCCGTCTGGAACGGATCGTATGATACCCTATCCTCCATCCTATCGAGCTCCTATAAAGTGAGTGGCCATATTGCATTTTCTTTACTGAATTACAATGATAAATTCGAACGTTTGAGGATGGTACATGTAAAATTTCATCAAAATCGGTTTTTTGATGTGGGCGTGGCAAAACTGTTGTATGGGTAAATTGTAGGGAATGTGAATACCTAAATATTTGGTCTTAACAAATTTTTTCGGTTTCGTATAATTTAGTGGTTATGAAAAAGTGGGCGTGGCAGTGGGCGGATTTCAAAAATTTTTACACTTGTACTGCATCTTTTCTCAAAAGCCCAGACATTAAATTTCATCCTCCTGGCACAAAATTTAAGGCCGAAAAAGTGGTGACGGACGGACGGACATGACTCAATCGTTTTCACTATGGATAGTGATCATGAATATATATATACTTTATAGGGTTTATCTCGATTATTTCTCTATGTTACAAACTATGTATCAAACTTTATATACCCTTAGGATAAGGTGTAAAAAGGGTTGTGCCTTGGTGGAACCTCTCTGCGTAATAACAAGCAAAACTGTGCAAAAAAAATATCCTCTCGTTGCGAACTTGATAGCCTACCGAAAGGCAAGCGCTCTTTTCAGGAAAGTGGCTAAGGCAGCTAAAAAAGATAGTTTTGAAAAATTCACCGCAAACATTAACCCAATGTCTTCGTCTAAAAAAATATGGGCAGACGTTAAGTCACTCACGGAAGATTTTACACCCTCTCCGATAACTTTAATGGACAATGACTAGATTCTATCCGTCCCTACTGTAGTGTGATTCAATGCAAGTTCACAAAGTTGAAAACCCACTATATAACATTGTATCACCCCAAATACCCGAAAATGTCAAATAGCACAAATCGCTAATACAGCTCAGGCACGGATCTGGATAGGCGATCCTAGACCATTACATGGCGATCCTGCCATCTTCACATAATTAAGAACCGTAAAGAAGTGAGGGACCAACGAAAAATAAAGCAACGATGACATTAACCAGCAAGAGTCCGCATGAGCTACAATAAGGCAGAGCTGAACCAGCTTTTTGAGGAGTTGGACGAACAATACGTCCCGGAAGACACTAACACTGAAGAAGTACCAACATACGTCGAAGTCAGCTGGACCAAAAGCCCTGACGATAGAAGAGTACCGCAGCAGGCATTATAAAAGTCAACCACAACAGCAAAATCCAAAAGAGCCTCAGCCAGCAGACAAAAAAAAGGAAAAAACCGAGCAGGGAAAGCAGTGTAAGCGTTTTTACTAAGTGTAAAAACAGAGTGGAACGGAGAGCGAGCAAGAGCAAAGAGTAAAGAGCAAACCGATGAAATCAAACACGTGAAGTAAAAGGGTAGCGCACAGAGTGCAGCGTCGTTCTACACATGTGTAATTTCATCGAAAATAGAGAACACAATGATAGCAGAGTTCTGGAGAGGCTTCGCAAATATAATCTGAAACTGAATCCAGGAAAATGTGATTTCCTGAAACCAGAAGTCGTATATCTGGGGCACTTAATAACAGCAGAAGGAGTCTGCACAGATGCAGAAAAATATGAAACAATTAGAACATACCCAGAGCCAAAGAATGCTGATGAAGTAAGAAGATTCGTAGCCTTTTGCAACTATTATAGACGATTAATTAAAGATTTTGCGAATATAGCAAGAACTCTGAATCAATTGTTAAAGAAGAAACAACTATTTATTTGGACTGAGGACTGCACTGAAGCATTCAAAGCGTTGAAAGAAAGATTAATGTCACCACCAGTATTGAATTATCCAGATTTCTCAAAACCATTCATTCTAACAACAGAAGCTTCTAATTTTGCATTAGGAGCAGTTTTATCACAAGGAGAGATTGGAATGGGTAAGCCAATAGCATATGCGAGTAAATCACTCAACAAACACGAGCTAAATAAACCTATAATAGAAAAGGAGTTATTAGCGATCCATTGGGGAATAAACCACTTCAGGCCGTATTTGTTCGGAAGAAAATTTATAGTTTACACTGACCATAGGCCATTAGTAAGATTATTTTCACACAAGAATCCTTCATCTAAGTTAACCAGGATACGTGTAGACCTGATAGATTATGATTATGAAATAGTATTTAAACAAGGAAAAATGAATACAAATGCAGATGCACTTTCTAGAATACAAATGAATTCGGACAAACTAAAAGAAATGATACCAAAATACAATATAGATGTAGTAACGAGAGCAATGAAGAAAGAAATGGAGGAAATTAAAACACCAAGAATAACCGGAAACTGTGCAAGAGCCTTAGACTCAAATGTGGAGAATGCGCACCTCCACTTATGGGACTGTACATCAACATCTGACATAAGGCGGATGAAGAAAATTGAATTCAAAGAAATGATAAGAAGTAAAAAGGGTACCCAAAGAAATAATATTATAATAGCAGCAAAGACTGTAGTTGTAGAATTTAGCGATAATTCTCTATCAGAACTAAAATTGATCTTGAAGAAACTAATATTCATGATGAGCAATGCAGATGTTAACAAACTAACGCTAGCGAGAGATAGTTGGATATTTAGAAATATGGACGTCCACAAATTTAAAGAGATATTTAATAAGCTGCCTCTTTTGACACCATTTCAATAGATACTGTACGCCCTTTGAGACCTTCAAAAGGGTATATATATAACTGTACAATGTGAACTAGCAAAATTTGTGGAGGCATTCCCAGTAGAAACTAAAGATGCAGTCAGCATTGCGAAAACAATAGTAGAGAAATTCATACTAAAGTATGGATGTTTTAGAAAGTTAAAGACAGATAAAGGAACAGAATTCACGAATGTATTACTAGGGAATATTTGTAAACTATTGAATATAGAGAAAATAGTATCAACACCATATCACCATGAAATGTTAAGAGCTTTGGAAAGAAATCATAGGGTATTAAATGATTATTTAATGACGATAGGAGATAAAGATGGCTGGGATGAATGGCTACCATATTATACATATTGTAACAAAATGTTACCTTCTTATGCTCCTCGTACAAACATACCCCCACTGAGCTGGTTCTTTCAGCACATGTTGTTTGCTCAGCAAACATCAAGTGTGCAAGTTTGCCCACCCGCGCTCTCCAATCTCCAGTTTCGTCTTCTAGCAAAGACAAATCTGGAGAGTTAGTTTGTAAGTTAGAATAAGTTAGTCGTAAGATCGATGCAAAGCAGTGTGCATCTGTAATACCACTTGTTAGTTCAAATACATAAATAAATGCAAAGTACATAAAATACAAAACGGACAACATATTTTTATTTAGTTGAATCAAGTGATTCCAATTATATATCTGGCGCAGTCGGAAAAAAAGTCAATAAAAGATTATTCGAAGTAAAGAGTCACCGCGTGTGTTTCAATTCGAAATCTGACTTGAGCTCCCTAAAATACAAAAAAAAAAAAAAAAACATACTTTAAATAGTTAAAAACAATGAAATTTTCGAAAAATAAATAACTTAATTGAAAGTTAGCATAAACGTGGTGCAAGTGTTCCTAGTTTCCGCTTATCAAATTAATGGTCCGTTATCCAACATTTCTGGAAAACAATTTTGGCGCTTATACATAGAAGCTGTTAGCAACTCCACGTGATCGTGGTTGTCTTGGTTCATCAGATAGTAGAGTTAAAACTTGGCCAGAAATAAGGGAAATTTTAAGAAAGAATTTCGGTGAAAAGCTTTCGATTAATACTCTCCTGGATAAAATTACAACTGCTAGAGTAGAAACAACTATTGACGAGTATTATCACAACATAAATCATTTTTTGAGTAGAATAAATAATGCGTTTCTATAAGACAACAACAACATAGGCAAAGATTTAATTTTATCAAATAATAGAATAGCATTGGAAGCATTTAAAAGCACCCTCCCAGAACCTGAAAAAACAATAATTTATAGTAGAAATCTACAGACTTTGAATGAGGCCTACCAAATTGTCGTAGAGGTTAGTCACAAGTTACTAGGACCCAACAAAAAATAAACATCAAAATAACCATCGCCAATATTTTGTACATCAACATCATCCTCACCCCGGACCACAGAGACAAGACTACAACTACACGCGAAACGAACAGCAACGCCGAAATAGCTACAATCCTAGTGGTCAGTCCCGACAACCAAGTGTCAGTAGGTACCGCCAAGGTGAACCGACCAGAACAAAACGACAAGACCATAACTATACTCATAACGAACAACAGCATCGAAATAATTATAACCTTAGTGCCCAGTCTCGACAACCAAATAGGTATACAAACATACAGCAAAGCTACAATCCGTCTGGAACGGATCGTATGATACCCTATCCTCCTTGCTATGTAGCCCTTATAGAGTGGGCGAGGTGGTATTGCATTTTGTACTGAAATACGACGTCGAACCTTTGAGGATGTTAAACATAAAATTTCATGAAAATCAGTTTTTTATGAAAACGCTCCCTAAAAGGGGGCGTGGCTAAAAGTGTTATTTGGATGAATTGTAGGAAATCTAAGTACCCAAATATTTGGTCTTAACAAAATTTTTCGGTTTCATATAATTTAGTGAAGTTAAAAAAAAGTAGGCGTGGCAGTGGGCGGATTATAAAAAATATACACTAGTATTGTATCTTTTTCTCGGAAGCCCAGATATGAAATTTCAGCGTCCCTGTTAAGTATTTAAGGCCCAAAAATCGGTTTTGTGATGAAAACGCCCCCAAAAAGTGGGCGTGGCCAAAACTTTTGTATGGGTGGATTGTAAGGAATCTGAATGCCTAAATTTTTGGTCTTAACAAGATTTTCCGGTTTCATATAATTTAGTGAAGTTATGAAAAAGTGGGCGTGGCAGTGGGAGGATTTAAAAAATGTTTACACTTGTACTGTATCTTTTTCTCAGAAGCCCAGATATGAAATTTCATCGTCCTAGCTCAAAATTTAAGGTCCAAAAAGCGGTGACATACGGACGGACGGACGGACGGACGGTCATCGGTCAATCGATTTCGCTATTGATGCTGATCACGAATATATACACTTTATAGGGTCTATCTCGATTATTTCTGTATGTTACAAACTATGTGTCAAACTTAATATACCCTTAGGTAAGGGTATAAAAATAAGATTCCAATTTATAGTAAGCTCTATCGGTACCCGGAAATACACTCGGAGGAAGTCAACAAACAGATTAGTGATATGCTACAGCAAAAAATTATTAAACCTAGCAATAGTCCCTATAACGCGCCTGTTTGGGTTGTACCTAAAAAAAATTATAGCAATGGGAAAAATCAATGGAGAATAGTTATAGACTACAGAAAGCTCAATGACCAAACTATAGACGATCGATACCCGTTGCCCAATATGGAATATCTTTTCGACAAACGGGGCAAATGTAACTATTTCTCAACCATTGATTTAGTAAAAGGTTTCCACCAAAATGAGGTCGACTCTCGTGACATTGCAAAAAAAGCTTTCTCAACTAAGCACGGTCACTATGAGTTCCTAAGAATGCCGTTTGGGCTTAAGAATGCTCCGGCGACATTCCAAAGGCTTATGAACGATGTGCTTAACGATTTAATAAATAAAGTATGTGTCGTATACTTAGACGACATACTAGAACACCTAGACTCACTGAAAAAAGTTTTTGCAAAATTGAAAGAATCCGATTTGAAAATCCAGGTAAATAAATGCCAGTTTGCTGAACTCTCTACAAGTTTCCTGGGTCATGTTATCGTAAATAATGGTATTAAACCAGACCGTAAAAAGATTCAAGCAATTGCTGTAATGAAGCTTCACGTTACAGTTAAAGGCATTAAACAGTTCTTAGGGATTACCGGATACTATCGCAAGTTTGTCAGGGACTACGCGAAGGTTGCTTACCCGATGATAAGGTATTTAAACAAATCCGAAAAGATCAAAGTATCCGACCCTCAATATATCCAAGCTTTCAATGCTCTAAAAACCCTACTTATTACTGACGATGTATTAAAGACCCCTGATTTTTTCTAAACCATTTTTGCTCACTACTGTTGCGTCGGCTTATGCCTTAGGTGCGGTTCTTAGTCAAAGCAATCATCCCATCTCCTACGCTTCCCGCACTTTCAATAATCATGAGCTAAATTACTCAGTCATTGAAAACGAGCTTCTCGCCATAGTTTGGTCCGTGAAATATTTCAAAACTTACCTATACGGCCGCAAGTTTACGATCCGGACTGATCACAAACCCCTCGTGTGGTTAAACGGAATAAAGGAACCGAATATGAAGCTCCAAAGATGGAAAATAGCACTCAATGAATATGATTTTCAGATTGAGTATTTGAAAGGGAAGGAGAACTGTGTGGTTAACGGACTCAGTAGATATATTGAGCAGGGTTCCGAAGGTAAAAATTTGTTTAAAGGAAACAAGGAAGCTTGTTTAAAAAACATCTTTACCAATAAGGATGCTAATAATATCTGCGGCAATAACGACGAAGTTATTTTTGCAAATGATAACGATGAAGTTAATTCCACCGGTGCTACAATCCATAGCGCTCCCGAAGACGAATCAAGTCACATATATTTGACTAAAAAAACCCATTAACTTATACAAGAATCAGTTATATCTCTCCTATGGTAAAAAAGAAAAAGTTTTTATAAAAATTATACATAAAAAGGTGCACAACTTTGCTCAGGTAACAGATGACAATAGTTTATTAAATGTTATGAAAGGACTCCTAATGGGTAAAGGGCTTATTTGTCTATATTGTTATGATCTCTCATTATTTATGAAATTTCAAAATTTATACGTAAAATATTTCTCGACGAATAGAAAACTCAAACTATCTATTATCCGAATCTTAAAATTGAAATACAGAAATTTGTTAGCAATTGTGACATCTGCAAAACACGATCGGAGACCACTCAAAATCCCTTTGCAAATTTCCGAGACACCACAACACTTTAATGATATCATTCATATTGACATTTGGTTTCCTGAACGGAATAAAATGTACCTAACTACAATAGACAAGTTTTCTAAATATGCCACAATACATAAATTATCAGATAGAAATTGGATAGCAATTTTGAACGCAATTAAAGAGAAAATCAAATTTTTAGGTAGGCCGAACAAAATTATATCTGATGGTGATACTTGCATATTGCATGCCGCAGTCGAACAATTTTTCAAAGACAACGAAATTCTGTTTCATAAATGAACACCTGAGGATTCGAAATTCAGCCATGGATCATTCCGAATTGGATGAAAAGCTGTTTAACGTTATTAATATTTACAATAGAACAATTCACACAACCACTAAACTACGACCTATAGATTTCTTAACAAAAAACTTAAACAGGGAAGATATTCCATCTTTAGCAGACAAATTTATAAATGATAAAGAAATAAGAATAAGAAAACGGAATAGGGAAAAGAGTGCTGATATAAAACTATGTGAAAACATAGTTAAAAACATACAGAAAAGCTACAATCCGTCTGGAACGGATCGTATGATACCCTATCCTCCTCTCTATAAAGTGGGCGTGGCCAAATTGCATTTTGTACTCAAATATAGCTATAATGTCGAACGTTTGAGGATGTTTCATGTAAAATTTTATCAAAATAGGTTTTTTGATGATAACGCCCATAAAAAGTGGGCGTGGCCAAAACTGTTCTATGCGTGAATTGTAGGGAATCTAAATACCCAAATATTTGGTCTTAACTAAAATTTTCGGTTTCATATAATTTAGTGAAGTTATAAAAAAGTAGGCGTGGCAGTGGGCGGATGTAAAAAAATTTTACACTTGTACTGTATCTTTTTCTTGGAAGCCCAGATATGAAATTTCTGCGTCCTAGTTAAACATTTAAGGCCCAAAAATCGGTTTTGTGATGAAAACGCCCCCAAAAAGTGGGCGTGGCCAAAACTGTTCTATGCGTGAATTGTAGGGAATCTAAATACCCAAATATTTGGTCTTAACAAAATTTTTCGGTTTCATATAATTTAGTGAAGTTATGAAAAAGTGGGCGTGGCAGTGGGCGGATGTAAAAAATTTTTACACTTGTACTGATCTTTTTCTCAGAAGCCCAGATATGAAATTTCATCGTCCTAGCTCAAAATTTAAGGTCCAAAAAGCGGTGACATACGGACGGACGGACGGACGGACGGTCATCGCTCAATCGATTTCGCTATTGATGCTGATCACGAATATATATACTTTATAGGGTCTATCTCGATTATTTCTCTATGTTACAAACTATGTGTCAAACTTAATATACCCTTAGGATAGGGTATAAACAGAGCCGTTGTCAAAATTCAAGCACGGTATAAGAAACTATCGAGTTTTAAAAGGGATGGTTTATGTTATTGACAGCGTAACAAAAAGAAACACGAAGTATTATAAAAATCAACTTAAAAGAAAATATAAACACCAAAATTCCTAAAACAAAATAAAATGAAATAAGGTAAAACGAAATGAAACAAAATTATGTACCTAAAAGTAAAGCGCACAACGGCCACATTTGTACATCTTCAATTTGGTTTTTAAACATCTTTCATTGTGCTTCCGTTTATCCCTTTTAGTATTCGCTTTATGTTGTGATATTATTTCTTGTAAAATATTTCCGTTTTTTGTTTTTTTTTTCTACAATATTTTGTGCAAATTTAAACAAAATGGATTTGAATCTCCGCCTGATTCAAAACTAAAAACAAAATAGCAAGACAAAAGGTGCGTTCAAATAACTTCGAAAGCTTTTCAGAAATTTTGTTCAGTAGTGCCAAATTGTGATTTTTGAAATAGAATGAAACTATTTAGTGGCATGCTTCGGAGAAAACTGGTTAAGGTTAAAGTAAATCATTATAAATGTGGCTGGAAATGAGAAAAGCTTTTTTCAGAAGGGAAACCGTTTAAATTTTGGTAAATACATATATCTACATATGTACATAACAAGAAAGAAAACTTAAATGATTTATGTTGAGCTTTATTATTAAGAGAAGATAAAATATGTGAGTACTTTATAAGAAATAGTAAGTAAATAATGTAAAACTAATTAATGAAAAGACGACATTATTAGAATAATAATAATAAACAAGAAATAAATGCAAAACAAAAACTATCTAAAAACATACAGAAAAGCTGCAATCCGTCTGGAACGGAGCGTATGATACCCTATCCTCCTCTCTATAAAGTGGGCGTGGCCAAATTGCATTTCGTACTCAACTATAGCTATAATGTCGAACGTTTGAGGATGTTACATGTAAAATTTTATCAGAATCGATTTTTTGATGAAAACGCCCCCAAAAAGTGGGCGTGGCCAAAACTGTTCTATGGGTGAATTGTAGGGAATCTAAATACCCAAATATTTGGACTTAACAAAATTTTTTTTATTTCATATAATTTAGTGAAGTTATAAAAAAGTAGGCGTGACAGTGGGCGGATGTAAAAAAAAATTTACACTTGTACTGTATTTTTTTCTCAGAAGCCCAGGTATGAAATTTCATCGTCCTAGCTCAAAATTTAAGGCCCAAAAATCGGTTTTGTGATGAAAACGCCCCCAAAAGTGGGCGTGGCCAAAACTTTTGTATGGGTGGATTGTAAGGAATCTGAATGCCTAAATATTTGGTCTTAACAAAATTTTTCGGTTTCATATAATTTAGTGAAGTTATGAAAAAGTGGGCGTGGCAGTGGGCGGATTTCAAAAATGTTTACACTTGTACTGTATCTTTTTCTCAGAAGCCCAGATATGAAATTTCATCGTCCTAGCTCAAAATTTAAGGCCCAAAAAGCGGTGACATACGGACGGACGGACGGACGGACGGACGGTGTAACAAAATGTTACCTTCTTATGCTCCTCATACAAACATACCCTCACTGAGCTATTGTGCAAGTTTGCCCACCCGCGCTCTCCAATCTCCAGTTTCGTCTTCTAGCAAAGACAAATCTGGAGAGTTAGTTTGTAAGTTAGAATAAGTTAGTCGTAAAATCGATGCAAGCAGTGCTTAGTTTAGTTCAAATATGAAAATAAATAAATGCAAAGTACATAAAATACAAAACGGACAACGTATTTTTATTTAGTTGAATCAAGTGATTCCAATTATATATCTATATTGTTATAATTCAATACCACATAGCAGTACTTTGTATTCACCATTTGAACTAGTTTTTGGTAAATTAAGCACATTACCATGTGACATTTTAACTAATAAGGACAAAATTTATGACTTAGATAACTATTTAAATGAATTAAAATGTAAATTAAGATATTCTCATGAACAAGCTAAGAATAATTTGTTAGAAGATAAGAATAAGAAAAAATTAGATAAACCATTTAAAGGTTCATATAAAGTAATAGCACAAAATGGTCCAAATAGTTGTATTATAAAAGATGGTAAGGAATATGAAATCCATAATAATAATTTAATTAAATCCAGACAGAATTAAGAATAAATATAAGAAAGTAGTATAAGCGCATATCTATATTTAAGACTATTGTAACATTACATTAACTAAGCACTGACCACGAATCAATGTACATATACTCGTGCAAATGACATTTATTTAAATTTTAAGAAATGTAAACAAACATAATTTTTTTTGTAGGGAAAGGATGTAGTGTGAATTAATGCAAGTACACAAAGTATGAAAATCCATTATGTAACATATACAATTTTTACAATTGAAATCATCAGGGGCTTTAAGTTAACGCCCGCCTAACATTCTTCCACCAGCCACTAAATTCGTTGACCGCGAAATCACCATTACCGAATTAGACGGGCAGCTCAGGACCTGCAAAGGAAATACACGTGGCTACGACAGTCTCTTACACCATGCTCAAAAATACCCGCCTACTGGCACTATACAATCAATTGTTCAAGCAAGGGATCATCCCCCAGACCTGTAAAACATCCACCGTACTGCCAATACCTAAGCCCAACAAGAGCCCCACCAACGCCAGCGGCTATCGTCCTATATCCCTCCTTCCGTGTGTGAGTAAAATACTCGAAAAAATTATAGCTAAAATACTTCTTTCGCTCTTAGAACATAACAAACTGTTGGATATGAGTCAAGTGGCATTTCAATAAGGACGCTGTACTTTAGATGCTCTGCTTCATATCGATAACTTTATATCAACAGCTTTATCCACCAAAAACCATATTTCAATGTTATCTATCGATTTCGAAAGGGCGTTTGACAGAATCGGCACTCTTACTTACTTAAACGCCTTTCTTACTAATAGAAAATTCCGAGTAAGATATAATGGCTTCCTCTGTTCCGTTCATCCCCTTCATAACGGTACGCCCCAAGGTTCTCCTCTTTCGGTAATTCTTTTTATAATCGCTTTTAATGACATAAGCAAAATGATATCAAAGTATAAAAGTATTCACCACACCCTTTACGTCGACAACCTTATCGTTTTTACAAAATGCAACCTTGAGCAAGCATCGACATTATTTTCCCAAATACTTGGTGATCTAGACTCCTGGGGTAAATCTTCACGCGCCAAGATCTCTTTGGAAAATGTAAAAAAAAACTAGTTACTCTAAATATGTATTTGTCAATATTGGCCACTCTATAATAAGCAATGTGCATTGATATTATTTTTGATAAATGGTTTACTTTCAATGAACATTGTATTAGCCTAAAAAAAAATTATCTACCAGGGTTAATATTGTGAAGTACTTAAGCTCTAAAAATAGTTTCTGCCAGTTAAATAGTTTAATTAACATTACCCGGTCCATCGTCCTATCCAAAATCGACTATTTATTGTGTATTTATGGAAAGTGTTCATCCTCATCTCTAAAACTCATCGAACTGATATACATACAATGCTGCCATACGTTCCACTCTAAAAGCCTTCCGTACAACTCCCATATTTATGCATACCGAATCTGGTCTTCCACCAATTAAGCAAAGAGTTGACGTCAAAGGTTATCATGAAGTTAAATCAACCAAAAGACAGCTTCATAAAGAGAGATGTCAGCAAATTAATACAACGCAACCAGTCCTTAAAGCTATCATCGACTATTAATAACACCCTTCTATTGGCCAAAAATATTGATGTGCCAATATGTACCCAGCATAGTACCCTAGGACATTCTCCACCTTGGATACTTAAAGATGGAATTGTTAACCTCTCCCTAAATGCCTTTCCTAAAGCTTCTACTCCGAACAAAGTGTACCAACAGGAGCTTTTTGAAACATCCTTGGTCCAAAAAAAGGATAATTGGAAACTCATTTTCACGGATGGCTCTAAGACCGAATTTGGGACTGCATTTCCAGTTGTCGAAGAAAATGGGAATATCTTGTGCAAAGGACTGATGCCGCATTTTGCATCAGTGTTTTCTGCGGAGGCTACGGCTATTTTGCGGGTCACGGCACTTGTAAGAAAATTTAATGTCATCATTTGCACGGATAGTCTCTCTACCCAAAACACACCCATTATTGTAGACATCCGGGACAAACTAATAAGGAACTCTGACGAGTTAAACTTTTGTGGATTTTTTTTTTATATAATTTGCGCGCGCTCAAGGGTTTAGTACTATCCTTTAAATGTTAATACACAGTGCGGGCGTTAGGGAAATTAGGAAGAGAAGATAGGATATACCGATGAACGTTTGTCTTAAATGTTTGTGGATTATAATGTGAGGGAAAAATAGAGCTTGGCAGAGCATTCCACATTCGTGTTGTACGGTTTATGAAAGAATCTCTTTACTTGACGGTACGGCCGAAAATAGGCTTGAGGGTATACTGATGAGCATTCAAAGCGTGACGGGTATTGCGAGGAAATTGTTAAAAGGGCGGAATGCAACTGGCTATTTCGCTGGAGCACTGTTTATGAAAAAAGCGATAGAATAAGGAAAGGCAAGAGACATTTCTGCGATGTTGGAGCGAGTCAATAGACTCCGCTATACTTCTGTTCCCTATCAGTTTCATCGCTCGATTTTGAATTCTATCCAGCAAGTGCAAAGTGGTCTTAGGAGCACCAGACCAGACATGGGCATTGTACTCGAGTTTTGGGCGGATGTATGCCTTATATATTGTAGCCAGATCAAAAGGGGTAAAGAACTTCTTGCACCGTTTGAGGAATCCTAGACATTTCGCAAAATTCTTGGCGGATTCGAATATGTGGTCATTCCAACGAAGATGGTCGTTAACACACATACCAAGAATGGAAAGTTTTTCGGTTTCGACGATGCAAGTGCCATTCATTGATAATGGCAAACGGTTTAGGTTACGCTTGAGCGACAGCTGACAGCATTGGGTTTTCGAAGCATTAAATTCCACTCTGTTGTTTATACCCCATTTAATTATACTGTCAAGATCGGAATTTAATGAGCTTAACATACGCTGCCGTTCCAGATCTACGGCCGAAGAGCAGGGACGTGAGCCTGGGAACGAATATGAGAAGCTGAGGGTACTGTCGTCAGCGAAGGAATGTATTGGATTAGAAGTAGCAAACAAGAGATCATTTATGAATATAAGAAAGAGAGTCAGCGACAAAACGGAGCCTTGGGGAACACCAGCATTTATATGGTGGATAGCAGACTTGAAACCGTTCAAAACCATTTGAATTGAACGTTCCGAAAAAGGTAGTTTCAAATCCATTGAAGAAGAGATTCATCGATGCCAAATGCACGCATTTTCGACAAAAGAGCTTGATGCCAAACTCTATCAAATGTCATTGAAATATCAAGCGCAACAATCTTACATTCACCAGAATGATGCAGAGAGTGGTTCCACTTTTCGGTGAGATATACCATCAAATCACCAATGGACCTTTTGCTCCGAAAGCCATACAGACGGTCATTGAGGAGCTTTCGTGATTCAAGATATTTCATAAGCTGGCGATTTATCAGCGTTTCCATGACCTTGGAAAGAAAGGACGTAAGTGCAATGGGTCGATAGTTGGAGGGATAAGAAGATTCGCCTTTTTTAGGGACGGGCTGGACAAATGCTGTTTTCCTTCTACTCGGCAAGAGTCCAGAAGAGTAGGATAGATGAAAAAGCTTACGCAGTGGTTTTGCCAGCGTGGAAGAACACCTTTTAAGAATAATGGGTGAAATACCGTCTGGATCAGCGGATTTATTTATGTTAAAATCTTTAAGTACTCTTGCTACTGTACGAGTGCGAAAGATTCCAGGACACATACGAATAAAAGGCAACGAATATGCTGATGCAGCAGCTAAGAATGCAATTCAAAACCATATTGTTTTCAATAAAAATGACATCAAAAATTGCATCCAGCGTTTTTGGAACGAAAAACGAAAAGAAGCATGGTACGCGTACACCCACTACTACAAAACAATAAACCCCGATGCCAAAACTGCAGTCTATCCCCAGAACTGTTTCAAATATATGATCAAGGCTTTCATTTAACTCCGCATGGGTCACACCTTACTCACACACGGACACCTCAAGAGCAGTCCTCCTCAATGCCACCTATGCGATTCGAACCAGACACTATCCACCCAACACCTAATCTACGAATGTGCAACTATCAAAGAGTAAATACACAATCTTTATCCCAATTCTAAACTTCCCGTCCTACTATCAACTCCCTCTGAAACCAACTTTAAAAAGGTATTTAGCCTTCTCTTCCCTCTAGATCTAATAAACTATGTATAAGTTCTTAGATTTAAACATAGCCAAAACCCCTGGTAGCTAGCGCTATTTTCTTTTTACTATTAATATTATAATTTATTATATGTTAATAAAGCTTATAATAATAATAATAAAGATTTAAAACTCCGCACAACCCAAAAACAGATAAAGTAATTTTTAGGTATATCAGGATTTTACAGGAAATTCATAAGAGATTACGCGAAAATAGCCCAACCGATTACCAAATATTTAAAGAAAAATAGTAAAATTAATATTAAGGATCCAAACTATATATACGCTTTCGAGAAACTCAAACAAATAATTACTGAACACCCTATCCTCAGATACCCCAACTTCAATAGGAAGTTTAAGTTAGTAACAGACGCCAGCCATTTTACAAGCGAAAACAAAAACAAACAACTATTACAATGAATGAATGAAAAACTGTGACATCTATTGCTATAGAAAGCAGAAACAGCGCTTATTCAGATGTGAATTTGTCATAAGCGGCAGACTTAGGCAAGAAGTCTTAAGCTTTCGACACGTGAGCGAACGACTTATGACAATCCGCATCAGGGCTAAATTCGCCAACAAAGAAATCGACAAAACCTACGAGCAATGCCCTAAATATGACGTTAAAATCGTTCTAGTCGTGGAGGCTGTGCTTACCAATCGTCTTACCAAAGATGTCCTCCTTTCCTATCTTGGCGTTAAAATCGAGCCTCCACTACACCACGTCCGGAAACGGACTTAGGCTTATTGACTTCGCTGCGGGGCGAAACGTCACCATAGCAAGCACACGGTTTCCTTATCTCAATATCCACAAGGGGACATGGCGGTCTCCTGATCATCAAACGGTCAACCAAATTGATCACATTGCGATCGACGTAAGGCATGCCTGCAGTATTCTGGATGTCCGAACCTTCCGAGCCGCCAACATCGACTCGGATCATTACCTTGTTGCAGCCACGGTACGAATGCGGATATCCCTAACGTCACAACAAAGAAGAAATACTGTGAGAAGATATAACGTTGAAAAGCTGCAATCGCAAGAGATCGCCAGAACCTATGCCGCCAGCATCAAATGCCGAGGACCAATGGCAACACTGCCAACATGCCATCAGAAGTCCCGCAACTGATGTACTGGGTTTCGCTCGACCACCACAAAGAAACCCATGGTTTGACGAAGAATGCCGGCAAGCAAATGCAGCTAAACAAGAGGGAAGAGAGCGGCTCGTGAGCTCTACGAGCAAAAGAGACGGGAAGAACATCGGCTTCTCCGAAAGAAGAAAAAAGAGCACGAGAAGCGCGCGATCGGAGATATTGAGAGTTTTACCAACAGGTAAAAAGAACGTGTCAGGCCTACAAAACCCGTACAGAAGCCTGTAGAGATGAAGAAGGAAACCTCGTAGTAGAGTCACAGTCGGTGCTGAGAATATGGAAAAATTTCTTCTGCAGACTGTATAACGGCGACGAAGACCAACATTCCGCTGTCAGGCAGAATGAACCATTCAACATAGACGATGATAGCCAAAACTTCCGTCCACCTGTCCAAAACGAAGTGAGGATAGCAATATCCAAACTTAAATCCAACAAGGCTGCTGGACCTGACGGCTTACAAGCCGAGCTGTTCAAGGCAGCTGGAAATGACCTGGTAGAGAGCATACACCAACTCATTTCTAAAATTTGGTCAGATGAGTGTATGCCTGATGAATGGAATCTCAGCACCGTTTGCTCGATCCACAAGAAAGGAGATCCCCTCAATTGCGCCAGTCTCCTCAACATCGCGTACAAGATCCTATCTGTCATATTTTGTGAACGTCTGAAACCCTTCGACAACAACCTGATTGGGCCCTATCAGTGTGGTTTCAGACCAGGAAAGTCTACAATCGATCAAATCTTCACACTCCGGCAGATCCTGGAAAAAACTCAAGACGTCCAAATCGATACCCACCATCTTTTCATCGATTTTAAGGCCGCATATGACAGCATTTATAGAGACGAGTTATACAGAGCCATGTCTAGTTTTGGCATTCCTTCCAAAATCGTTCGCCTGTGCAGGATGACGTTGGAGAATTCTCGCTGCTCCATCAAGGTCGGTAACGATCTCACCGAGACCTTTGATGTCAAAAAAGGATTTAGACAAGGTGACGCGCTGTCATGTGATTTTTTTAACATCGTTCTTGAAAGAATTGTGGGAAACTCACAAGCCAACACCGGAGGCACAATCTTTCAAAAGTCTGTGCAACTACTAGCGTATGCCGACGATATCGACATTATTGGAAGAACACAGCGGGCTGTCACCGGTGCGTTCGCTAGTATTGAAAACGAGGGCAAAACCAAGTATATGCTGTCAACCAGAAGGGATACGCAACATCGACGAATTGGACAGAACGTCACAATCGACAGCTATAACTTTGAGGCAGTAAGGGACTTTGTCTACCTCGGCGCTGCTATCAATTCTGACAACAACACCTCGTCAGAAATAAAACGAAGAATAACTCTTGCCAATCGCTGTTTCTTTGGGCTGAGAAGGCAATTAAGTAGTAAGGCCCTATCCCGAACAACTAAGGAGACTCTATATAAAACCTTGATCATCCCAGTCCTGCTTTATGGCGCTGAAGCTTGGACTTTATCAAAAGCGGATGAAGATATCCTCGGTCGTTTCGAGAGAAAAATTCTTCGCAAAATATTCGGTCCCGTTTGCGTTGACGGGCTTTGGAGGAGAACATTCAACGACGAACTATACGAGCTGTACAGCGACATCGACCTAGTCAAAAAAACTGCGCATTAGTCGTTTGAGATGGCTAGGACATGTAGAGCGAATGGACACCAGTGCTCCGACCCGAAGAGTCTTCGAATCGCACCCGGAGGGACAACGCAGCAGAGGAAGACCTCGCCTTAGGTGGCGCGCACAAGTTGAAGGGGACCTGAACAAGCTTGGAGTGCGCAACTGGAGGCAGTTAGCTAAGAACCGAGCTAACTGGAGAGGCTTGTTAGTTGAGGCCCAGGTTCACCCTGCACTGTAGCGCCACCTAAGTAAGTAAGTATTACAATGAATGGCAAGCTGAATTTAAAGCAAGAAAAAATCTCGAAGTTATAGTTGCAAGTTTGCAAAACCAAATAAGAAAGCTGGAAAAAAGGGTCACCATTCTGGACTGCTCTAACAATTGTCCGGCCCAACCTGCCCAGCAAATAGAAAAGGAATACCTCACAGACGAAGAGGAGCTCGCACTGGAAACAGACAGCCATCTAAAGAAAAACAAAAGGCCTACGAAAAAACGCAAGCCTGAGGACAGTCCTGAATTATATGCTAGGAGACAGGATGCTAAACAAGCAAATTTACAAAGTAAGACAAGTGATAAAAGGCTTGGAAAGTTAACCACTGGTTTGAAAAAACAGCCATTACCACCACCAATAATGATCTCGGGAGTGGACAGATTTGGTGAGTTAAAAAGAGTAATAGAACAGAAAACGAAAAAGGCTTGTAAATTCACATCCTATAATAACAATAAATGGAAAACAAATGTCGATGACAGTGACACATATAGAGAAATCACTGAAGAATTAACTAAAACAAAGTTCCAGTGGCACTCATATGAAAATAAAGCTACTAGACCAGTTAGAGTAGTAGCCAAAGGTCTTCACTTCTCGTGTGATGAACACGATATCGTTGAAAACTTGAGTTATAAAAAATTTAGGATTTTGGAAGCCAAAAACCTAATTAAAAAAGAAACTACACAGGGTAGTGATGGGCAACCAATAACAAGAAACAGAAAATTATCTCTTTGTATGCTCTCTTTTCATAATCAAGAAGAAATCGAAAAGATATATAACATAAAATCAATAATGGGTATTGTTGTTAAGATCGAACCACTTCGAAAGAATTCAAACTAAATACCCCAATGCAAACCATGCCAAGCTTTCGGGCATACGCAAAGCTATTGTAAAAGAGATTTTGCTTGCAAATAATTGTCCCCTAAAGAAGAACGAGAAAGCAAAATGCATCAACTGTCATGGTGATCACCCAGCAAATTATACAGGCTGTCCGATGTCAAGAAAGGAAAAGAAAAGCTACTAAAATCAACCAACGAAATGTATCTAATGATAAAAGCAAGCAACAAGTAAACACTGAAAACAAGAAACTAGACAAAGTGCCAATTGCTGCTAAAACGAACATACCAACTGTCGAAAGTAAATCATATTCCCAAATTGTGAAAAATACACGAAAGGAAGAAGAAATATCGGTAAAGCAAATGCTTATTACTATTATCCAAAGATTTGATAATCAGGATAAAATTATTAAACTGCTAAGCAAAGAAGCAGGAAAAAAACAAGAAAATATTGATGATCTAAATGTCGCAACGTGAAATGCAAATGGTTTACTGCAACACATCCCTGAATTTCAGGTTTTTCTATATAACGAAGATATTGATGTTTGCCTGATTTCTGAAACTCATTTCAATCAGGGAACTAAGATTAGAATTCCTGGGTATCTTTGTTTTCACTCTCCTCATCCAGCTGACAGTGACAGGGGAGAAAGTGCTGTGATTGTGAAAAGTACCTTGGATCATTACGAATTGCCAAAAATAGCAAAAGAAACTATGCAAGTAGCGACAATAAACATAGAAACTAAAGGCAAGGAGTTCAAAATAGCTGCGATATACTACCCACCCAAGCACTCGCCTACAGAGGAAGACCTAACTGATCTCTTTCAAATGTTAGGTAACAACTTCATCATCGGTAGTGAATTTAATGCAAAACATACATATTGGGGGTCAAGACTAATAACAACAAAAGGCAGGAAGCTCTACAAATCAGGGCGAAAATTTAACTGTGAATTTATTTCGACAGGGTCACCAACTAATTGGCCATCTGACCCAACGAAAATACCAGATGTTATCGACTTCTTCATAACGAAAGGTATTAATAGAAAAGAAGTTAAAGTTAAAAGCAGTGATGATCTGTCATCGGATCTGTAATCTAACAGTCAATGGTTTATCGATAGAACAGATAAAAAACCCACGACTAACAAACAAAAGAACGAACTGGTGTAAATTCAGAGAACTGCTCGAAGGTTTCATTAACCTTAGGGCCCCATTAGTCACAATAGAACATATTGACATTGAAACAGAACAATTCATTGCCGATATGCAACAGGCAGCAGAAGATAGCACACCGACTTATCAACAAAAAAAACAGGCTTCGGTGAAATACCCACAGAAATTAAACAAGACAAGATATCCTAGCGGTAAAACCATTTTTAATAGACTGAATAATAGGCTTAAAAAACCTATTACTGAATTCAAAAATGATTCTCTAGGTAAATACATATGTAATCTAACGGCTGACAAAGTCACGGACTATTCCCTTTGGAAGGCTGCTAAACATTTAAAGAGACCTCAAGCGCAAGATCCCCCGTTGAAAACATCTAATGGATCGGTGATCCAAAAGAAAAGGTTAAAGGTCTTTTGTCAGCACCTTTCCAATGTCTTCAAACCGTTTCCACCTAGTATAGCAAATGAAGATCTTGATTTCTATAGCAGAGTAGATGAAAAGAAAATTCCTTATGTTTCGTTTAGAGAGATCGAGACATGTATCCATAAACTAAATAATAGAAAATCACCAGGTTATGATCTTATAACTGCTTAAATCTTGAAGGAACTACCTCCAACTGCATTGTTGAAACTCAAGCTTATAATTAATGCTTGCTTTAAACAAAGGTATATCCCACATCACTGGAAGATAGCAGAAATTATTGTTATTCCCATAAGGTAAGCCTTTATCAGAAGTTACCTCATATAGGCCAATCTCACTTTTACCGTTTTTTTCAAAACTTTTCGAGAAACTCCTTCTTAAAAGGTTAGACCTAATTATAGAGCAAAGAAAGCTTATCCCTACCCATCAATTCGGGTTCAGGAATAAACACTCGACGATAGACCAGGTGCATCGTATAACTAATGTTATAGAAAAGGCACTGGAAGAGAAACAAATTTGTTCTGCAATATTCTTAGACGTTGCACAGGCTTTTGATAAAGTTTGGCATAAGGGTTTAGAATACAAACTTCATAGGGACCTACCTAGACAGTACTATGAGATCCTTAAATCCTATATAAGTAGGTAATAGATTCTTTAGAGTTCGTTATGGCTCAGCATATTCTGAACTTAAAGAAATATAAGCAGGTGTTCCACAGGGAAGTCTTCTAGGACCCTGTATTTATTACAATATATATTAGTGGACTTATGGTATCCAATTATGGGGTCGCACAAAGAATACAAATGTACAAATGTTGCAAACATTCCAAAATAAGGTCCTTCGGGGAATAATGAATGCCCCATGATACATTAGAAATAGTGACTTGCATCGAGATTTGCAGATCGACCTCGTAGCAGATACAATTAAAAAGTACACAATGCGTCACAATGAGCGTTTGGAGATGCATATAAATCCTGAGATAGACGATGTCTTAAATGTACGAAATAATATTCATAGGTTAAGAAGAAGCAAGCCCTATGAACTTTTTTGACAATTACGAGAGCCTGTATTTAAATTATAATACCTTCTCAAACCCACTTAACGTTGAAAATAAAATCTTTGTCGATCACCCGTTGATTGGTCATGATCAAGGAGTTGTTTTTAGTGCGGTTAGAGTCCCACACTACTTTGGGTTTCTAACCCCATTGTGTCTTTCGAGATTTTCACCTTCTATAAAAAAAAAAAAAAACTTATTGCAAATATTCGGTAATGCACTTGGCAACGTGTTGTCTAGCATTGTCTTGCATCAGCAAGAAGTTTTCTTCCATAAATGGTGCGAATAGAAACACATATTCCTCCGCAATGTTGGTGGTTTAATACGTAGAGGTCACTGATCCTTCCATGATGCACAGCTCGGTTTTTCCACGCATGAAAATTTCTACCCACACCATGACGGAACCGCTCCAGAAATTTTCGCGCTGGGCAACTGTTGCCGAAGAGTATCTCTCATCTTATTATCCCCACACTCTGCTACATCCATCTGTTGAGCGGAGACGAAACCTGGAGTCATCAGTGGAAAGAACTCTACCCCAGTCGGCCTCCGTCCAATCCTGGTGAAGATTAGCAAATTCAAGTCGACGTCGCTTATGTTTTACCGTGAGTCTCGGTACACGAGCAGGTCTTCTTGCTCTCAGTCCACTTTCTACTAATCGCCTCCTCACAGCTGTCCCTTTAACAGTTCGAAGTCTGTGAGCCAGCTCAACTGCTGTTTAGAGACTATTCCGAAGACTTTGAATTTACCAAATATCGGTCATCCCTTGCAGTAGCTACTCCGGACCTGATCCTTGACGCCGTTTGTAGAAGTTTGTCTCCCTGTGCCTTTAATGGCTTTTTTTAACGTCTTCTCCGGTTTTCTTATCATAATATAGGCATAGCGCACGCACCACGGCCACCCTCAACAGGCCTCAACAAGCCAGCGCACAGGCGACTTCTTCTGCCATTATTTGCATATTTTTTTTACAAAAAGCACTAATAACTAATAAATAATCAAATTAAAACAAATCCAGAACAATAAACTTAATAAAACACATACGGGATCGTGGAAGCCAAATGTGGTATGTCTCACGTCTTTAGAAAAATACGTTTTCTTCAATATGATGTGCACATCACAAAGAAAATTAAAAGAAATTATGCAAACTAGCAAACAAATAAACCATTAAGCCAGTAACCCACTAAAAACAAATAAAGCTCGGCAATAACATAGAGGCATAATACCACAATGATAACAACATACGAAAAAGTATCACTTCGCCACTTTTTTTGTTACTCAGTGTATATTAACAGTAAACATTCGTTTATAAATTTCATTGATAAGTTCTCTAAGCATGCAATAAGTTTCTATCAAATCATAATTGAAAAACTTAGACATTTTTTATCAATAACAGGGAAAATTAAAAAGTTTGTATTTGATAATGAATTTAATTCAAAAAATATAAGAGAATTTTTCACAGAAGAGCATATTGAATACCATATCGCAAAGCCAAACAGTCATAATGTCCATGAAAGCAACATTAAAAGACCTTTTAAATTTTCAGGTAAAGGCGATTCTCATATTGATGTGGATGATCGTTTTACCCCTCAGCCAACAAATGATAATAATAGAGAAAATTGTGACAAATGTAGGTTATGCGGAAATAAAGATTGACATGGTAGAAATAGTTAATAAATTTGACATAATACTACATATTATTAATATTAACCTCAATGAAATTATAAATTTAATAGATTATTTAGAAAACCAAATAGTTATTTTAAGAGAAGAAAGAAAGGATTATTTAAGAAAAGAATTATATTCAATGAGAAATAAGGTAATAACTCTATTACCCCATAGATCTAAAAGAGGTTTGATTAATATTTTACGAAAGAGATTAAGTTGGCAACAGGTAAAAATAAATAGCAATTTTAATTACTCCTTTACTTTATTAAAAAGTTATTTGGAATCAGATAGAAATCAAATTTTGGAGAAACTTAATATGAGTCAAAATCTTAGTAAACAAATAATATTACAAGAAGAATTTTTAGAACAACAAATGCGTATTAGCATACTAAAAGAAAAAAACAAATTTGATACAAGATAACATTATTTTGGCGAGAATAGGTGTATTTTGTATTTTGAGCAACGAAGAAATTATAAAATATAAAATTGATATTCAAACACTCAGCAATATGAAAGTAGGAATAGCAAAGTTTGAAAACGAAGACATCATTTTTGCAATCAAAATTTCAACATCAATCATGAAAACAGATAAAAACTACCAATTGTAAATTCTAACAAAAAGCAAATCAACGAAGAATTGGAGTATGTAGTTAAAATTAATAATAATACATATAGTTTTGAAAATAATCTAAGTGTTTAGGAATTAAATTAAGCAAAAATTGTATTGTTAAGAAAAATTGTAATTGTAAAATTGTAATAAATAGATTAGAGCAAGAAATAATAGAACTCAATTATGATCTTGTAATTTTAAATAATATGAAAAACAAAACTTTCAAAAGCAACTGCGATGAGAGAATTCTGCTTTTAAAAGGAAATTATTTTATTAATTTTGTTAATTGTTCAATAGAAATCGGTAATAAAAAATTTAACAACAGAATGTCCAAAATTATTGAAAGATTTTATATTCCAAATAAAGAAATAATAGCAACAGAAAACGATAATTTAATATTTGAAAATTTTACTCTCCACCAAGAAAGAAATATTAAAGAAATATGTACATATTTTGAAAAAAACATAATATTAAATCGATATCGATTATGAATTTACAGTGCTTTTGGAAATTTTAGTGAAGTAAGCAAATTTTAGCGATAGAATTATTTTTCATATTTGTTAAGTAGTCTTAGGCAACCAACCAACGAATAAAAATTGTTTTAATTTCAAAATTTTAACTTTGTTGTTTTTTCTTTGGATAAGGCAAAATAGCCATCCGTAACTCGCGTGAATTAAAAAATAAAAAAAGGAACAAAACGTACAAGAAAACGGTTCCATGGTGGGAATAACAAAATTAGTTTACTTCGTCAAGAAAAGCAAAAGGCTAGGCTAGATTCACGGCTAATACCAATCCAAATTCATCTTCACATTTCCTCCACACACTACACATGCAAACTGCGTAGTATTCATAATGGGCCTTACTAACAACGAATCATTAGTCGTGACTTAAAAAAGGTGTCAACTTAAATATTAATACACATTGGTTTGACGTTTCATATTTGCACTTGAATTTGAATTTTTATTTTCTTCCATGGTGCTATGAGGACAGTGGTTATAATTTAAAATTGAATTGAATGTTTATTTTAGATACCAATATCAGGAGACGCCTACACACTTGGCATTCGAAAGTCGAAATAAAGAAAATCAGCTGATACTGTTTTCTTCGCTTGTTCATACATATAAAGCGGTGATACCAATGCACTGAAGTTAATACTCTTTGTTGGTTCCATTTTCCCTCCTAAATGGAAACTGGATTCCATAACAATTCTTTTTAAAACTCTAATATAATATTATTTTCATCAAACAATAACTTTGTATAACGAAATATGTAGTAATTAATTGTTTCAATGAAACATTCATGAAAAACACGTTTTACTGTAAAGTATTTCAGTATATAATAATGAAGATTAAGGAATTTTTAAAATTCATGAAAATCGAATAACGCTTATACAGTTTCAGCTAAATTCAATTACCATTTAACGCATAATTTTTGTATTCTAGATACCAAATCTAATCATTTTTAGTATTGTTCGTGCTATTAAATTAGTACATTGGCATTACTCTGGTCTTTAATGACATATTTGTAAAATTAAACATGACTTTCTGTACATTAAAATTTAACTCCTTACTAGCACTAAAGCCGACTATTAAATTCGTTATTGGTACACACATTTTGGAAAATGTGGAGATTATACTTAAGCCGTATACTAGATTTGGTTGTTAGTAAGGCCCAATTTCATTCGTCGTCATATCGTTAAGAGGTGAACAACGCCATGTCAAATTCTGCTTGTGCTGCAATTTTAATCGCCCTGACAATAAAAAAAAAAAAAAAACAAAGGAAAAGAAAAAAACAAATTTGGTGTAATTTTTCATACAATTGAAGAAATTGTATATATTAAGGGGCCCATACACCACACATGTACGCTATTTGCACAGTTGCGTAAAAGAAATTGAGGAGTGCGGGTCACGGATAATAATGGCGAATAATGGAAACAGAGAATTTTGGGAGAAATTTCTTCAATTGTATGAAAAATTATACCAAATTTGTTTTTTTCTTTTCCTTTGTTTTTTTTATTGTCAGGGCGGGCGATTAAAATTGCAGCACAAGCAGAATCTGACATGGCGTTGTTCACCTCTTAACGATATGACGACTAATGAAATTATGAATACTGTGCAGTTTGCATGTGTAGTATATGGGGGAAATGTGATTGCACATGCTTGTGATTGTACATGCATGCATGTGTGGTGTATGGGCCCCTTTACAGGCAACTACATTCCACATTCAATTCAAACTATTATAACCGACAGCAAGAATCTCACATGTCCTTCCGAAATCGTTAACTAATTTGGAGAATGTTGGGAAAACTGTGCTAGCGATTCAAATTTTAATCGGGAATTTGTTAAAAAGAAGAAAGTTTCGAAGTTCCGGAAATGCTATCTTACCAAATTGATCCGTCTGCACTTAAGGTTCATTCACAACTCAGCGACCTGCGAATGCGCGCACTGCAAACAAATTGTTTTTAGCATATTTATAAGCACGCTATTGGCAATTTTACTACTCCAAAAGAACAGGATTTAATTTATCTATCGATTGATATAAAAAAAAGTTGAATTTCATTAGTTTTTATGAAGAAGAAGGTATAGAATTTACCCGAGGAAGGCTGCCTGTCGTAAGAGGCGACTAAAATCCAACCTCCGTATACCGTATATAAAAAAAAATACATACAAATTTTTTGCGCGACAGGTCCATGGGACCCAGGGCCTAGCTTCTCACAACCACTCGTGCTGTGCGTGTTATATATTCGAATGGAAGGGGTCTACTGTTTAATGCAGGATCCGAACGGCAGTTTTTTTTTTTTTTGTTTGGAGAAGCTTTTCCATGACAGTTTTACTCTCGGATGTTTGTCACACGCTCGCGAGAGGTGGGACCGTGAAATAAATTTTAGGTGTTGTTTGGGGATTGAACCTGGAACCCCTTGCTCCCTACTCCAACGCATTAACCACTTGAGCCACGGCGGCGCCCACTATACCGAGTGTATAGTGTATACAAAAAATGCTTGTTCATTGAACGACAAAATTTAGTAACCCAGTTGGCAGTCCAGCTTTACTAGAAAATCCGCAAAACGTTCAAGAGTATCTAGATCTCCTCCACCAAGATCGAATAACCCCGGGAAAAGAAGCTCACCGGGAGCGTCAGCGCGCGAAAATCAGGACTCAGTGAAATATAAAAGCTTTGAAGAAGAAAATAAAGCACTCGGAATCAAACTTAACGAAATGGATCTACTCTATCAAAATCTTAAGAAAGAGATAGACATATTACTTACTTAATTTCATAGGTGGCGCTACAGTTCGGGGTAAACCTGGGCCTCAACTAACAAGCCTCTCCAGTTAGCTTGGTCCGTAGCTAACTTCCTCCAGGTGCGCACTCCAAGCATGTTTAGGTTCCCTTCTACTTCTGCACGCGAGCTAAGGCGAGGTCTTTCTCTACTGCCCTGTACCTCCGGGTTGGATTCGAAGAATGTACAGCATTTGTGTCCATTCGCTCTACATGTCATAGCCATCTTTAACGACTGATGCGCAATTTTTTGACTAGGTCGATGTCGCTGTACAGTTCGTCGTTAAATCTCCTCCTCCGAAGTCCGTCAACGCAATCGGGACCAAAGAATTTTTCTCTCGAAGTGACCGAGTATATCTTCATCCGCTTTTGATAGTCTTATATAGAGTCTTCTTAGTTGTTCGGGATAGGATCTTACTACTCAATTGACTTCTCAGCCCAAAGAAACAGCGATTGGCAAGAGTTATTCTTCGTTTTATTTCTGCCGAGGTGTTATTGTCAGAATTGATAGCAGAGCCGAGTAGACAAAGTTCCTTACTACCTCAAAGTTGTAGCTGTCGATTGTGACGTTTTTGTCCAATTCGTCGATGTTGAGTGTCCCTTCTTGTTGACAGCATATACTTAATTTTGCCCTCGTTTACCGCTAACCCATTTTGGCAGCCTCAATTGCAATACTAGCGAACCGAGTGAGGTGACAGCTCGCTGTGTTCTATCAATTATGTGAATGTCGTCGACGTAAGCTAGTAGCGCAGACTTTTGAAAGATTGTGCCTCCGATGTTGGCTTGTGAGTTTCGCAATTCTTTGTATGAATGTGTTTATTTATTTAGTATATAATGCCATTAATGACATGTTAGAGTTATGTTTGGAATAAAATACATAATTCTGAAAGATGATGATAAATTTATAAATAAATTTTTGACAAACTACGCTAGTAAATTAAAGTTAAGAAAATATATATACAGATTTATGTAACAGTGTCTCGAATATACTGCATCAGCAATTTTTTAATGTGCCTTAAGACGGATTGATTTTTAATTTCAGTTGGCAATTCATTGAAAAATTTCAGACCTTTGTACATTACCATATTTTGTGTTCTAGAATCTCTAAAAAGTTGGAATCTAAAGTTTGAATTTGTTCTTAAATTATTAGGTTGGACATCTTGAGTATAACACTAGATAAGTATTCTGACACCATTTTATATTTCATTTTAAACACGAACAGCACTGCATTGTAGGTGATACTTATTTACTTATTTATTAATTTAGAGTATCTTACACTATTTAAAATTCAGATACAAAATCTACTTTTTACATAAGAGGAAAAGAGCGAATAAATATATGTACTTAATTTAGCAACAAAAAAAATAGAGGAGTTCAGACACTCTTACACCTTCTAGAGCATAGCATTGCTTATAATTTATCGGAAACCAAGCATAGCGTAGTCATGTCATGGGACCTAGAAAAGGCTTTCGATCGAATGATGGTCCTCCCAGTTATCAATCAGATGAATTCATGGGGCATTCCGAAAAAAATACTTAAAATAGTTTTATCTTTTTTATCAGGAAGGACATTTTAGGTTAACGTAAATGGCTATAACTCGTCCTAGTTTAAGATGGAGAACGGAATCCCGCAAGGCTCATCACTATCAGTGGTAATATATAACGCCTACATAGACTCCCTAATAACAAAACTTGCTGCACCAAGATATAATCTAGACTTCATCGGAATTTACGCGGACAATATCTATGCATTACCTTCAGGACATCCGAGCTGGGTTTAAAAAAATCTTAGAAGAAGCAGACTCAGCCATCTTTGATTGGGCACAGGAAAGGGATGCAGTGGTTTCACCAACTAAAACGGAGGCTCTTCACGTCTGTAGAAGAAGAAAATGCACAACGGCCCCACTCATCCTTCGGGAAGTAACAATTACGCTTCAAAAACAACTCAAAATACTGGGAGTTTGCTTCAGTGGGAACCTTAAATAGGATCTACACTCTAAACCAGCTGAAACTGCGAAATAATGCATTAAAAATGATTTGTTCCCGCCGAAAACGGCTACACCTGGAAACCGCACTTCAAATAGCTAAAACACTAGTGGAAGGCACTCTTAAACATGGTATAACATCAACGCGGCCATCAACGAATGTTTCCGCACGCAACAGGGGCATTAAGAACTACTCCAATTGTAGCACTCCGAATAGAAGCTGGGTACACATCAACACCTTAGTACGAAAAGAGCGGTAAATATAGTAAGGCACTTGCCGACATCATTCACCCACTGCACAATACTACTAAGGAGGTACATCTCAGCAAAAAGCCAAACCGAAAGAGCTCTACCTCCGCTATAAGTAACATCGTGTCCTTATTATCTCCCCAACATCCTTCTAAAGGAAATCTTTAATCCACCACCACCTTGGTAAAGGAATTTACTGAATATTAATACCAGTTTGGAAGCTTATAGGAAAAACGAAACACCGGATAAATAATTTCAGGTTTTGCATCAAGAAATTATTGCCTCTTCGAACGCAGTCCGATTTTTGTACACCGACGGCTCGTGCAGACAATAATTCTTCGTACGCAGTGATTGAGCTTAACAAAAACGGAGAAACCAATATTATCCAACAAGGACTCCTTCCGGAACTAGATGGCAGTTGCTGAGCTAACGGCTGTCAAAAAAGGAATTTCTATCGCCCAATTTTGGTCAGAGGAAACCATTATATTCACTGACAATCTAAGTATCCTAAATGGACTTCGAAGTGGGCTGAACAAGTGCCTTTCCTTAGAATATATCAGAAGCACTCTCAATGCTAACACCAACATAACGTTAGCATGGGTACCAACGCACATCGGAATTAAGGGTAATGAATTTGCAGACTCAGCAGCCAAAGAAACCATCAAATACCCATTGATTGTAACAACACCCAACTCTTATCAACTCACAAGAAAAATTTTCGAAGGAAGCCAGGAGATGGAGATAACTACAATGTGGAAAATCTCCGAAACCTTTCTTCGAAATTCGAAAGCACTATACCCTTCATACTCGTATCTCATACAATAAAAAGTTCACTAGACAAGCCTGCATAAGATTGCTGCGAAGCAGGGTAGGAAAAACCCTTTTTACAACTAGACATCTTTACAGCAGAGAAATACCAGAAGAATCTCAAAATTGTGAAACAGCTCTAACAATTTGGCATATCACGGTCACCTGTCCAATTTCGAAAAGAATACATGATCCTGAACAAGCGGAACAGCAACTCGCCGAAGTTCTAAACCCAACAAATCCTCAATCTCTTGAACACATAAAAGTAGCCACATCTCTGCATCATAAATTCAATGACATTTAAAATATAAGTTTCCAAAGTATTATAACTAGATACTGCTCTCATTTATTCTATTTTTATTTTAATTTATCTTATAAATTAATTTTTTGTAAACTATTTTGTTATAAATAAATAAATAAATAAAATATACTTAATTATTAAAATCGGAGTTGTTTTTAATAAAGAAGTGTTTTTCTTTTAAATATATATGTGCATATTAGTTTAATTTTTTTTTTCATAAGGCAATGAATTAAAGAACTGAAAACCTTTATAGACAATACTGTTTTGTGTTACATTACTAAGATAGAAAGTATAATATATTTCAATTGTTTAAAAATTCAAAAGTTTTTCAAAAGAATTATTAATTAAATAAAGATTTGATTTCACATGTTTAAAATTGATTGTCGCGGGAAAGACATCCTTTCTGGTCAGCTGCCGGAAACCCAGAGAGCCAACCAAACTAAATGTCAAAGTTACAACTTCTTAAGCTTTAGTTAAGATCTGTTTGATTTTACATTTGTTTAAAAACATTACATACTTTCCCAAACTTAACTTAGATATATGGAATATATATGTATTTTTTATTCTTTAACAGAAGTAAGATTATTTTTAATATCTTTAAATTTCTTTTTTAACCTATATGAACGTCTTGGTAGCAATTTTGATTCCATTTTTATGTTTTCAGATATTTTAGGTTTAGGAATTTCTAGAGCTAAAGAAGTTATATTTGGATTTTGTAATTTTCTTAAGCTGGTTCACATGAGCAATTTTTATAACATTATTTACCTTGATTAGATATCTTAAGTTACTTATTTTTTTCATTATTTGACACTTTAACCATTTTATTATACTTTGGAATGGATTTTTATATAATGCAAAATCCTTTTCTCTTAATGAATTATTACAAACATAATTTTTTGAATGATTGTGGTTGATTTTTTCTTTAGATTTACTTCTGAATAATTCTTTTCTTTCTTTATTAAAATTCATTTGTCTTTTCGGATTTATAAAATCTAAAGAAGTTTTTGGCTTATATCTAAATATGAGTTCCCTAGGACTTAAGGAATTTGACGAGTTGGGTGTAATTCTGTAGTTCGCTAAAAACAATTTAATTCGATTTTCAATAGTCAATTTTGATTCTTTTGATAGTAAAAAATTTTTCAACACTTTTTTAATGATCTGTACTGATCTTTCAGCCTGATTATTACTTTGGGGATAGTAAGCTGGACTAAAGAACAATTTCATATCATTATTCATGCAAAAATTTTTAAATTCATACGACGCAAAGGGGGTGTCATTATCAACAACTATTTCACCGGGTAATCCGTACTTACAAATGAAACTTGTTAAGACATTTATTAAAAATTTCGTGGTCATACTTCAATTGTGTTCAATTTCAATAAATTTGCTAAAAGCATCCACGTTTATAAGGTAATTTTTTCCCTATAAGTGAAAAAAGTCGAGATGAATACGTTCAAATGGAAATGTACATTTTGGCCACTTAGTTTCTACTTTTTCTTTAGGTATGTTTGAGGTTTGCATGCATGTCATATGTACAATTTTTTACAAAATCTTCGATGTCGATACAACGAGGATAAACATTATATTAAATAGTGTGATATGAGTAGCACAGAAGACGAAAGCTCAGATAGTAAAAGTGTGAAAAAACAATTATTAGAGCCAAAAATAAGTGTTGTGGGCAAAAAGACTGGCGTATATTGGAAATATAAGTGAATATTCACCAGGAGAAGAAAAAAAAAAAAAAAAAAAATCACCAGGAGAAGATTTTACGGCATACAGAGACCGCGTGGAGCAACTCTTTTTTGCAAATGAAGTCCCCGAAAACAAGAAAATAGCTACATTTATCGCATGTATGGGAGAAGAACTTTATAAAGTATGTAAATCTCTAACAGCGCCTGAAGAATCTAGTAAAAAGACATTCTTAGAGCTTATGAGTTTGCTTGAAGGTCACTACGCACCCAAACTAAACAAAAGAGATTTAAATTTAGCAAGGCAAAGCAGGAGCCAGGAGAATGTATAAGCGATTTTATTCGTAAACTGAGATCGCTTGCTTGCAGCAAATTTGGGAACTACATTAAGGATTCAGTGGAAAATTGTGCTGTGTTACGTAGTCAAGGGCTTGAAGATGCGCTTATTAATAAGTTTATTGTTGGACTTTCAAATGAGAAAATCCAACAGTCGCTCTTGAGGGATGACAGAGGGAATTTTGAGAAATGCTGTGAAACCGCTCTAAACATAGAAATGTCACGTCGAGAGCAACTGTCGATACACCCTAGTGAAGTCAACAGAGTAAAATCCGCACCGAGTAGCAGTAAACAAACAAGTAAACAAGATCGTCAGAACAAAAACAACAGAAGTAAAACAAACAAGTTCCATTCAGAGCATCAAAAGACAAGCCGCTGCAGACGGTTGTCTGCATCACATAAAGCCTATTCAGTGCCTTTTCGCCTCCAAGACAAAGTAGCCTCCGAGTTAGAGAACCTTGTTGAAAACAAAATAATAGTGCCTGTAAAACACAGTAATTGGGCTTCACCCATTGTTATTGTTCCCAAACCAGATGGTTCTGTGCGCATTTGCATTGATTGCAAAGTAACCATAAATAAGTTCATTGAAATGGAACATTATCCTTTGGGAAATAATGAGGAAATAGCAGTTTGAGTAACTCTCAATACTTTTGTGTAGTCGACTTGAAGGGTGCCTACCAACAGTTGGAAGTTTCTAAAGAGTCTCAAGAATTTTTGACGATTAACACACACAAGGTGTTATTTACGATATTTACGCTTGCCATTTGGCGTAGCTAGTGCACCTGCAATTTTTAAGCTGTAGTTGATCAAATTATAAACGGTATTGACAAAACTTTTAGTTATCTAGACGATATCATCATAGGTGGTGATACTAAAGAGATATGTAAAAGCCTTATTATGCAGACATTAAAACGGTTGGAAAATTATAACATTAAAGCAAATTTCGGAAAATGTAAATTTCTTCAGAACTCTGTTGAGTATGTAGGACATATTATTTCGTACAACAAAATTCAGCCAAACCCAGATAAAATAGAAGCGATTCAGAGTGCGCCATGTCCTAAAACGAAATTTGAGTTACAAGCATATTTTTGTCGTCGTTTTGTGCCAGGGTTATCGGGTCACTTAAATGAATTGTACAAATTATTAAAGGCCAATGCAAAATTCGAATGGACTTCAACATGTAACCAAGCTTTTGAAAAATCGAAGCAACTTTTTTTAAAACATAACAAGTTGGAGTTGTTTGACCCCACTAAACTCATTATTGTGGCCACGGACGCAAGTCCTTATGGGGTTGCTGGAGTGATGTCGCATTTAGTAATTGGAGAGGAGCGCCCAGTAATGTTTGTGAATTCAACTTTGTCCCCTGCTGAGCGAAATTAGTCGCAATTTCATCGGGTTGGTTTTGCTGTCATTTTCAGTCTTAAGAAGTTTTTTAAATACTTGTATGGTGAAGAATTTATTCTCTATACTGATTACAAAGGCATAAAAGAAATATTTAATCCCTGTAAGGGCACAGCTGCGGTAGTGGCAGCCAGACTACAACGTTGGTCAATTTATTTGTCTCTTTTTCAGTATAAAATTGTGTATCGTTCAAGTAAAAACATGGCAAATGTCGACGCACTCTCACGATTACCATTTAATTTAAGTACGGAAGTAAAAACACTTTCTATCACATTTCACATTTTTTCGATGATTTACCTTTGAAGTTATCTCAAATAAAAGAGGCTAAGAAAGAAAATGTCGATCTTCGACATATAACTCCTTATAAATCCTTATAAAATGAAAGAAAATTATCTGACAATTGAAGATGATGTTCTTTTTTATGGCAGTAGAGTGATAATACCAAAAAACCTGATAGGGGAAGTACTAAATGTGCTGCACAATAATCACAATGGGATGATGATAATGGAAAAAAGCGGCTCGTATGTATGGTGGCCGAGGATCGATGAAGACATCGAAGATTTTGTAAAAACTTGTATGACATGCATGCAAACCTCAAACATACCCAAAGACAAAGTAGAAACTAAGTTGCCAAAATGTAAAAAAAAAAATGTACATAAAGAGAGAAATTAATCTAAGTCTCAAACTGAGATTTGTGAAATGTTATGTCTGGTCGGTTCTACTTTATGGAGCAGAAACGTGGACGCTAAAAAGAGCAACAGAGAGAAAAATAGAAGCTTTCGAGATGTGGGTATACAGAAGAATTCTACGTATTTCATGGGTAGATAGAATTACAAATGAGGAAGTTAAGAAAAAAAGGGAAATACTTCTTTTTATCAAAGAAAGAAAACTTCAGTACCTCGGACACATAATGACGAACAGAAAATATCAACTCCTCCAACTAATACTACAAGGAAGGATTGAAGGAAGAAGAAGCGTTAGAGGGCAGAGGTCAACTTGGTTATCAAACTTGAGAGAATGGCTCAATCTTTCGACAACAGAAATATTCAGAGGAGTGACAAGCAAACAAGTGATTGCATCGATGATTTTCAACCTCCGGAACGGAGTGGAACCATAAGTATAAAGGACTATCTGAAAAAGAAGATTGTCCAATGGAAGCAAAGTAAATAATAAAATTCGTTCGCTATTTCTTCAGAATTTGAAATATTCACACTTCCGCTTTTTAGCAGGATGGGATTTTCGTTGGTACAGACGTTCCGACTAACAATACTGTTAATAACTTGCCACTCTTTCTTAAGGTTCCCATTTGCCATTTGTATTTTGGAATTATAATATCTGTCCCGAGCGTTATGAACTTCCGTATTAACTTTTTTGTAAAGTTTATTAAAACGATTTTTTAAGTTATTATTTAATGGATGTTTCGAACATTTTTTTCTTCATTTGTGTTTTAGTTTTATTTTTTTGATAAGAGGACGAGTTATACAAGGCTTAATACGATACTCTGATTTTGTTAGTGTAATAGAAACAGTAGATAAGTTAAAATCTTTAAAAATATTTCATATGCTTTGGAAGCATCTTGTTAAACATAAACATCATCCCAATTTTCATAACATAGCCTGTTGTTCAATTCGTGAAAGTTTATTTTAGAAAATCTGGCTTCAGAAGACTCACATGGTTTACTACACCTTACGTTTTCAAAGAAGATTCCCGTCATACAATGATCAGTTATATGCAGGTCCAAGTTGATGCCAGCAAGGAAATTCATAGCAATCTTATTAAAACGAGCAAAAACATGGTCACGGCATGTGCCTGAAATTGGTCTGGTAGGTTCATTACCAAAAGACTAGAGTCCATGTTCAGCCATGAGCGCTTGGTATAAAACTAAAACTAAGTTAGAACATAAAATATCTAGATTAAAGTCACCGAAGATTGCTAGATTTCCTGATCGTTCATTAGCCAGAAAGATCGAGAATTCATCTAAAAACAAGTTAGTCTATATACACAAACAAAAGTAAATAATTCATTATGGATATTGCAAATAACTTTGATGACATCTGCGCTCCTTAAATTAAAAACTTTAACATCACACTCATACAAGTTTCTTACAAAAACTCCCATTCCACCGGCAGTGTAAGTATCGTTGGCATTAGCAAAAAAATTATAATTAGGAATATAGTAATCTTCAATTTCACAAGAATAAATCCAAATTTCAGATAAAAATATTATTTCTGGTAGGTAAACAAGATTCAAGCTTCAAGATTCCCAATCAGTAAATCGAAGTTTCGACGTAAACTACGGATATTTTGATGTAAAACGAAAAATGATTTGCCAGCTGAGTTACATCTAAACAGGTCATAATTACTTCTTATGGTTCTTGTAGTGAGGCTTTCGCACATAAGATCGAAACTGTCATTCATATTATTGCCCCTGGAGAGCAGCTAGATCATTAAATGATCTTATGACGACAGCCTCACTATTATCAAACTTTCTCATTAAAATTTGAGAATTACGGAACAACAAGTATTTAAATTTTTTCTCATATTTGAGTTTTTTAGCTGCCATAAATAAAGCCTTAGAGTACTTCGTTAAACAATCATTAATAAAAATATTTGTATTACTACCAACAATAAATAATAATGAGTTCAGCTTCCTCTTTGCATTTTTTTTGTTTTTCATTACCTTCCATATGATTTGATTTGTTTATGTGCTTTACATAATATTTTTGTATATCCTCAGTCGACACAGAAATATTCAAGGCCTTATCCAAAATGTCATTTCTTATCTTTCTCGCGTTTGAACTATTTAAATCAGGCACACCAACCATCTCAATGACATTCTCCAACTGCTTCTGTTCCCTCCAGTTCACCCTGCTCTCCAGATTCGCCACCTTTGAACGCAACGTTTTGTTCTCCTCTTTCAGCTACTGGACTGCGTTGAGAAAATCGCTGTTGATTTTTTTCAAATTAAGAACTTCCTCGTAAAACAGTTTAAGGGTTATTGAACTTTTAGGCGAAGATGAAAGAACTGACGCAATAGTCATCCGCTAGGCCTAGTGCAGGTTCTGTTTCGATTTGTGACTAACGTAATGCAAAATCTGCCTGGGCAACCGTCGACTTATGTAGGTGTTGTAGTTAATTTTGCAGGAACTTTTTCGCTTTGTAACGAAAGTGGGACTCTTGGCTTGGAGGACTGTCGATTTTGATGTTGCTGTTTTTTGTTGCTTACTTGAAGAATGCGTATTTTTGCTTGAGATAGATGGTGTAGATTGTGGTTGTTGTAGTGATTTACGGCGCAAAACAGAACACTTGTCGCATCGATGTGTAAGATTATTTGTTAATAGATATTCAATATCGGCCAGTTGAATATTAGCACAAGAACCGTGAAAGAAACTTTTGCAATCTCCGCACTGTATTTTCGTTGCATCGTAGTGATCTATTTTGCCTTTGCTAAAATCGCCACAGAAAAATGTAAAATACTACACATAGCAAAAAAAAACAGTTGTCAGAAATGTATTTCAGTGCACTTCGGTTAGGTTCCATTGGCAGGCTGCAGAATGTGCAGCCTCACTTAGGACAGAATAGGCGCATTGTGATAGCACATGATCTAGTGTCCCAAACTACCCGTTGAACCAACATGAGCTTATTATAAAGCGCTGGAGGCGGTTAATACTTATACATACAAAATACTGCATGTTAGCTAATTCGCCAAGGTTGTCGAAGAAGTACTCCCCTATATACGGTTTCTTTCGAGTTGAGAGAGCTTGGCAGGTGCATAGGAGATGGAGAGAGCTTGGCAGGTGCATAGTAGATGAAGAATAGCCTCTTCCGTCGTTTGCCGGGAGACCCAGCCTGAAGGCATGAATCCCGATGACGCAGTTTCCCGTAATGACACCTACTATTGTGGTGATGAGGCCAAATCTGTTTCGTGATAGAGCACGTTGTACAGTTCGACCACCTGCAGTTAGTAGCGTTAATCGCATTTTGCTTAATTAAAAGTTTACACGTAGCGAAAGGCATGTAGAGATTCTCCTTCTTCAGTAGAATCCGCAGAGTTGTGCCATACCTTGCAAGTTCATCAGCCATGCAATTACCTAGAATGTCCCTCCGTCCCGACACCCAAATAAGGTGAATTTTAAATTGTTCTGCCATCTCGTTAAGAGATAAGCGACAATTAAGGGCAGCTTTGGAATTGAAGGTTACCGAATCCAGGGATTTAATCGCGGCTTGATTATCAGTAAAAATTGTGTATATATCTTGCGAATATTACATTGTACCTTAGCCACGACAAGGCCTCCTTGATGGCCATTATTTCCGCCTAGAACGCGCTACAGTGATTGGGAAGGCGGAAGGAGATCTTGCAGTTTAGTGAAAACACCACCCCACACCTGCTTCCGTCTTGGACCCGTCCATATACATAAATGCAGACGGATCCACCACGAGGCCCTATATCGCACTCTCAGTCAGTCCTGGAGGGTATTAATCTTTCGAAATGTTTGTTGAAAATGACGTGGGGGAGTGTGTAGTCAGTGTAATTTGGGATGCACTCTAATATATTTAGAATAGACGAATAGTACGTCGACTGGTACACAAAAGAATTGCTTTCATACGAATAGCTGCATTCATCTACCACTTGTCTACAATAGATGTCGAGCGGAAGCAAGTGGAACAGTTTATCCATAGCCGCAGTAGGAGTGGTCCACTAATACAGGGCTCCACTAATACAGACACATGCCGTTCTTTGCACATTACTGAGGAGGTTGTAGTGAATGGCTTTATCCAGCGCAGTCCACTAGACGATCACGCCATACGTAAATATAGTCCTGATAGCGGATACATAGAGCCAATATGTAATTCGAAACTGAAGTCTCAATTTACTTCCAAGAACTTTACAGCAGTACAGAGCCGTAGTGGCTTTCTTACTCACTCCAGGATGTTTCTTACCGACGGGTAATGTTGATTAGGAAGTGCTCGTTTGACAGCTTCTTTGAAAAGAATTTGGGGTTAATGATGACTGTGGTCATAATTTAAGACTTTAATTTTTGATGACGGAAGAAGGAATAAATAAATATTACTGAATAAATAGATAAGGCAAAATTACTTTTCTCTTCTCTTCATGAAATGAGAATGAAAACACTTTCACCTCCGTAAATCCATATTTCCCTTGAATATCACTGTTAGCGAGTTAAGAATGTCCGGGGACTTCTAAATTTCTAAAGGAATTATCTCATCAGGCAGTTTGAATCTACATATGTATTGTCTAAAAGATATTCGTCTCTGATATGAAACTTTTTGTTAGTGGTGTGCTTGTGTTGATTGATAAATAAAGTGCAACACTGCAACAACTGGGAAACAGGGTATCCAAAATCTGTGAAAGGCACCGCTCATTGAATAATTTCCTTTCTTCAGTCCAAATTCATGTACTTTAAAGATCTACCTGTAGGATTTCCAAAACGGTGAGCTGCTTAAAATCAGCGTTCTAGTGAGAAAAATGAGTTTTTAAACTGATCATGTATTTAGACCAATAAATCTTACTAGAACTACAAACAACAACGTATTATATTATATTTTTGTAGATTCTCTCTATATTCTGGACTGTCCTCCGTCGGTTTGTTAAATTATCCTTTGTTATTTTGGGGTAATCCTTCAGAAAACTACAACACAACAACCAAATCCGCAATGAAATAGTTGCGGATGTCAAATGTATGGGAAGATTCGATCCGTGCGTTTTCCACGATACAGTGAATCTCATTCACATTGCCGACATGTAAATCGTTCACTTCAGCGGATTACTTACTTACTTACTTAACGGGCTCCCGACCCGTAAAGAGTCTCTGCCTGAAACACGGCAGATCTCGGGCACGCTGCTTCCAGTTGCCTAGACCAAGCGCTCTGGCATCCGCGATAGCTTGATCCTTAAAACAGAGGTTCGGTCTTCCTTGTCGTCTCGAACCTGGGGGCTGTGATTCGAAGATCCTTTGCTTAAGCATTATTGTCCATTCGCTCAATGTGGCCGAGCCAGTGTAGTCGACGTGTTTTGCCTTTTTGGACTACATCCACATCTTGGTACAGCTCATAGAGTTCGCGGTTGTATCTTCTTCCATTCGCCCTCCTTGCATACGGAACCGAAAATCCGACGAAAAATTTTTCTTTCGAAAGTGTTCAATATCTGCTTTGCTTTCCTGCTTATCGTTCAACACTCGGCTCCATACAGCAGAACTGACAGGATCAAAGTTTTGTAGAGCATACATTTCGTCTTCCGAGCCAGGAGTTTTGACCGCATTTGTTTCGCCAAACCGAAGTAGCAGCGGTTTCCTAGGGTGAGTCTTCGTCGGATCTCCACTAAGGTGTCATTCGTGGAGTTGATATTTACTGCGAGGTATGAAAACACCTTAACAACTTCGAAGTGACGTTTTGTTCTAGGCGGTGGACAGATGCTTCTGAGGAACTGTTTCCGAATTGCACGTTGCACCGTGTGTTTTCCAGCGTCACGCGGCACAGCTGGATCAGTTTTGCCGGGATCCCGAATTCGGCCATTGCCTTGTAGAGCTCAAGACGATGAATGCTATCATATGCGGCTTTAAAGTCGATGAAGAGATGGTGAGTCTCGACTTGAAATTCGTTGGTCTTTTCCAGGATCTGCCTTAGTGTGAAAATTTGCTCGATCGTCGATTTGCCGGGCCGGAAGCCACACTGGTACGTGCCGATTAGTGTGCTGCAGAAAGGCTTCAGAATTTCACACAGTACGTTGGATAGGATCTTATATACGACATTAAGCAGGGATATGCTTCGGTAGTTCTTGCAAGACATAGGATCGCCTTTCTTAAAGATGGGGCATATAGAGCTGATAGTTCAGTAATCGGGCATGACTTCATCCACCCATACTTGGTTGATTATTTGGTGCATGCACCCTACCAAAGCATCACCACCATGTTTGAAAAGCTCTGCTGGTAGACCATCAGAGCCGGCGGCCGTTTTGTTCTTCAGCTTTTTGATAGCTAAGCCGACCTCTTCAAAACTAGAAGGGGGGGATGTATTCTTCATTGATTGGATGCGGGTTCTCTTCTTGTTCCATCACTCTCTCTACCTGTCCATTAAGTAGCTACTGGAAATGCTGCTTAAACACATCTACTATTACTTGTGCTTCGGTGACTAGGTTTCATTTAAGAGCCTGCGTTCCGGGCTTGAAGCCAGCTGCCAGTTGCTTAGCTTTCCTAAAAAACATACGGATGTTGTTCCTATCGCGAGACTCTTCGATATCCTTGAGCTGTGAGACTTCGTGGGCCTTTTTTCCGACGCACGCATTCATAATCATACCAAGGGCTCTTTTTTGGTGGTGGCTGGTAGCCTATGGTGGTCTCTGCTACCTCTTTGATGATGTCGCGATGCTGGTTCCACAGATAATTGGCGTTTGTGGAGAGCGGAGAGTCCCTCGCTCAGGCGCTCTCTGTAGACTCTGTCCACTCCAGTCGTGCTAAGGCTTCCAACGTTGAATTTCTGTTTTCTGGGCGGTCTGCAGCTTCTTTTCGTTGGATAGTCGAGCTCTTAACTTAGCTGCAACAAGAAAATGGTCAGAGTCGACGTTTGCCCCTCTGAACGTTTGCACATTCAGAATGTTGGATGCGTGCCTCGCATCTATTAGCACTTCAGCGGATTGCACTATGCAAATTTTTAATTTTTAGTGAATCGTTACCCCCGATGGCTTCCACGATAGGGGTGTACAGTTTAATCCATTTATAGAGCTTAAATAGGGCGTTTTGTAAAAGATCCCTAAACATATTGAGGTGTTGTCCAGAGATAGCAACGTCATCTGCATAGGCAACTACCTTGCACTCTTCCCCTTCCAGTATTAGAAGCAGTTTATTCACCACTAGGTTCCAAAGAAGAGGGGAGCTCGCACCTCCTTGTGGTGTTCCCCTACTGACAAACCTTCGAATTAAGACCTCGGTCAGCTTTGAACTGATGAACCTGTTAGTAAGCAATTGGTACATCAGTGCGCCAATCGACGTCTCAATTCCAAAGTTAGACAGAGCGATTGCAATTGCTGCTGGTTCGACATTGTTAAACGATCCCTCAATGTCCAGGAACGCAACCAGAGTGTATGCTTAAACATTTTTTAATAATGCTGACTAATGAGTGTAGGGCCATTTCACCCGATTTCCCTTTACTATATGCATGTTGAGCGGCTGACAGAAGATTTGGGTTAACACTGATGCAACGTGCGAGCTTTTACCCGCCTTGAGTATGAAAACCACATTGACTTCCGTCCATGGCTTGGGAATGTGAAACAAATCAAGGTAACTTTTGAAAATTACGGTTCACCAGGGAAGGATTAGGTCCACATTCCGGTAAAGTTCAGCCGGTATAATACTGTCTGCTCCAGGAGACTTGAATGGCTTAAAACCACTTATTGTCAAAGAATGTTGCCCTTGTTACAAGATAAGAGGGGCTTCTTAGCATTAACCTTGCCCCGATCACAATTGGACCCGAAATGGCATTGCAGCTGTTTGGGATGTTGGAGACCAGTAATAGTTCCAGGGATTCTGCACTTAGAAAATAAGCTATTAAATAATGTTAACTCTGTTAAGATATTGGAGATTTCATTCGATTTGAAATTTAAATTTAAGGAACACTATAAATATCTAAGAAAAAAACTTACTACCAGGTTGAATAGCATAAAGCATATTTCTTCCAATAAAAGTTATTATAATATTAACACGCTTATCAAAGTACATAGTTCAATCTATAATACTATCCAAAATCGACTATGGACTGGCCATTTACGAGAAATGCCCCAAATCAACCATTCAAATTGTGGAAATAAAGCTATCAGAAGAGCCATCAAAAGATTTCGGGCAACACCTATAGCTAACATACTTACCGAAACTAGTCTTCCCAGACTTAACGACAGAGTTGATTACCTTACATAACTTATTCTATTAAAAATTAACTCTTCCGAACCTTCTCTAATTCATACTGATGTCAAAAAGATACTTAGGCACAAGAAAAATCGAAGGCTTCCGTCAACAATTTTGAAGGCAGCGGCATTGGCGAACGACATTTGTATCCCCATCCTGACAATCAACACATCACACACACCTTGGAATATACCTGATAACACAGTTTGCTCTGAGTTTTCAAGGCGTCCAAAATCTTCAACCAGCTACGAGGTATTCTAAAGAACTTTAGCAGAACTTTCCAACAAATACAAAACCTTACAATGGCACTTCCTATTCACCCACGCTTCGAAAACAAATGACGACGTAACTTATGCCGTTGTCAACGAATATGGATTGGTAATAGTTAAAAATCTTCTTTCTCTTTTCACATTGATCTTTACAGCTGAAGCTTTTGCCATCCTAAAAGCGCTTCAAATAGCAGTTAATGGAAAAACTATCATATTTTCGGATAGCTTATCTTCAGTTACTGCAATGGAAAAAATTAACGACACAGATATCGTCAATAAGATACGTGATGAGTTAACCTCAAAGAAAGACAGAGCCGAACTGTGATAAAAGGGAGTGAAGATGCAGGCGCCGCTGCAAAACTGGCAAAACAATGTCATACACCTACAATAAAAAAGACCTAAGAACACATTTGCCATGAATTGGAAAAATAAAAGGAAAACGCACTGGAATTCGTATGAACAATTATACAATGTATTTAATTCAGATGCTGTAAAAGGAATATAGCCTAACAATATTTCCCATAAGGCTGAGAGTTGGGCAAACCAACATTACACACAAATACCTAATCCCGAAAGAACCAGCACCACTATGTCACTTCTGCAAAGATAAGCCACAGTTTGCCGTGAGTCACCTACTAGAATGCAACGTAGTCTACCTAATTTGTAAAGAAATATCTGGTAAAGAACTCTCGAACTTAGGAAAATTTCTGAAAAAAATATTAAGTCTGTACATCAAATTTTGGCAGTAGTTAAACTAGAAGATAAGATTTAAGTTTGTCTAAAGCCGAAAGCCCTAGTAGCTAGCGCTAATCTATTTATACATATGTAATTTTATTACATGTCAATAAACTTATAATAATAAATTAGCATATTCTTTTCCTTAAGGCTTTCAAGAAAAAAAATAGTGCTCACAATCAAGTCAATCTTAACTAATAGCAGAGATTTCACTGTATTTATTTATATTTTTACTCGATAGGTGCAATATAGGCACCTCAGAAACTCAGAAACTTACTTGGATATTGCCAAAATGTAGAAGACGATCTATTCACGTTATTCACACTGGTGTTGATATTTTCTGTATTGGCACCGGAAATCAAGTCCGCCCCTGCGAAATAAATGCTGCCGCAGCCTGATGTAGCGACTCCACCTACAATAACCTTTACTATTGATTTTTATTTATTTACGTAGTTAAAAAATATACCGATGTCAGCAACTCGTATTCCAAAATAATTCATGTCTCTATTTGGCTGCATAGCTGTTGAATGCAAGGTGGTTTCTTGTGGTCTTTTTCTAGCCACTGCTATACCAACGGGCACAGAATTATCTAAGAAATAAAGTATGTATTTAAAACTTAATTACAATGTTTTAATTATACTTTGGTTCATTTGCGAAATGACTTTTTCCATTTCAGTCATTTTTGGTGAAGTAGATTCAATTTTAACCAATGCAGACATGCTAGACGATGTTGACTTGGTATTATGTTGATTACTACTTCCTTGAAGAGTATTCGAAGTAGTTACTTCCGATACTTGGCAGGGCTCCCGTTTGACTTCCATAAATGTATAGCTTGATGACGAATTTACATGATGAGTTATATTTGGTAAATTTTTTTGTATGCCAATATAAGATCGGTCCTCAATTGCTGAAGCAGATGCGGCAAAAGTAGTAAGCAAGGGGGATGGCGAAGGGACGAAAAATGCCGCAGTGGATTGAAGGCCTTCCGTAGGTTTCAAGCAGTTATTCAATATATTTGGCGAAGAATTGAAAGTTGCCATTACTTTCAATTTATTTGACAAACTATAGCCACATAACAAAGCCCGACTACAATTTAAAAATGTGTTCCTTATTTAGCCTTAAAAGATGTCCGCTAATCTGCAATATTAAACACATTATAAACCTTAATTTGCATACAAATTAAAAAATTGTTTGTAACTCTTTCATTCGCAACATAAAATAAAGGCCGACGAGCAATACTGAAATTCTAGTCCTTTAACCACGACTAAATTTATCTACATACATATACGTCAATATTCAATAATTAACTGCTATTACTAATAAACTAGTATTATGAATGGGATCAACCAGGCCTTTATATTTTATTTAACATTTATTTTAACACATTTGCATACTTTTATATGACAGTTCATCCCTAAATACTTTTTTCCAATTTCACGTTTGTTCAGATATCAATTTACTGGAGCATGATTATAAGGAAGCAACTAATTTATGCTTTCTTGATAACAAAAATTAAGAAACTTACATTTCACCAATATGTTTTTGTTTGCAGTGTCGTTAATAACACTCATAATAGTTAGTTTACTGCATTTACGCCTCTATGTATATTAAAAGTTGATTATGTAGTTCCAAAATATTCAACTAACCCCACCATAAACACAAATGTCATTTCGCTTAGACCTAAGACGATGTTCACACTAGTCGTTTTACTTTTTTAGTTCAGGGCAGAGCCTGAGTTGTCAAAAAAAATGTTTGTTTCTTTTTTAGTTCAGAGCGCTCAGAGCACTCGATTCGTGTTTCTTTTTTCGTTTAGAGCGTGCTCAGAGCGAGCTCTATCAGCTCAGCATGAATTGATTGAGCATCCTGAGCAAAACAAAAGCACAGTGAATTTGACGTTTAACAGGGGGTAAAGCAATGAGAAAACGAAATCGAAAACAATTGAAATGGAGTTCGAGGCTTTGTTTTTAATTAATTATTTGTAGTTAATAATTAAATGTCTATAAACGCTATTTCAGTGTATAAGAAGACAAAAAGCATGAATCTTCGATTAATTTTGCAGTCATATGACAGGTACTGCTCAATCGTATTTCTTAAATAAATCAGAGCGTTCAGAGCTCGCTCGACATATTCAGGCTCTGTTCAGAGCTCTGTTCTGAACTAAAAAAGAAAAACGCCTACTGGTCTGACGGCCTAGATTTTATTGGTTATTTTCGTGTTTAGATATTAGACCTTTTCGGCTGCTTGTCAAAATTGTGACATTTATGCTCAAATCACAATAGACCTTTCCGCCTGCTTGTCAAAATTGTGACGTTTAAGCTGTTACGGACTTTTGGTGGCCAAACAAAGGGCGAAATTCGACGAAATCGTATGAAATATCTATTAAAAGTGGAAAGAATTGTATAATGTGCGATATTTATAATATGTTTTTAAGTTTCTTGTATGCAAATTCATAGATACAAACGTTGTTAATCAGATTAAGCAATAAAATACCGGTTAAGTTGTATTTATAGTAACATAGTATCGGGTGAAACATTAGCTCTCCGTTGGGTTTGTGAAACATTCACATAAATATGAATTAAAATAATCACTGATTTAGTCGAAGTCTTGATAGGGACTGTTGTCTTCAATAAATAATATTTATTATTAACTTTCTTTCATTAAATACACCACATGAAAAACTAAATCGAGTGGAAAGGTGATTCTGTACACCACACTAGACTACTATAAATGTTGAAATACACCCAACTCGCTTATAGGCGCCTGCCTGGGAGTTGTTAACATACCGTTAGCGGGGCGACGAAATCGCGCGAGCGTATAAACTCTGCGGAGAAAAGGGTGAAATCCTGTTAGCGAGCGATGCGAGCAGCCCGTCCCAAACATTAAATACACCCAACTCGCTTTTAAATATACATATGTATAATACATACCCTAAGGGTGCAATAGACGCCGCGTAGCGTCGCCCTGAGTACCTGCATGTGAGGCCCAAGGCCGTCCGGTGTGTGAGTCAAAGAGATGTCCAGAGTATGAAAACCTTTTAACTCGCGAAGTATTTCACCAAAGCACTGTTTGACGTATTTCACCTTTTTTATTTTGCGTATCACCTTAAAGAACGATTTGCTTCAAAATGTTGTCAGTCAACTCTGATTTGGTTAATCATAGTGTACCTCCGTGTATTCTTAAATGATTTTGATGAAACTTTTTTTATTAATTAAAATACTTTTCTATAAAGATAATAACAGTAAAATTAAGTGATTCGGTTTTGACAATTCGGATATTTTGGTACCATTTCTTAAGGCTTTTTTGAAATTTTGTGGGCGGGTTACGCCTTCCAGGAACGCGAGCGCAAAATTTTTTTTTCAGTTTCTTAATCACTGCAATCTATTTTAAGACAAAAAAATAAAAAAAAGATGAAGATTTTTGGTAATCTTTCATCTTTTGGACTTTTTTTGAAGATGTTCCGGTAAAGTAAAATTTTGCCATGTAGTCAACAGTCCCTATCAACACTTCGAATAATCAGTGATTATTTTAATTCATATTTATGTGAATGCTTCACAAAACCAACGGATAGCTAATGTTTCACGCTATACTATGGTATTTATACAACCGGTAATTTATTGCTTAGTCTGATTAACAACATTTGAGCCTATGAATTTGCATACAAGAAACTTCAAAATATATTACACATTACACAATTCTTTCCACTTGTAATAGATATTTCATAAGATTTCGCCAGTTTCGCCTTTTGTTTGGCCACCAAAAGTCCGTAACAGCTTAAACGTCACAATTTTGACAAGCAGCCGTTTGACGTTTAAGCTGTCAATTGACTTCTGTAGGCCAAACAAACGGCGGAATCGCTTCAAATATCTATTAAAAGTGGAAAGAATTGTATAATGTGAGATATTTGTTACATATTTTTAAGTTTCTTGTATGCAGATTTATACATACAAATGTTATTATTCAGTGCAAGTAAAAAAAATCCCGCTTAAATTACATTTATAGTTGTCTAGTGTCGTGAGCAGAATCACCTTTCCATTCGATTTAGTTTTTCAAGTGGTGTATTTAATGAAAAAAATTTAATAATTAATATTATTTAATGAACACAACAGTCGCTATCAACACTTCGACTAAATCAGTAATTATTTTAATTCATATTTATGTGAATGTTTAACAAAACACAAGGAGAGCTAATGTTACACGCGATACTATAGGCGTTTTTCTTTTTTTAGTTCAGAACAGAGCTCTGAACAGAGCATGAAGATATCGAGCGCGCTCTGAACGGACATTCATGCTTTTTGTCTTCTTAAACACTGAAGTACCGTTTATACACAAATAAAGTATTTATTTAACTATTAACTGCTAATAGTTAATTAAAAACAAAGCCTCGAACTCCATTTCAATTGTTTTCGATTTTGTTTTCTCATTAGTCGTTTTTCTCTTTTAGTTCAGAGCAGAGCCTGAGTTGTAAAAAAAAATGTTTGTGTTTCTTTTTTCGTTCAAAGCGTGCTCAGAGCGCACAGTGGTTTACGTTGGAGAGGCGGTCATAAATCTATAAAATTTGTACTGCTGTACCGAATTGAACGAAATTTGGAGATTTATTTAGCAGTAATATTATAAATCCTAATGCTAAATTTCAAGTTAATTGAATAAACAGAAATGCAAAAAATAAATTTTTAAAAATATTGTTTTTTTTATACTTTTGTCCATATATTGTTTTTACTTTGCTCTAACTCAAAAACTAGTCAACCGATTGTGATAAAATTTTCACCAATTTATTTCTTAAGATCTTTCATTTCTCATCACTAAAAACTTTAAATGCTTAATAATTCCAATATACCCTGTCCATTGCCTTCTGAGGAAGCACGCCATGAGATTAGGCTTAATAAACATAGACACATGCAGGTATTGTGAGGACCTATGTATGTACATGTCGCAGAGGACATCACTCACATATTATGTGAATGTCAAGACATTGCTATGTAGGAGCAGAGCAAAGTACCTCGGAAGATACTTTTTCAACAATCTAGATGAAGTTGGTTGACTGACCAAAATTGACGACATAATTAGATTCTGTAGGGAAATTAAATGTATGGGCGAATTGTTGTAAGGTTTCCTACCGTGAAGGTTGCCTTGGGATCGCGATGGGCGTGTTTTATGACAAACTCATAATCCTACTCAACCTAAACCTAAACCTAATACATAGTTCCAAAACATTGAATGTTTATTCCTTCGGGGTAACTTCCGAAGTCCTTTTATTAAAGAGTCGGAGGTAAGTAGGAGTCTATGCAATAGGTCCGTATTTTTATAGCGTTATTATTTTTGTTTATTGATTCAGTTGCCTCTTCAGAAAGCTCCCCTATTAATAACAAAGCGTAATCTATAGCATCTGATCTATGCAAGTGCACTTTATGGACTGAAACAGGAAGACTGTGCCACGGGTACTCCTCGACTAACAGATGTGCGGTTTCACTTTTTATTGATATTTTATCCCGATGATAAACACTGAAAAACTTTGCAATAACGATCTATAAGGTCTTTTCTTAGACCTATGATTTGAGCTGATATCGTTGAGTTGAAAAAAATGTTCTGGCCGTGTTACTATCGTTCGTCGTGCCACTTCCGCCACTTATCCACTACCAAACCTAGGTTTTCTCTAAACTGAGCGGGAATATATTATTATTATTTATACGACTTTCTAAATTCTTAAGGTCCATATTTTCCCCATCAAGTAAATCTTTCATTAACACTTCTAAAACTTGGCGGCTTCATACCGTATTATTTCCACGGTTGGATTGCCAAATGTCAAACACCTGTAACAATACAATCCACATCGCATTAGAAGAGTGGAAGCGGCTAAAAGCAAACGAATTTTTGTACCTCTGAATCTTCGAAGATTGGGCAATGCAGGCGTATAAGTCATATGTATTGCAAATGATTGCAAAGTGATTAAAAGTTTACTTAAAGTTAATATACAAAAGAAAAAACTGTGCACAAAATGGGCTGTCTTTACGAGACTACATTTTTAAGAATACGAAGTTTTTTATTTTAAGACGTATAACGAAATGATAAGCATACCTAATTCTTATGCATCCATTGCGAAAAAACAACAACAGAACACCAAATCTCGGGTAATGCACTAAGAACTCGAAAGTTTCACGTGCAATCTTACGGCGAACGATAACTCCACTTGTTACATGTGCTCACATCCGTTGCACTAAACTAAATGATAATGTAAAGGAATCGGGCATATAGTTGTGTTTTGGAGTAATTTGTTTATTGGCTAATGTAAATATGCAATAAATTTTTTTTTTGAGAATATTGCTATTTTTGAATTTTGAAGAATTAAAGAATCATTGTCATTTTTGAATTGTAACGACCCTGGCGGCAGCGTGTGGGTCACGAGGTCTCAAAACAAACAAATCTTAAATCTGTCAGATCTAACAACTTACGCCATTTTTAATTCATATATTTCCGGCTTTGTTTCTGCCATTCTGGAGTCCGCGCTGCCGCCACGAGTCTGCCAAAAATTGTAAGTGTTCATATTTCTATATATTTCCATTTATGTTATTATGTTATCACTTATAGCGAATAAACATTGCGTACATTGCGTAGAAGTGACTTTTCCTTTCGTGAGCGCATGTTCATTCAGCAGACTTCGGGCTTCTGCTTGCTTTTCGCTCAAGCAGATTCTTTACTTTGACATACCACCGCTGCCACCTAAAATGTTGTGAAATTTAATAAAACACCCGATCGAGTCGATTGTCGATACAATAATCATCTTTTTTTTCTATAAACTGACCGTCAACTCTCTCCCGTATTCCCGTTTATTTCGTTTATTGCCCGGATGCTCGTGTGCAACATAAACACTTTTGCACCTGAACTCAAACGAACCCAAGTGAGTGAATGCACTGAATCAGAAATTCAGCATAAACACACACCCGAACGCGATCGAACACAAATTCATGCGCTCGTGTTGCACATGACCAGATTGGGGTGAACAGGTGTCAAATACCTGATTGCGGTGCATAACTTCATAACATTAGGAATTAGTTTTTTATTAGTTCCGACGGAATTGTCTCTGGGACTTCTCAATGGTTTCAGAAGCCTCAGCCCGTAACTTAACTAGATCTACTCTTTGGTCATCTGTATATCTCTGATCCAAGTACTCTGTTAGTTCATCCACTATTCTTCCTCTCTGCTCAACACCAAACAGTAATTTACTCTGCAGCGCTTAAATGTTGGTGCCAGTCGGAATGCTCAGGGTATTCGGCAAACTTAGCTAACATCGCCTTCATGTCACGATTAGCAAGCTCGACCTGTCCGTTCGACTGCGGGGACGCAACTGCTCTATCTGATGCCTCTCTATAAACCTACTGAATTCTTGGGACGTAAAACTAGTGCCCCGGTCACTAATAATTCGACTCGGTCGACTGTAATAGCCGAAGTATTGCTCAAGGGCATTAACTGCTTCCCTCGTCCCGGGTGTGTTCACTGCGTATAACTTCACGAACTTGGTAAAAAGGGCCCACTACCACAAGGACGTATTTGCTTCTTAAATTAGTCACCAGCAGCGACTAGAAGGGCTCGTTACGTTTTGTTAAATTATATAAATTCCGTTCGGTGTTCCGATGAGGTGCCGAATAAAATATACATTTCAGGCAATTTCCAATAAATCGGTTCAAATTGCCCTTCAAATTCAGAATCCAATAATGCTTCAAAATCTGACTAGCATACTTATCAATACCTAGGTGCCCACACTTCTAATGAGTCGATCGAATGACGTTCTCTTCCAGCTCCCTAGGAGCATTTCGCAGCCAAGTACGAAAAACCATCTTCTAAGATGTACCCAGGAAAATCACCCACCTCTAACCTACTTCGGATGGACTCGATTCTATCATCACGTGCTTGAGCGATCCGAATATTTTCATCAAGTTCCGCCGTCGCTACTACTGCGATAACGGGGACACGACTTAGTGCATGAACATGCGCCATACGTTCGCCCTGCCAATGCTGTACTTGATAGTTATAGTTTTCAAAAGTCAAAGCCCATTTAGCTATACGGGGAGTCACATCTTTCTTTCTTAAGGTTTCGGCCAAGGCCTCGCAATCAGTGACAATAACAAACGGCAAGCGGTATAACTTTTTTTTTAAAACCCTTTAAATTCTTTTGACAAAGAATACATTAAATCCTTTTTTTTTTTTATTTAATTTTTTTTTTTTTTTGTAACGGCATCAGAATTCTCACCCAATGTTTTAAACCGTTCTAGTGCATAAACTACTGCCAGCGTTTCTAACTCGAAACTAATCAACTTAGACTTTCCGTCAGAAGTCTTCCTAGAGAAAAAAGCGACTGGATGAAAAGCGGTAGCGTTAATGTAAACTCAGCCTTACCTAATTATGTATATTGTGACCTAGCCCGACGTGTGGGTTCCCAACTTCACTTGTAAAATGCATTGTCAACTACTGTCACAGAATAAAGCACACTTCCTTGGTCTTGAAAGCAGACACGTGTAGGCGCAGGGACAAAAGTCCCCGGGACATAAGTCCCATTTTTTTCTTTTGGGACCTATGTCCCACTTAACTGGGACATAAGACCCAAATTGAATTAGGGACTTATGTCCCCCCTCTTCGGGACATAAGTCCAAAAATTTTTCGCCGAAAATGGGACATAAGTTCCAAATCCTAGCAATTGGCCTTATCACACTTTTTTGCTTTATGTCACTTATGTATATGCATAAAGAGTGGAATATCTATGGGGGGGCATGCTGCCCCCCTGCAACCCCCCTGCTTGGGGTCACTGTTGGATTTGGGGTAGGTGCGAGGTTGGGTATATGCAAACTTTCTTTATATCCATATTTCGCATGGAACCTCAACCTCGCACTTACCCCAAATCCAACAGTGACCCGAAGCAGGGGGGTTGCAGGGGCGCAGCATGCCCCCCATTAGATATTCCACTTTTGCATATACATAAGTGACATAAATCAAAATTTGCCTAATGTAGCTTTGCCATGTACTAACTTGTTCCATGCTCTTCTGGGTATTTGAATTCTCTAAGCTTATTTAAAAACAAATATGTTAGGTGAGACATAAGACCCAACATTTTTTGGTGGGACTTATGTCCCGATGCGGTGGGACATAAGTCCCTAATTCGATTTGGGACTTATATCCCGATGGAGTGGGACATAAGTCCCGAAAAAAAAGTTTGGGACTTATGTCCCTGCGCCGACACGTGTATATTACATGGCGCAGCCGGTAAAACGTGAAAAATTATAAAGTATAATAAGTGCGCAACATCAAGAAAAAAAAATGGACTTTCCAAAACCACAACAATTGAATTTGGATGGAAATCTGCGTGAAAATTGGAAAAAGTTCAAATCACATTTTTCCGTGTATTCAACGGCGACCAAAACGGACGAAGAAGAGGACCCAATCAAAGTTGCAAGACTGCTGAGCTCTGCGGGAAGTGAAGCGATTGAACTTTTCCACACCTTTACCTTAACAGTTGCTGAAAGAAAAAAATTCAGCAGGGTCCTCGATAAATTCGAGGAATATTGCAATCCGCGTACAAATATTGTATACGAGTGTTGCAAACCAACATGAAACAATATCGTCACTCTGCCAAAAATACATTTTGCCAACGGCTAATTAACTCTTATCAGAAATGCAAATCGCCGTCGGCAAAACACAAAATTAGGCAGAAAAGGAGAACAAAACGTAAAAGCAAAAAAAACACACACACACAAACAAACAAACACCAGCATGACGAGCCTCCAAACGATTCTAAACAGAGAGACATAGAAAATTCTATGTTTCGTGGAAAAGATCATTGAGCAGAGAGACATAGAAAAGTCTATGTTTCGTGGAGAACATCATTCATACCCCCCATCCCACGCTCATCTCTACCGTGAAGTTGTGCACGCACCGAATGCGTACGGTGATGCTGTTGGTAGATCTTGTGTGCAGTGAAATGATTGCGGAAATCTACCTCTATGCGTAGTCGGTCAGCTAAGCGTCCGCAAGGAGCAATGACCGCGATAACCACAACCTTGACCGGGAACGAAGTACTCCGAGGTCTAATCTAAGAAGAGAAGAAGAGTGGCAATTCAATTCCTCACCAACTACGATCGACACCGGATCACTAATATAACAATAAAAGTCGTTAAATTTAAATTCGTTGTTGTTCGTTATTTTTTCTCTCAGTATTCATGCATTTGGATTTTTCTTTTGATTTACCCTTTGCTGAAAGTTGATTTTTTCTTTCATCCTAATTAGCTGGTGTCCTCGCGACACATAATGGTCCTTCGAGCCGGATCCTTAAGCTATCGCCAGTAGTAAAAAACAACGAGACAATTAAAAGACATTCAATAGTGTTACATACTAGTGCGTGGCAATTAAATAAGCATCCTAATCTCGGTACGATTTGTTGGTAATCTCGGTACGGTTGTGTTGCGTTTGGTTGTTCCTGAAGAAGCGGAATCTGGAGAATCTGGTACAGCGAGGGAGCAACGCTTTCAACAGGTGTGTGGCATTTTTCCTATAACCTTTTTATTTTATTAAAGTGATACTTGATAATGGTCAAAGGATAGTGATGCGGAACATATGGGAACACAAGCGTTCTCGCCTTAGCCTCTCACTATCAACTCCTACTCTACACCTCCACGATGGTGGCTGCTGGGTGCCTAGTACCTCAACTGGAGATTGGGTAACCAACCCCTTTGGAAGGTTGTTGGTGGCAGCGAACGAGAGAGGGGGGAGGAGTGTCTTCTCACTCGGACACCTTCTCTTGCTTCAGGCGACGGCGGACGAATTCTCTAGATGGAATCAACGGTGGCGTCAACCAGTTGAAGTTAGGCCGAACTATTAGTGTTATCCCTATATGAGCTGCTTCGACATATTCGAATCCCAGGTCTATAGGGATTTTCAATACTGAGTCAGGGTGTTGGAATAGAGTTGGTGGCGGATGAACCCTTAATGGGCCAACGGCAGCGCTCACATCCCCGAATCGGGGTACTGACTCCGGAATATCCGGCCCCTTGTCCTAGGGGTAAAAAAAAGGAACTGGTCCTCCAGGTTGGTGGTTGTGCGTCGGTGTAACTTCCCTACCACGTAAAAAAGCAAATAGTTACGAAGCAACTACGAGCCTCGGAGAAGGATCATCCTACTGTTGACGACCCCAGCAAACGTAATAAGGACAACGATCTTCGGATCTGCACGTGGAATGTTCGAACCCTTAACAGGCCGCGTGCAGCCGAACAACTAGCAGAGGCCCTAGACTGCTACAATGCAGATATCACCGCCATCCAGGAAGTGCGATGGGATGGCCCGGGCAAAAAGAGGATGAAAAACTGTGACGTATACTACGGTGATTGCAATAGGGAACAGAAACAGCGCTTATTTGGATGTGGGTTCGTCATACGCGGCAGACTTAGGCAAGAAGTCTTGAGCTTTCGACACGTGAGCGAGCGTCTTATGACAATCCGCATCAAGGCTAAATTCGCCAACATAAGCCTTATATGCGCTCACGCTCCCACCGAAGACAAGGACGACGCCACCAAAGAATGTTTCTACGAGCTCCTCGACGAAACCTACGAGCAATGCCCTAAATATGACGTTAAAATCGTTCTAGGCGATTTTAACGCCAAGATAGGAAAGGAGGACATCTTTGGTAGGACAATTGGTAAGCACAGCCTCCACGACACCACGTCCGGAAACGGACTTAGGCTTATTGACTTCGCTGCGGGGCGAAACGTCACCATAGCAAGCACACGGTTTCCACATCTCAATATCCACAAGGGGACATGGCGATCTCCTGATCATCAAACGGTCAATCAAATTGACCACATTGCGATCGACGCAAGGCATGCCTCCAGTATTCTGGATGTCCGAACCTTCCGAGCAGCCAACATGGATTCGGATCACTACCTTGTTGCAGCCAAGGTACGAATGCGGATATCCCAAATGCCACAATTAAGAAGAACTACTGTGAGAAGATTTGATGTCGAAAAGCTGCAATCGCAAGAGATCGCCAGAACCTTCGCCGAACGCGTATCCCGAAACCTCTCAACTACTCCTATGCCGCCAGCATCAAGCGCCGAAGACCAGCGCTGCCGACAAGCCATCAGAAGTGCCGTAACTGATGTGCTGGGTTTCACCCGACCATCACCAACAAACCCCTGGTTTGACGATGAGTGCCGGCAAGCACATGCAGCTAAACAGCAAGCATACAAAGCGGCGCTGCAAAAAAAGGACGAGAGCTGCTCGTGAGCTCTACGAGCAAAAGAGACGGGAAGAACATCGGCTTCTCCGAAAGAAGAAAAAAGAGCACGAGAAGCGCGCGATCGAAGATATTGAGAGATTATACTCCAGGAATAATGTACGGAAGTTTTACCAACAGGTAAAAAGAACGTGTCAGGCCAACAAGACACGTACAGAAGCCTGTAGAGATGAAGAAGGAAACCTCGTAGTAGAGTCACAGTCGGTGCTGAGAATATGGAAAAACTTCTTCTGCAGACTGTATAACTGCGACGAAGACCAACATCCCGCTGTCAGGCAGAATGTACCATTCAATCTAGACGATGATAGCCAAAACTTCCGTCCACCTGTCCAAAACGAAGTGAGGATAGCAATATCCAAACTTAAGTCCAACAAGGCTGCTGGACCTGACGGCTTATCAGCCGAGCTGTTCAAAGCAGCTGGAAATGAGCTGGTAGAGAGCATACACCAACTCATTTCTAAAATATGGTCAGATGAGTGTATGCCTGATGAATGGAATCTCAGCACCGTTTGCCCGATCCACAAGAAAGGAGATCCCCTCAATTGCGCCAATTACAGAGGTATCAGATTCCTCAACATCGCGTACAATATCCTATCTGCCATATTGTGTGAACGTCTGAAACCCTTCGTCAACAACCTGATTGGGCCCTATCAGTGTGGTTTCAGACCAGGAAAGTCCACAATCGATCAAATCTTCACACTTCGGCAGATCCTGGAAAAAACCCAAGAAGTCCAAATCGATACCCACCATCTTTTTATCGATTTCAAGGCCGCATATGACAGCATTTATAGAGACGAGCTATACAGAGCCATGTCTAGTTTTGGCATCCCTGCCAAACTCGTCAGATTGTGCAGAATGACGATGGAGAATTCTCGCTGCTCCATCAAGGTCGGTAACGATCTCACCGAGACCTTTAAAGTCAAAAAAGGATTTAGACAAGGTGACGCGCTGTCATGTGATTTTTTTAACATCGTTCTTGAGAGAATTGTGCGAAACTCACAAGCCAACACCGGAGGCACAATCTTTCAAAAGTCTGTGCAACTACTAGCGTATGCTGACGATATCAACATTATTGGAATAACACAGCGGGCTGTCACCGGTGCGTTCGTTAGTATTGAAACAGAAGCTGCCAAAATGGGTTTAACGGTAAACGAGGGCAAAACCAAGTATATGCTGTCAACCAGAAGGGACACACAACATCGACGAATTGGACAGAATGTCACAATCGACAGCTATAACTTTGAGGTAGTAAGGGACTTTGTCTACCTCGGCGCTGCTATCAATTCTGAAAATAACACTTCAGCGGAAATAAAACGAAGAATAACTCTTGCCAATCGCTGTTTCTTTGGGCTGAGAAGGCAATTGAGTAGTAAGGCCCTATCCCGAACAACTAAGGAGACTCTATATAAAACCTTGATCATCCCAGTCCTGCTTTATGGCGCTGAAGCTTGGACTTTATCAAAAGCGGATGAAGATATCCTCGGTCGTTTCGAGAGAAAAATTCTTCGCAAAAAATATTCGGTCCCGTTTGCGTTGACGGGCTTTGGAGGAGAAGATTCAACGACGAACTATACGAGCTGTACAGCGACATCGACCTAGTCAAAAAACTGCGCATTAGTCGTTTGAGATGGCTAGGACATGTAGAGCGAATGGACACCAGTGCTCCAGCCCGAAGAGTCTTCGAATCACACCCGGAGGGACAACGCAGCAGATGAACCCTCGCCTTAGGTAGCGCGCACAAGTTGAAGGGGACCTGAACAAGCTAACTGAAGAGGCTTGTTAGTTGAGGCCCAGGTTCACTTTGAACTGTAGCGCCACCTAAGTAAGTAAGTAAGATATTTGATAAAATTAAATATATATCGTGTGTTGTGTGATTGCTAAAGAGAAAAATGAACAAAATAAAGATAGGCAATCTAATCGAATCCATTCAAAATGTATTTTTGGAATTAAAGGCCGATTATAAAGCATTTCTAGAATTAGGGAGTAAATCGGTTCATATGAACGAGGCGCGTTTAAAAAGTTTGGAAAAATGTTTCGAGGAAGCTCGAGGGCTTCATCAGAAAACTGTTGCGGCCCCTACGGAAGATGCGAAAGTAAAATATATGGAGGAACTAATGTTCCATCATCTGAAAGAATTATTTTACAAGTACTCTTCCGAGTTGAAGGCACAATTGCAGACCACCGATAGCCAAAATCAAAGTTTTCTGAATACTACCATAATGGGATCAAAAGTTACATCTATGGAACTAAAACTTCCACCAATCAAAATCCCTGCATTTTCTGGTTCGTTTCAAATGTGGCCTGAATTTCGCAGCCTATTCGAAAGTATAGTCAACGAAAATACTTCGCTAACCGACGTGCAGAAGCTTCATTATTTAAAAACTAATTTAAGCGGTGAAGCTGAATGCTTACTGCGAAATACCGCAATCACCGACGGTAATTTTGACTCTGCTTGGGCAACGTTAGTTAAAAGGTACCAAAACCTACGATTCCTTAAAGACAATCAATTCAAATTGCTCTTCGACCAACCCAAATTATCTCAGGAGTCAACAGAGGACATTAAGTCACTCCTAGACCATCACCAACGAAGCAAAACAATCGCTTGAGAACCTTGGCGTTCCGGTTACAGCTTGGGAAGATGTTCTCATTTGTCACACCGTACAAAAACTACCACTTGCCACTAGAGGTCTATGGGAATCGCATATTTCAGCATATGTCGACTATCCGACATATAGCGTCCTTGAGGACTTCCTGCTTATGAGGTCTAGAACTTTAGACATCTTGGGACAATCCTCATCAATTTCAATTCACCCTAAAGTGAAAAAAGGCACAGTTCGTTCACACAATTCAACAGTTTCTAAATGCTCAATGTGTCAAGGGTTACACTCAATAAGGAATTGTTTCAAATTCAAAGCGCTAAACCCAAGGAAACGACAAGAAATTGTTAAAACAAAAAAATTGTGTAACAACTGTCTGTCAAATGCACATTTAACTCCAAATTGCACAAGCAATTTCACGTGTTTCATTTGCAAACAAAGGCATCATTCATTACTGCATGTCAACGAGGAATGCAATGCATGCCACAGAATCAGTTTCGAGAAGGGCTAGCCAGCCACCTACTCGAGAAACCTCCTTTTCCGCTCAAACTTCACACTCAGAACCATCCGTGAACCTAACAATACGTACATAGCCGAAAACAGTCAAGTTCAAACTGTTCTTCTGGCTACTGCGCTCATCAAGGTTGTCACAGCCGTTGGCCAACCGTTGCTGCTGCGAGTTCTACTCGATCCTGGATCGGAGGCTTCGTTCATTTCAGAGTCCGCTGCGCAACGTTTAAATCTGAAAAGAGAAAAGAGTCACGTCAACATATTAGGCGTTGGAGAAACTAGCACAGGCATCTATAAACACAAAGTATCTCTAACGATATTTTCAAATTTCAATGAGAATTTCAGCTTACGACTTAATGCTTTGGTTTTACCCAAGCTAACAGCTGTTCTCCCAATGCACAATATTCCATGTGCTAACTGGAGTCACCTCCAAAACATACAGCTCGCTGATCCGACTTTTAATAAACCTAGCAAAGTTGACATTTTACTCGGCAGCGACATATACCCATTAATTGTTCTCGATGGCATTGTTAAAGGCGAACCAGGTAGCCCAATGGCTCAAAGAACTGAACTTGGATGGGTACTTTCAGGTTGCATCTCTCCTAACAACCGAACAACTATCATGTCTCTTCACACAACAATTCAAGGCTCTGAACCTGATCTGGAAAAGATGCTACTTAAGTTTTGGGAACTTGAAGAAGTATCAAGGAAGAAGATGATGTCGGCCGAAGAAGAGCAATGTGAAACGCACTTTTGTAGAACACAGATGGGAGATATATAGTACAACTTCCATTTAAAAAAGGATATCGTCCTAGATTAGGTTTTTCCCATAAATCCGCTCTCGTTAGGTATCTGCAACTGGAGAGAAAGTTCCAGTCAAATGCGGCGTTCCATGCAGAATACAGAAAGGTTTTCAACGAATATAAAGAGCTAGAGATATGACCGAGGAAGACCCTAAATTGCTAAAACAAGCTCACTATTTTATTCCCCACCATGCTGTGATAAAAGAATCAAGTTCTACCACCAAGCTACGCATTGTCTTCGATGCTTCTTGCAAAACGTCTGATGGCACGTCTCTTAATGATCATCTTTTCATTGGTCCACGGTTACAAGCTGACATATTTGATCATATTGCGCGTTTTATCAAACACAAGGTGGTATTTGTAGCAGACATTGCAAAAATGTGTAGGCAGATCAAGGTTTCTCCTGAAGATGCTGTCTATCAACTCATCCTGTGGAGAGATGTAGAAGGAGAAGAAGTCAAGACGTTCCGACTCAATACCGTCACATTTGGTACCGCTGCAGCACTGTATTTAGCTGTTCGTACGCTTCAACAACTGGCTGCAGACGAACGGGAAGACTATCCACTGGCATCAAAGATCGCGAAGGAAAATGTTTATGTGGACGACGTCATGCACGGCGACGATACAGAAAACGAAGCCTTGCAGATGCAACAGCGACTCACAACTATGTTGGTTCGAGGAGGTTTTCCAATTCGAAAATGGGCCAGCAACAGCGAGAAGTTATTAGCAGGCATTCCAGATGAAGACAGAGAAGTTCAACTACCATTGTCATTTGACGAAGACAAAACAATAAAAACATTGGGAATTCAATGGCATCCTGGTAAGGACTTATTCTCTTTCAAAATTAATTTTCCGAACATAAAAAGGACGACGAAACGCACAATACTATCGGACATCGCTCGTCTGTACGATCCAATGGGATGGATCTCTCCTTGCGTCATCGTCGGCAAAATCCTTATGCAAGATATTTGGAAGGAACAGCAGACGTGGGATACCGAACTCCCACAGTCAATCATTTCTACGTGGCATAATTTAAAGACGGAGCTCAATTCCATCACTGGCATCGAGATTCCTCGTTGGATTAATGTTACCAACGTATTCAAATACATGGGTTCTGTGATGCCTCCGAAAAAGCATTCGCCGCAGCTGTATATGTACGAGCCGTCAATGGAAGCACAATTCAATCGACACTTCTTCTGGTTAAAACTAGAGTTGAGCCCCTCAAAACTAAATCACTGGCACGTTTAGAGCTATGTGGAGCACTGCTACTAGTGCAATTGCTGGTGCATACCATGAAAACTATGTAGTTCCAGAATGCAAAAATATTTGCGTGGTGTGATTCAGAAATCACACTCGCTTGGATCAAAACTGCTCCACACATCCGGACTACATTCGTCGCAATTCGAGTGGCAGAAATTCAGGAATTAACAGATCTTAACTGCTGGAATTATGTTCCTTCTAAAGACAACCCAGCAGATATGGCATCTAGAGGACTTTCTCCAAAGGACCTTCTTAATAACCGGAAATGGTGGCATGGTCCTGAATTCCTGCAAACCATTGACGAACAACTTCATCCGTCGTATAAAATTCAGAATACTGATTTGGAAACGAAAACTTCAGAGGTCGCAAAGGTAAGAAATGAGCTAATTGCATCTGGGTACCCCATAAAAAATATTTTTCAGCTCTGCACTCATTTCACTGCCTTTGAACCTAACGAACTTTTTACCAGGAACTCAACGTTACACCGATTAGGTATCGTGCACCATAGACCTAGTCACTGAGGGTTGAGTACTGTGACGTCAACGAATTATCGATTTATAATTATCAATTTATCACGCTCTATCGATAACTTCGCACATCCACTTAATCATCCACATCGTGTTGCAGGTCGCTGTATTTGACTTCCTGCAGAAAAACTCATTTTTGTAATGCCCAAAACACATGTGCAGAATTTGTGTACGCAGCGCAGCGTGCATCTCTGCACGTGAAATACATGTGCAGAATGTTTTTGACATGCGTCGCATCGGCTACAGTCATTTGTGAATTGAATTATGATTAATTTTGCCCCGAACTTATTGAAAAGTAACTTTTTGTCTTGCATGTATATAATTTTTTTGTAGTGCTGGTTTCTTACATTAAATTCTACTAACTGGCCTTCAATTTTTCCAAAACAAAAATACGTACCCGTATAATGAACAACGAAACTTCAAAAAATGGTGATACAAGACTCCTCAAACTGTGTTTCTTGCAGCGAATTTAGAAATAAGTCGTTTTTCTTTTTTAGTTCAGAGCAGAGCCTGAGTTATCAAAAAAATGTTTGTGTTTCTTTTTTAGTTCAGAGCGCTTAGAGCACTCGATTCGTATTTCTTTTCTCGTTTAGAGCGTGCTCAGAGCGCGCTCTATCAGCTCAGCATGAATTGATTGAGCATCCTGAGCAAAACCCGAGCACAGTAAATTTGACGTTTGACAGGGGTAAAGCAATGAGAAAACGAAATCGAAAACAATTGAAATGTAGTTCGAGGCTTTGGTTTTAATTAATTATTAGTAGTTAATAATTAAATGAAAACTTTATTTGTGTATAAACGCTATTTTAGTGTTTAAGAAGACAAAAAGTATGAATGGTCGATTAATTTTGCAGTCATATGACAGGTACTGCTCAATCGTGTTTCTTAAATAAATCAGAGCATTCAGAACGTGCTCCGTTCAGAGCGCACTCGACATGTTCAGGCTCTGTTCAGAACTCTGTTCTGAATTAAAAAAGAAAAATGCTTAATGCGAAGCTGTGGCGGTAGTAGGCCGCTGTGTCGGTTGTACGCGTTGATGAAGTTTTAACATCTGTGGAGCGACAAGTTTGACAGACGAGAAATAAAAAAAAAACGAACGGAGCGAGAGAAAATTTATTGAAGTTTGTGTGAGAGCTCGACAAAAAGGTAAATAAAATGGAAGAAAAGGATTTAGTAAAATAATTAATGCGTTACTTTTATTTTGAAATTTTAGCTCACTTGCAAAAACAATTCTGTAACTTAGTTCGATAAAATTTTAGTTCAAATTGAAAAAAATAAACACAATTTTAATCAGCTAACTTTTGTTTGACGAAGACGCGACACACCATAGTGGGCGAAATTTTTTGAAGTGGCGACACATAATATGACAGGTCCTGCTATCGACACTACTACCCGACACACGACACACCATAGTCTTCTGGCAGTAAAACTGTTCTGTACATTTGGTGGCCAAACAAAGGGCGAAATTCGGCGAAGTCGTATGAAATATCTATTAAAACTGGAAAGAATTGTATAATGTGCGATATTTATAATATATTTTTAAGTTTCTTGTATGCAAATTCATAGATAGAAATGTTGTTAATCAGATTAAGCAATAAACTGCAAAATTAATCGACCATTCATGCTTTTTGTCTTCTTAAACACTGAAATAGCGTTTATACACAAATACAGTTTTCATTTAATTATTAACTACTAATAATTAATTAAAAACAAAGCCTCGAACTATATTTCAATTGTTCTCGATTTCGTTTTCTCATTGCTTTACACTCTGCTAAACGTCAAATCCACTGTGCTCGGATTTTGCTCAGGATGCTCCTTGCTACAGTGCTCGGTCCTAGTGCCTTCGCGAGTGATAGTGGGTTTTTTTTCTATTAAACATGGCCTCAGGGCCTAAAACAAAACCCGGAAATCGGTTCAGCGTACTTTCCGAAGTTTCGCTATCCGAACCAAAAGCCAAAAAGAACAAAACATCATTGAATTCTTTTGTAGACTTCCCTGAACTCCCCAAAACACCAACCCACAAAAACCCAAGATTTGTTGTCATTGCTGCTCAAAACGAATCGGAACCCCTTTCATCAGTTAGCATTTTCGCCCTAAGAAAGGCAATCGACGCTGTAAGCACCGAATATACACAGATCTCCCAACTAAAGGCGTTTTTCTTTTTTAGTTCAGAACAGAGCTCTGAACAGAGCCTGAACATGTCGAGCGCGCTCTGAACGGAGCACGCTCTAAACGCTCTGATATATTTAAGAAACACGATTGAGCAGTACCTGTCATATGACTGCAAAATTAATCGACCATTCATACTTTTTGTCTTCTTAAACACTAAAATAGCGTTTATACACAAATAAAGTTTTCATTTAATTATTAACTACTAATAATTAATTAAAAACAAAGCCTCGAACACCATTTCAATTGTTTTCGATTTCGTTTTCTCATTGCTTTACCCCCTGTCAAACGTCAAATTCACTGTGCTCGGATTTTGCTCAGGATGCTCAATCAATTCATGCTGAGCTGATAGAGCGCGCTCTGAGCATGCTTTAAACGAAAAAAGAAACACGAATCGAGTGCTCTAAGCGCTCTGAACTAAAAAAGAAACACAAACATTTTTTTTTACAACTCAGGCTCTGCTCTGAACTAAAAAAAAAAAACGACTCATGCTGAGCTGATAGAGCGCGCTCTGAGCACGCTCTAAGCACGCTCTAAACGAAAAAAGAAACACGAATCGAGTGCTCTAAGCGCTCTGAACTAAAAAAGAAACACAAACATTTTTTTTTTTGACAACTCAGGCTCTGCTCTGAACTAAAAAAGAAAAATGACTAATTATAGCAATGAAATTGGGGTTTTGGCCCCGTTCAGTTGTTGGTGGTGTCGGGTTATGGTTGGAAAGTTGACTATCTGGAAATAGATTATTTGTGTTATTTAATCTGTGGCGTAGTGACGTGACACGTTACTGCAAAACATGTTTTATATCATGTCTTGTAGGTAATCTTCATTTATTATTATTTGAGAAGCGAGGCGAATGTTAATATAATTGTCGCCGTGGCAGTGTACAACTATCTACTTTATTGATTTTACTGATGTGTTATTATGTGTGCGGAAGCATCGATAAAAATGAATGGAACTCGAGCTCTGATTTTAGTTGGTGGGTTTGGAACACGTTTGAGGCCATTAACCTTAAGCACACCAAAACCGCTGGTGGAGTTTGCAAACAAACCGATTTTATTGCACCAATTAGAGGCTTTGGTCAATGCTGGGGTCACACAGGTACGTTTGTTGTTTTCAAGAAGTCACGTAAGAATTACTCTACTGTGCCACAGGTCATTTTGGCAGTTTCTTACCGAGCTGAACAAATGGAGTGCGAATTGCGAAAAGAAGCTGACAAGTTGGGCGTAGATCTTGTGTTCTCGCATGAAACTGAGCCATTGGGTACTGCTGGTCCTTTGGCACTTGCAATGCCTCTGCTAACTGCCAGCAAAGATCCATTTTTCGTGCTTAACTCCGATGTAATATGCGATTTTCCATTCAAGCAGCTAGAAGCGTATCATCGCAGTCATGGCAAAGAAGGAACAATTGTAGTAACGAAAGTTGAAGAGCCATCGAAGTATGGTGTAGTTTTGTACAATAGTTCGGGTTGTATAAAAAGCTTTATTGAGAAGCCACAAGAGTTCGTGAGTAATAAAATAAATGCTGGAATATATATTTTTAACCCATCAATACTGGAAAAAATTGAAATGAAACCTACGTCTATTGAAAAAGAAGTTTTTCCATTAATGGCTGAACAGCAGGAACTTTACGCTATGGAACTATGCGGCTTTTGGATGGATATAGGGCAACCAAAAGATTTTCTTACTGGTAAATGCTAATTAATTCTTCAAACAATGTTTTCCTTTGCGTTGTCTCAAAATTAATTCACAGCCTTTAATAAAAATTTAGATTTGATATCTTGCACATTGATTACGATAGTGAATTGGGGATGAATTGTATGTATGTACGTATTTATGTATGTATGTACATCAGTTAGGTACAAAGTCCAAAGATAATAGCGGTCATGCTGTTTTAAATTATTAATGTTTTGAGAAAAGCAAAACTTACCTACGATGAAGAATGAACATTTACACAGTTTTGTTAGCTTTGTTTTATTCGCTTTGGTTATAATTCTTATATTTTAAGGTGCATACGAATTAATCTCCTTCATCTAATAAGAGTGTTTTGTTTTGTTTTTTGTGGCTAGTAAAACATGGTCATTTCTATGAAATAACATATCACAACTCGATTCAGTAGCGAATGTCCAATGTCCAACTTGCATTTTTGCGTATTATTGAGGTATGCATTCTATTAAAATTGCCAATTTGTCTAGTCTCGATTAAATCTTTGATTCGAAGCTCGTAAATCTCTATCGCATAGCGGAAGCCGAACGGCTATACATATGTACATGTTTGAACTTGTTTTTTTTTTGTTGTAGGTTTTTTTTCAATATAAAGTGAACATAAAAAAAATAATTCATGCAGTAGAGGGAATTAAAGATTGATAAACCCAATAAACTTCTTTTGATACTATAAAATACAATGACGTACATATTTATCTTTATCTACACATTAAATCCCTGGATTCAGTCACCTTCAATTCCAAAGCTACCCTAAATTGCCACTTGCGTATTTCCTAAGAAAACTATATCTAGGAGAATACTTTTTTGACAATCTCGGCGAACTTACTAACATAAGCATTCGACGTCTCATTCTGAACGCAAAGCTTGACTAACAGGTTAGGTGTTCCATATGTCACAAATGGAGTTTTCGAAATTCCACTTCGTGTTTTCACTTTGATTTTTTGTGGATTGTTATAGTTTTCAAAATTCGGAGACAAACTAACTTATGTATTTTAATAAAAATTATGGGTAGCGTAATGAATTTTTGATTCAATTGCAATGAGTTTAGAACGTGTGCAGATGTTTGCAAAATTTTATCAAAAGCATGACTGAATTTCTCGTTTTTTAATACTGATCATAAATTTATATACTCTACGGGCTATAATTTCATTATTCCTCATGTACGCTATGTACATACATAAATACGGGATATATTTGCATATGAATTAATTCATACTATTTACATTAGGTCAGCTCAGGTTGCATTATTTCATTAAGCAAGATTTAACAACGTATGTACATACAGTACGAACTCGATTTACGCAACTAATAGGAATCAGGGCAATAACCGAGGTTGTTGCCCGGTAAGTAAGTAGCATTTTTTTAAACAAAAATGTATAGTCAAAATAGCAGTTCTTCTGCATAGAAAATAACAATTTAATAATAAAACATTTTGGAAACCAAAAGCAGACGCTGTTTTTGTAAAAAAAACATTGCTGTATATATTTTCAAAAACATTTGTTTGAAGCTTGCAAATTTCAAAGAACTTATTCGAAGGCGGAAATAATTTTCCAAAGTCGATTTCTGAATTTATGCCTTGTAATCAATAAGAAACTCAGAGTTTTCGGTTAGTGTTTTAATCAATGTTTGAGCACAAATTTTACAGGGTTTTTTCATAGTCTTAAACAACTTATAACAGCAGTACCCTGAAAAGTATTGAATAGACATACATTTAACAGTCATTGAAACAGATGGCTGTTCAACAAATTCGACAACACCTAGCGTGCCACAGTAAGAGCTTGATATAGTAGCTGCTTTAGAAGTATCGACCTTCAAAAGTGACTTCAGCTGTAGTACTCACAATCGCAGACCAATCAACATCAGCAATTCATCACAGTCTTCTTCACAACTAGCAAATTTTTATGTAAATACATAGTAGATTCAGCGAAATAAATGATCAAGTGGATCTTCGCTTATTTTATTTAAGTATAAATAAAAAAAAATTGAATGATCTGTAAAAAGGTCATCGGCCAAAGAAAGAAAAGATGTAATGGTTATTATCAAGGCAATAAACTGTTGTCTTTTTGCAGAGTTTTAAGGACGAAAATAACTCTTTCATTTCAACGAAAAATCTCATATTCATGCTTTTTCTTACTATTGGTGGATGCCCATTGCAAATGTCGAAGATTTTATCCATTTTTTTAAAAAAAATTTACATGGATTTGACTTTACTCTCAACGTTTTTTGAAAAAACTGAAACTTCCAGGAGTGCCATTATTCCTGAAGAAACTCTATGTGAAAATACTTGTGTTGCTACACCTACAGCCATTTTTTGAAAAATTTATAGGATCCACATGTGTTTAGCTGATTTTTGGACATGCTCTTATGAGATTTTGAGAATCAATACTATATAATTCCCTTAACACTTCCCAGGTGACAAAATCTCCATTAGAAAGACAAAAGTCCGAAGATATCAAATTTGTTCTTTGTGTCCAAGTTTTGAAAACAAGATTCGGTTTGTTGAGCCTTGGTCACATGTATGTAAGTGCTCACAGATATACCAAGTGTTGCACAAACATACAAGCATTTGAAAATCTGTTTTTTTATTTCTTAAGCCGGACAGGACGTCGAACTTACAAATTGATCAAACTTTTCCTGGATTTTTGTTAAGACTTCTTCATGAAAATCCGTGGAGAGCTACCTATGTTTCATTTCCAACCACTTGTATAAAGGAGTGGGATGAGGCAGGCAGTCTTCTTTTTTCTTTTATGTGAGAAACTTTCTATTTTCCGGGCCACTTTATGGCCTATTCGGGAAAACTTTAAAAAAAATATTTTCATATGTAAAATGGCCTTCTAAACATGAAAATAATTAATAATAATTTATTTTGCAAAGAAACTATAATTAACAAAGTTATTAACAATTAAAGCTCTCGAATGACGTGTAAACGGAATGCATTTTCGAGGTACATTCACAGATAAATTGCAATTGCTCTTTAATTTCTCCTTTCTAAGACCATATTCTTTGTTTTGAAACTCTAAAATATTATAAAAAATTAGTACAAAAAAAACAAATAAAGATAATAAAAAAACAGAAGCGATAATTTTCAAAAATGACAGGTATATTCGTAATTTCCGAGAGATAAGCAATACAAAATAATATGTGATGACAGATTATACTGGTATGTGCCTAAGAATATACAATATAAATGTGCAAAAGCTGGTGGCATAGAATGAAATGTCCTATCTGTAAAATTTCGGCCATACCTACCTCCAATCTCTTAATTTTTTGCCACTATGTCCTGAATGGCTTTGAGACAGGCTTACAATATGATGTCATCTACACTGTCTTCTCGAAACCTTTTGACATCGTCAATCATGATCTTTTAATTTGGAAGCTGACTAAATTTGGTTTCAACTCTAGCTTTCTTAATTGGATTAGCTCCTATCTAACGGATCGTATTCAATATGTCCGCAATAATGATACAATCTCATTACCCATTTATGTAACCTCTGGAGTTCTTCAGGGTAGCCATCATTAATGACATTCCTGACTTGTTTTTGAATTTCCAATGTCTCTTGTTTGCTTACTTACTTACTTAGGTGAAGCTAAAGTTCGGGGTGAACCTGGGCCTCAACTAACAAGCCTCTCCAGTTAGCTCGGTCCTTAGCTAACTGCCTCCAGTTGCGCACTCCAAGCTTGTTCAGGTCCCCTTCAACTTGTGCGCGCCACCTAAGGCGAGGTCTTCCTCTGCTGCGTTGTCCCTCCGGGTGTGATTCGAAGACTCTGCGGGCCGGAGCACTAGTGTCCATTCGCTCTACATGTCCTAGCCATCTTAAACGACTAATGCGCAGTTTTTTGACTAGGTCGATGTCGCTGTACAGCTCGTATAGTTCGTCGTTGAATCTTCTCCTTCAAAGCCCGTCAACGCAAACGGGACCGAATATTTTACGAATAATTTTTCTCGAAACGACCGAGGATATCTTCATCCGCTTTTGATAAAGTCCAAGCTTCAGCGCCATAAAGCAGGACTGGGATGATCAAGGTCTTATATAGAGTCTCCTTAGTTGTTCGGGATAGGGCCTTACTGCTCAATTGCCTTCTCAGCCCAAAGAAACAGCGATTGGCAAGAGTTATTCTTCGTTTTATTTCTGCTGAGGTGTTATTTTCAGAATTGATAGCAGAGCGGAGGTAGAGAAAGTCCCTTACTACCTCAAAGTTATAGCTGTCGATTGTGTCGTTCTGTCCAATTCGTCGATGTTGCGTGTCCCTTCTGGTTGACAGCATATACTTGGTTTTGCCCTCGTTTACCGTTAAACCATTTTGGCCGCTTCTGTTTCAGTACTAGCGAAGTACTAGCGATGACTAGCGGTGACAGCCCGCTGTGTTCTTCCAATAATGTCGATATCGTCGGCATACGCTAGTAGTTGCACAGACTTTTGAAAGATTGTGCCTCCGGTGTTGGCTTGTGAGTTTCGCACAATTCTTTCAAGAACGATGTTAAAAAAAATCACATGACAACGCATCACCTTGTCTAAATCCTTTTTTGACATCAAAGGTCTCGGTGAGATCGTTACCGAATTTGATAGAGCAGCGAGAATTCTCCATCGTCATTCTGCACAATCTGACGAGTTTGGCAGGGATGCCAAAACTAGACATGGCTCTGCATAACTCGTCTGTATAAATGCTGTCATATGCGGCCTTGAAATCGATAAAAAGATGGTGGGTATCGATTTGGACTTCTTGGGTTTTTTCCAGGATCTGCCGAAGTGTGAAGATTTGATCGATTGTGGACTTTCCTGGTCTGAAACCACGCTGATAGGGCCCAATCAGGTTGTGTACGAAGGGTTTCAGACGTTAACACAATGTGACAGATAGGATCTTGTACGTGATGTTGAGGAGACTGATACCTCTGTAATTGGCGCAATTGAGGGGATCTCCTTTCTTGTGGATCGGGCAATCGGTGCTGAGATTCCATTCATCAGGCATACACTCATCTGACCAAATTTTAGAAATGCGTTGGTGTATGCTCTCTACCAGGTCATTTCCAGCTGCTTTGAACAGCTCGGCTGGTAAGCCGTCAGGTCCAGCAGCCTTGTTGGACTTAAGTTTGGATATTGCTATCTTTACTTCGTTTTGGTCAGGTGGACGGAAGTTTTGGCTATCATCGTCTATGATGAATGGTTCATTCTGCCTGACAGCGAGATGTTGGTCTTCGTCGCAGTTATACAGTCTGCAGAAGAAGTTTTTCCATATTCGACTCTACTACGAGGTTTCCTTCTTTATCTCTACAGGCTTCTGTACGTGTCTTGTTGGCCTGACACGTTCTTTTTACCTGTTGGTAAAACTTCCGTACATTATTCCTGGAGTATAATCTCTCAATATCTTCGATCGCGCGCTTCTCGTGCTCACCAGGGTTTTCTTGGTGGTGGTCGGGTGAAACCCAGCACATCAGTTGCGGCACTTCTGATGGCTTGTTGGCAGCGTTGCCACTGGTCTTCGGCGCTTGATGCTGGCGGCATAGGAGTCGTTGAGAGATTTCGGGATACGCGTTCGGTGAAGGTTCTGGCGATCTCTTGCGATTGCAGCTTTCCGACGTCAAATCGTCTCACAGTAGTTCTTCTTAGTTGTGGCGTTTGGGATATCCGCATTCGTACTTTGGCTGCAACAAGGTAATGATCCGAGTCCATGTTGGCTGCTCGGAAGGTTCGGACATCCAGAATACTGGAGGCATGCCTTGCGTCGATCGCAATGTGGTCAATTTGATTGACCGTTTGATGATCAGGAGATCGCCATGTCCCCTTGTGGATATTGAGATGTGGAAACCGTGTGCTTGCTATACTGATATTTCGCCCCGCCGCAAAGTGAATAAGCCTAAGTCCGTTGCCAGACGTGGTGTCATGTAGGCTGTGCTTCCCAATCGTCTTACCAAAGATGTCCGCCTTTCCTATCTTGGCGTTAAAATCGCCTAGGACAATTTTAACGTCATACTTAGGACATTGCTCATATTGCTCTTGTTTGCTGATGATTTAAAATTTTTCCGACTTATAAAATCTGAGCTTGACTGCACTCTTGGTGTCATATTAATAACCTTCACCTTAATGTTTCTATATGTCAAAGCCTTAGTTTTTGTCGTAACCGTTCACAAATTCCTTCTACTTACTTGATCAATAATGCCCCGCTGTCCACTATCTCCTCCAAGAAAGATCTTGGAGTAATTTTCGACAGTAAACTTACTTTTGTTAAACGTATTGAGTTCTTAGTGGCTAAAAGTAATGCAATGCTGGGAAATGTCTATTTTTATACCCTATCCTAAGGGTATATTAAGTTTGACACATAGTTTGTAACAAAAAAAAAATACAAATTTTTGGCGCAACAGGTCCATGGGACCCAGAGCCTAGCTTCTCACAACCATTCGTGTTGTGCGTGTTATATTCTTCACATGAATGGAAGGGGCCTACTGTGTAATGCCGGATCCGAACGGCAATTTTGAGAAGCTTTTTCATGACAGTTTTACTCTCGGATGTTTGTCAGACGCTCGCGAGAGGTGGGGCCGTGAAAGAAATTTTAGGTGTTGTCTGGGGATTGAACCTGGAACCCCTTGCTCCGTAGTCCAACGCACTAACCACTTGAGCCACGGCGCCCACATAGTTTGTAACATAGAGAAATAATCGAGATAGACCCTATAAAGTATATATATTCGTGATCAGCATCAATAGCGAAAACGATTGAGCGATGACCGTCCGTCCGTCCGTCCGTATATCACCGCTTTTTGGGCCTTAAATTTTTAACTAGGACGCTGAAATTTCATATCTGGGCTTCCAAGAAAAAGATACAGTACAAGTGTAAAATTTTTGAAATCCGCCCACTGCCACGCCTACTTTTTTATAACTTCACTAAATTATATGAAACCTAAAAATTTTGTTAAGACCAAATATTTGGGTATTTAGATTCCCTACAATTCACCCATAGAACAGTTTTGGCCACGCCCACTTTTTGGGGGCGTTATCATAAAAAAACCTATTTTGATAAAATTTTACATGTAACATCCTCAAACGTTCGACATTATAGCTATATTTGTGTACCATATGCAATTTGGCCACGCCCACTTTATAGAGAGGAGGATAGGGTATCATACGATCCGTTCCAGACGGATTGTAGCTTTTCTGTATGTTTTGCATTTGTTTGGGTCTAATCTATAATATTGTAGTATAGTCTCAAATCCATTTTATGGTATCCACTCCATTAGGATTGAGAAGATCCAAAAACGCTTAACTATGCTAGCCATGCGTAGACTACGCTGGAATATCGAAATGCTTCTTATGAGACGAAGTGCAAATTATTTGGAGTTCTACCTCTTTTCGTAAGAAGGCAATATTTTTCTATTATGTTTATTCGCGATTTGATAAACTGTCATATTGAATACCTTTTTCTCCTTTCATTAATTGGATTCTATGCTTCTTCAAGAGTTCTTAGAAATCGTTTTTTGTTCTATGTACCTTATGATAGGGTTAACTATGGTTATAATGAACCAATCTCTAGATGCCTTCGAGAATCTATTAATTATTGTAGTCATTTAAATTTTCGTCTTAGTCGGAACGCATTTAAGACTAATTTAAATCTGTTGTTAAGTAGCCCTGGTGGTTTTAGTTGTTCAGTTCTTTAAATTTGTATTTATTTATTTTGTTTTTATATTCTAGTAATCTTAAGAGAACAGTTGATGTATACTCATTTGATGAATAAACATATTGAAATTTAAATTTATTGAAATTTATACTTATCATTTTCGAAAATTATGGCCTCTGTTCTTATTATCTTTCTTTGTTTATTTATAGTAGTTATTTATAATATTTTACAGTTTTAAAACAAAGAATATGATGTTAGGAAGTGGAAATTAAAGAGAAATGTGTTGTTGAAATTGGAAAATGCCGTCTTTTTAGACGCCATTCGGAAACTTTAATTGTTAATAATAGTTTCCTCGCAAATTAAATCATTTTCGTGTTTAGGAGGTCATTTTACATATAAAAACATTTTTTTCAAATTGTTTCCGAATAGGCCATAAAGGGAAGTGCAGCCAAAAGTGTTAGTACATAATGGTTTCTTCAAACATGTTTCAAATTCCTTAAATATTTCAAATTCCACAAGAGTTAAATCGATGGCAGACTCATTTTTTTAGAAATATACGTTCTGTGATTTGAAACATAATCAAGATTTAATGTTGGATCAGACCTTTTTTTAGTTTCTAAATCAACACCAAGTCTTTTTCAAAATGCATTTCACATACACTATCGGACAAAATAAAGTGCAAAAGCAGCTGATTCATCTTGTTAAATCCTGTAGGTAAAGCAAAGGGCATTTATTACCCCGTATATATGCAGGATTGAAAAGTCGAAGTCGAGTCGAAACTGAGTTGAGATTTCGACATGGGTAGTTGCACACACCGAGTCGAGGGGTTGAGTCGAAATGGGATTGAAAAGTAGTTGAACTGACAGAAGGGCATTAAGCCCGTATGATACTACATTTTTTCCGCATGTTTAATACATTAGTTTTCAGCTTTGCATAAAAGAGAAAACACGTTTTTTTAAGAAAAGGAAAGCAAGCCCGTATGATACTACATTTTTTCCGCATTTTTATTGCTCTGAAAATGAAGTTAGAGCAGTACGCAAAATTACCTACTGAAATTCCCAATTGGTGTAAGTGTATACGCACTAACCTTATAAATGCGAAAATGTCAAAAAAAAATAAATTAAAAATGTATCTCAAACTACATTTTTCAGCCACTGGCAGCTTTTTTTTTGACATTTCTGCATTAAAATTATACATTTGCCATTTGCGCCTGTTTTGTTGTCTAGCTTTATTTGAAAATAAAGTGTGACTCATTTGATTTGTGTATGTTGCTTTGCAAAATGATTGCTTTCCTTTTCTTAAAAAAACGTGTTTTCTCTTTTATGCAAAGCTGAAAACCAATGTATTAAAAATGCGGAAAAAATGTAGTATCATACGGGCTTTAGCGACATTCACTCTGAAACTATGACTGAAAAATATCATTAGGCGTTTTTCTTTTTTAGTTCAGAACAGAGCTCCGAACAGAGCCTGAACATGTCGAGCGCGCTCTGAACAGAGCACGCTCTGGACGCTCTGATTTATTTAAGAAATACGATTGAGCAGTACCTGTCATATGACTGCAAAATTAATCGACCATTCATGCTTTTTGTCTTCTTAAACACTGAAATAGCGTTTATACACAAATAAAGTTTTCATTTAATTATTAACTACTAATAATTAATTAAAAACAAAGCCTCGAACTCCATTTCAATTGTTCTCGATTTCGTTTTCTCATTGCTTTACCCTCTGCTAAACGTCAAATCCACTGTGCTCGGGTTTTGCTCAGGATGCTCAATCAATTCACGCTGAGCTGATAGAGCGCGCTCTGAGCACGCTCTAAACGAAAAAAGAAACACGAATCGAGTGCTCTAAGCGCTCTGAACTAAAAAAGAAACACAAACATTTTTTTTTACAACTCAGGCTCTGCTCTGAACTAAAAAAGAAAAACGACTATTAATGACCTGCATCATCCCTTAATGACCATCCGTTCGCCAACCAGAATTGATTAAAACAAACTGGTTTTCCTTTCTACAAAAGAAAAAAAAAAACCCAAACTGCAGTCATCTGTCAGTTCGACTCCTCGACCCAGGTAGTTGCACATATTTTCGACTCGGCCCAAATGACCCGCTGCTGTTCATTTTGTTTTGGAATGATATTCATGAAATATTTTATTTTTGTGAGGTTTTAACGTTTGCGGACGACTTAAAATTATTTGCACGCATAACGGATATATCTGACTATTCGTTTTTAGTCGGATATACATAAGTTATCAGAATGGTGTAAACATAATGCGTTAGAGCTTAATATTTCTAAATGTAAGATCTTTGCAGCGCACCGTATTACAGTGGCGCTTTTTCATGATTACTTTATTAACAATCTTAAACTTTTTCGTGTTGATGAAGTCAAGGATCTAGGGGTCATATTTGACACTAAATTGAATTTCTCATTACATTATGATTACGCCATAGCTAAGTCTAACACTTTGTTGGGATTTCTTAAACGTAATAGCAAAGACTTCCGAGATGTTCACAGTCTTAAAACTGTCTACTGCCCGTTGTTCCTTATTTAGAATATCTTTCCATTATTTGGGATTCCCCATATGGTGTTCAAGAACTTAGATTCGAAAAAGTTCAAAAAAATTTCTGTGATGGATAAAAAAAAAAAAATGTTTAGTGCTGACGTCATCTATGTACATACATGTCTGTTCACAGTTTTGTAAAAATTAACTGTAAATCGCTTTTGTTTATTTACTATCAAAATAAAGTATATATTGTGTTTTGTGTGAGGCGCATTGGAATATTTCCAAAAGTTTTAAAATTTTTCAGGACAGATCAACAAAAAATTAAAAGATTAAATTAAAATTTGGAATCTCATTTTCAGTCCTAAGTTTTGTTTTATTTGGTTAAGATTTTGGTATGAAACCGCTAACATCTTAAGTGAAGGAACCGCTGGTTTTGGACCGTCAAAGTGGATTGACATTCCATAAACTAGCAGAAAAATATGGACTTCCAATTTGTGGAGCACGAAAAATCTGCCTTAACTTTGAAAAACGAGGAACTGTTGCCAGTTTTAAAAGTCTTTGCGGAAGGAAACGGAAAACTACAGCAACTGTTGACCGGAGTATTAAAATTGAGGCCAGGAAACCCTTTATCTTCGGCCAGGAGTATCAAAGAAGAACTGGAATATAACACCAAGAACAGTACAAAGGCGACTCCAGGAAAGCGGCCTAAAAAACTTTTTTTGCGAAGAAAAAGCATATGCTTTGTCCGATTAACATCAAAAAGCGCCTCGCCTTCGTGAGAAAGTTTTTATTAAGTCGCCAACATTCTGGCAAAATGTAATTTGGTCCGACGAGTCCAAATTTGAGCTAAAACAAGAAAGTGAGTTTGGTGCAGACCTTCCGAAAGACTAAGCCAAAGGTGCATACAAAAAACCATAAAACACGGAGGTGGGCCGAAAATGGTCTGGGAATGTTGCTAGCGGCGTTAGAAATCTTGTCAGAATCGACACGAAAATGACGGGTCCAACGTACATTAACATTATTAGCTAAAAATTAGTTTTTTTTGCTTCTAAAATGTCTTTGGGAAGTTATATTTTCCAAAAAGATAACGACCCAAAGCATACGAGCAAAGTAACTAAGGTTTTTTACACAAAATAATGTTGATTTCTTAGAATGGCCACCTCAGTCCTCAGATTTGACCCCAATTGAGAACCTTTGGTCCATTTTGGATGACAGGATTCCACTTGATAAGCGTCGGAATTTAACATCTTTTTGGGAAAGCCTTCAAAATGAATGGGAGAAAATTCCAGAGGACATGTTAAGGAATCTGGTGTCCAGCATGTCAAAGCGTCTTGCGGCAGGTGTTTTTCATTTCTGAAGCTGAATTTTGAAAATTTGATTGGTTTTTGTTACTTTTTTAAATTTGCACTTTATTTTGTCTTGCATAAATTTTCTTTTCTTTAATTATTGCTGTATCTTTTTTTTTGTCAAATGAATTTTGTAAATGATTTATAAATAGTTCAACAACTATAAATAAGAACGTTTTGAAAAAAAAAAAAAATAAAAATCAGCGTAGTAATGCTATTACAACTGAGTTTCTGAGTTTACTTTTGCACTTTATTTTATCCGACAGTGTACGTACAGATTTTTTGTAACTATTTCCTCGTCTATATGCGTCACGTCATTTTTTTTTTAAAAAAAGCTATTTCTCCCGTGGGAATTTAAAAAATCTTCTGCCTAAATTTTCTGGCGCTACAAGAACTTACGCAACATTTAATACAGTTTAGTTTTAAACATTTATCCTTTGATGTAGCTGAAAAGTGAAAAAAAGGAAGTCTTAAAAAAAACTATGCGCTTCCAAAACTTGATTTGCGCTGAAAACGAAAAGTGAATCAAAGAAACCCAACGTTTTCGCCAAGGTGTTTTGTATTTTGCTTTACTTTTGCTCATACTTGTTGGGACAGATAAGAAAAGGCGAAAATTTACACAAACGTTCACTTTATCCGTTCGAATACAGACAGAATAGCAACAGATACACAAAGGAAGCAAAACAAATGGGGTTGGTATGATGTGGTTCGTTACTGTGTATTTTTTCGACACCATTCTTGCATGACCACAGAGGAAACGAAAAACAGAACAATTGGAGCCATCTGCATAAAAGAATAGAATTAAGCTACATACATACATACATTCCATTTGGTACGGATCGTTTGATACCCTATCATCCTTTCCACGCAGCCCTAATAAAGTGGTCGTGGCATGCTGCACTTTTTTTTCGAATTACTACGATAACTTTCATCAAAATGGTTTTTTTTTTCTAAAGAAAACGCCCGTGGCTAACGACAATGTGAGAGAATTGTAGAGAATTCGAATATTTAAATATTTACATAATAGTAAAGTTACGAAAAAGGGGGGTGGCAGTTAGCGAATCTAACAAAATTTTACACCTGTGCACACGGACGGACATGGCTCAATCGACTTAGCTATAAATGCTGATCATGAACACATACACATATATGTACATACATTTTTCTTTTTTTTTAATCTTCAGTAATCCGCGTTACTGGTATGCACGATTCGCAGACCTGACTATGACTGTCAGGAATACGCCTACGTGTTAAACCACACCCTGCACACTTCAAACCACCCTCCCCGAGGAACTGCCGTTAGGTACTACTTCGCGGGGCTGGTTTGTCTCTTAGGCAATTTTTTCCTATACGCCATTATTTGTTATTAGACATTTGAAGCTCGGATGATCGCTCATTATGCGTACCGCCACGTTACTTACTATGTTCCAGTTTTCATCACTCTGGAGCATGTAAACATTCTCGGAAGTGGCCCACTCTAAACTGTTCCCGAAGGTCGATCTTCTCGTTTGTATATCGTGGGCAATGAAAAAACACATGTTCCACGTTTTCCGAAACATGTACACAATGTGGACAGTTTGTGACAATTTCGTGTTTTCGTTTGAAGAGATATTCTCTGAAACATCCGTGTCCCGTCAGAAACTGAGTTAGATAAAAGTTTGTTTCACCGTGATCTCGTTTTATCCATACATTAATTTCCGATATAAGGCGATGCGTCCATCTTCCCTTTAATGATTCGTTCCACTGTTGTTGCCAGGTTGCGATACTGCGATTCCTTTCGTATTTTCTTTTTTCGTCGTTTACCCGACCGTTTCGAACTCGTTCATTTCGAAGTCTTTTCATTTCGTCAGCGAGTAAGTCGATGGGTAGCATTGAAGATACGACGAGAATAGCATCGTTTGAAACCGTGCGAAATCCACTGGCGACCCTAATGCGCTGAGACGGTGGACGGATTTAACTCCACGCAGGTAAGTCTTAACTTTTGCAACCCCTTTTGAAGGTCGTTGTTGGTAGCAAACGAGATATGGATATACAAGGGAACTGGTCCTCCAGGTTGGGGGAACTCGGATATGGAAGGACTCACTGTTGACGACCCCAGCAATTGAAATAAGGGCAACGAACTCCGGATCTGCACGTGGAATGTTCGGACCCTTAACAGACCGCGTGCAGCCGAAGAATTAGCAGAGGCCCTAGACTGCTATAATGCAGACATTACTGCCATCCAGGAAGTGCTATGGGATGTGCCGGGCAAAAAAAGGATGAAAAACTGTAACATCTATTACGGTGATTGCTATAGAGGTCAAAAGCAGCACTTATACAAGTGTGGATTTGTCATAAGCGGCAGACTTAGGCAAGAAGTCTTAAGCTTTCGACACGTGAGTGAACGAATTATGACAATCCGCATCAAAGCTAAATTCGCCAACATAAGCTTTATATGCGCTCATGGCCCGACAGAAGACAAGGACGACGCCACCAAAGGATGTTTCTACGAGCTCCTCGACAAAACTAACGAGCAGTGTCCTAAATATGAGGACATGGCGGTCTCCTGATCATCAAACGGTCAACCAAATTGATCATACTGCGATCGGCATAATTCTGGGTGTCCGAACCTACAGAGTAGCCAACATCGACTTGGATCATTTAACGTTGAAAAGCTGCAATCGCAAGAGACCGCCAGAAGGCCCAGTGCTATAGAACATAATGTATGATGGGATCCTGAGAATATCGAAGGCGAGTGGAGTACATATAATCGGCTACGCTTACGATATTGCGGTAATTGTTGTAACAAAAAGGCTGGAAGAAATGTCCCAGAAATGTAACCACGTTATTAGAGATGTCAGATGCTGGCTACAGACACCAGATCTGGAACTGGCAGACCACAAGACGGAAGCAGTGTTAATAAGCAGCAGGACAAGAATAGAACACCTCACTATACAGGTCGGTGAGCATACCATCGAGTCGAGCCCAAACATCAGATACCTAGGAATGCTGCTAGACCACAGGCTCAATATCAAAGAGCACATGAGGGACGCAGGTGAAAACCTTCCCGGGCAGTAGAGGCGTTGTCCAGGATAATGTCAATCATTGGAGGATCAAGGCAACCAATTAGAAATCTACCAGTGAGCAAATCGATGCTATGTATGTGTCTCCCATATAGGCACCAGCAACAGAAGTCAAAACATACATGAGGCGCATGAACGCAGCGCACAGAATCGCATCGTAAAGAGTATGCTCCGCTTTTAGAACCGTGTCAGCGGGAGCCATGGGCATGATTTCGGACAGAATGCCCATTGATCTAGAAGTTAAAAGGGCAGCAGTACAAAGCGGAACTGAGCCGGAAGAAAGGAGACGCTCCAACATTGCCTTACAGGTAGAATGAGAACGCAGATGGAACACTATAACTGAAGGTAGATGAACATACTCTTTGATCCCCAACATAGACGAGTGGAGCAGCAGAGAACACGGAGAGGTAAACTACTCCCTAACGCAATTCCTGTCCGGGCATGGTTGCTTCCGGGAGTATCTCTGCAAATATTTATAAGCACATAGATGACCCATACTGCCCGCACTGCGATGGCAACATTCAGAATGCAGAGCTTATCCTGATGGAATGCCGAGGATATTCGATGGCCAGAAACGTGCTAGAAATGGCTATAGGTGTTCAGGTAACACGAAGAGGGCTGATACCTTTCATGCTAACGACAAATGAATCTTGGGAGACGGTAAATGAAGTTATCATAACTATAATGCAGCAGGTACGCCTAGAAGAACGGGCAGCTAGTATTTAAGATTCTGCAAACTCCGACAACTACCAACCAACAACAGACATAAAACCTAAACTTGACATGCACACAACTACTAGGCACACTACTAAACAACGACTAGTAAATGAATACAACGAACGAATACACACATACAAATACATCCAAATACGACACACTCAATCTTAACATACTTATATCTACTACATACGCAACAAAACCACATACATATACCGCATACACATACGAACACATACTGATACAAACTTACATATGAACATACTTAAAACAACATACACACAAATCCAAACAAATACGCCATAAACAATTTTTAACATACATACTTACACCTACCTATTCCATACGCAACGAAACCACATACACCCACACACATACGAACACATACTGTTACACAGGCACCAAGCCGGACAGGCTGGTGAGGCTTAGCGACTGTTTTTTTTTTTGGTTGCGCCAACGGATGTGTAATCTTCTAAAGATGCCAGTAACCCGGGCTACTGGAATGCACGATTCGCAAACCTGAATACTCGATGCCAGGAATACGCCTACGTACTAACCAACACATTACAAGCTTTTTGCTCTTCTTTCCCTGTTTAACGTTCCTTGTTCCGAAGGAGCTGCCCTTTGGGTTTGGTTGCTCCCCCTGACTCACTCCAGATGCCGAAGTTCCTTCATGATTATCGTTGCGGTTTGTTTCACAGCATCCCATATTGCGCTCGATGTCAACATATGGTTCAAAATGTTCTCGGGAGTTGGTATTTCTCCAATTCTTTCCTCAACATCTCTGCGTTCTATACAAAAATGTGGGCACTGAAAAAGTACGTGCTCCGCATCCTCTCTAGCCTCTCCGCAGTTTCAAATAGGAGTTGTATCAAGCCCAAACCTGTTTAGATACACTCGAAAGCAGCCATGTCCGGTTAGAAACTGGGTGAGATAAAAATCCACTTCTCCGTAGTACCGGTTCATGGATAGTTTTCAACAAGATATTGCAGCGGTTCGCGTCAGTCGTCAACGTTTGCAATGGTTTCAAGCCCAAAGCATTAGATTGATGGAATGCCCGGCATGTTTTACTGATTGTAATCCGATAGAAATTTTTTTAGGAATCATTACATGCCGAGTTTATGGCCAAATTGGTAATCTGCGAACGTTATCGAGCGCCGAGGATCAATTATGGGTATATGGAATTCCTTAGGGGATATAGAAAAATAATTTTGAATATGCCCAATAGAATTTTTAGTATTATTGATAAAGGGGTAATAAAATCCCATACCAATTTCTGTAAAAACAATTAGCAAACACAAAAAAAATTGAGAAAAATGTAATGCAGTTATACTTTTGCAAGTTAGCCAAAACTGTCTTTTATTGCTGAAAATCCCAAAAGAAAATATCGGGAATTTTTTTTTGCTCAAATTACTTGTTTAGAGTTCCCTGTAAAAGGGCTTTAACAGGGTCCGGCTATACTTTTGCAAAGCACTGTAACCATCATCAGGAGAAATTTTTAATTTAATTTTTAATTTTTTAGGCCTAAATTGAAATTATATTAACAAAAAATACAAATATTTGGCGCGACAGATCTATGGACCCAGGGCCTATGTATCTTCTCACAACCATTCAAGTTGTGCGTTTTATATTCTTTACACGAATAAAAGGGACCTACTGTTTAATGCCGTTTCCGAAGGGCAATTTGGGAAGCTTTTTCATGACAGTTATACTCTCGGATGTTTTTCAGACGCTCACGAGAGGTGGGGCCTGGAAAGAAATTTTAGGTGTTGTCTGGGGCTTAAACCTCGAACAACTAGCTCCGTAGTCCAACGCACTAACCACTTGAGCCACAGCATAACTATTATCAAATGCAAGGTGAATTGCATATTTGCAAACGAGAATTTTTTTGTGTTTGAAGTAACACTTGCTTCAATCTATGTATGTGTATGAGGAAGAAATAAGATGACGAGTTTTGGAGTAAAAAAAAATAGACAAACTAACACTTCTACACGGACTGGTTTTTAACAGAGTTAGTAGATCTCTTAGCATTTCTCGTGGAATGAAAATACATATCCTAGAAAAATATCAAGCTATATTGTTAACCAGTATAAATAGATTTAAAAAGATTGATAAACCGATCAAATTATTTGTAGATAACTAATCTCATTCTCTAAAAAGAGACGAAGTTTGTTTTTCTTTTTGGAGTGCAAGAGGCCCATAGGGCAAACCACAAAAAAAAAATACAGAAAGCTATAACACCCATTCTTCCTTTGTATTAGTCCTACTAAAGTAGGCGGAGCATAATATAGTTTTTAATTGAATTGCTATGATTAATGAAAATTGATATATGGGTGAATTATAGATAAATACATACATATATCTAAATTACTTGTCTTCATAAAATGTTTCGATTTCATGTAAAATAGTCAACTTCTACAGAAGAGAAGTAGCAGTGGGCGGATTTAAAAAATGTTTATAAATATGTACTTGCACCTTCTCAAACGTGCAGAAAACGTTAATAGTCAAAATGTAAAATTGTTCATAGTCGTAAAAATACGAAAATTAAATTTTTATATTCTGCTGTGAGGCAAAATCGAAATCCCATACACAGTTAAAGCACGCCTTGAGGCCTCTAAAAGAAAATTGAGCAATCGGGGTACAATGCCATTCAGCATTCAGAATTCGGGAACCGATTTAAATGTAGTTATCACATGTTATAGAATAGACTTTTATCTGCAATGTGATCGACCAGATTTTTAAAAAAAAGTTTTTGTTGCTGTAATATTTGAAAATTCCGGAACAACTTTCGTTTTTTTCTATAAAATTGTATATCGGTTTACAGTTTTACGATAAGAAAACGTTGTTGGCATAATATGATAAGGTAATGCTCTTTGGAAAGGTAATGAATAGATCTCCAATGTGATGGAATTTTGAAATTTTCCTTTTCCGAGATATTATTGTTTGAAAATTGATAAAATTAATCAAATGTTAAAAGCACATTGCTTGAAAAAAATGGACTATATAGAAGCCAGGTCACATACATATGTAACATAAACTACAGCGGACCTTCAATATAAATAGAATTCGATTTGCTTCTTTAGGGTTTCAAATGAGTGTCAAAGAAAATGGACTTTGGTACATGACAATGCTGGAGATAGCAGCTCTTACCAAAAATGGTTAAAAATCCATATGACGGAAGGCTAATAGCACAAATTGAGTGCTGCAATCATTTGATGCTAAATTTCCGTAACAAATTGGAAGCTGTGACTAATGGCTGCAAAACAGGGCTAAAAGCCACTTTAAATGCAAAATTAGTATTAGGAAGGATATCTTAAGCGCTATTGAGTTTTTTCACTCGAAAGTTCCATGGAACCCAGGGCCTCGCTTCTCACAACCATTCGTGTTGTGCGTGTTATATTCTTTACACGAATGGAAGAGGCCTACTGTTTAATGCCGTATCCGAAAGGCAATTTTTGTTTTTAAGAAGCTTTTTCATGACATTTTTACTGTAGGATTTTTGTCAGACACTCGCAAAAGGTGAGGCCGTGAAAGAAATTTTAGGTGTATAAGTGATAAGTGTAACAAGAAAGATATCAATTTAATTCTAATTATGAAAAATTACGGCATTTATGAGTTAATTATGATACCTACTAGAAGGCTCGTTATGAATGCAAGATGTCTTGATGGTTACACAAACAACCTGAACATCATAATTCAATACTTGACAAATTTGTTGGAGGGAAACGTATCAACTCGAATTAGTCCATGGGGTTACGAAAATTTCAGACGTGTGGGTTTTCATTATTTTTTCAGAACCTCTTTATATTATTATTGTTCCAATACACACATTTATATACATATGTATGTACACACTTGTATATGTACACAGAACATATTGCATACAGTTTTTTTTATTATTCTGTGGCTTAAATCAACCTCAGCCCATCAAAGTGGATGGAAATATGTTGACTGCATCTATTTTTGGCCTAGTGTGCAGATCTATAAAGTTTGAGGGCATGTGAAAAGCTGATGTTCAAGATCAGCTGGGCAAAGATATTTCAAGTTGTGTTATCTTCATAGATCAGTACAGGATAATAAATTTCTGGGAGTTTTTCCGGATGGTCTTATTAACAAAGATATTCTTATCAAAATACCTTACTAAAGTAGGAGTGGCAGTTTTTTTTGAATTCTTACGATAATGTCGAACGTTTGAGGATGTTACATGCAACATTTTTTCAAAATCGGTTTTTAATGAAAATGCACAAAAAATGCCACAAGTGATGTAGAGGTGAATTGTACACAATTTAAATATCTAAATAGTTTGCCTTAATAAAATGTTCATGTAAAATAGTGAAGGTTTGACAAAATGAGTGGGAGTAGACGGATTTGACAAAATTTGTACACTTTATTCTTCTTTTCCTTACGAAAAGATTTATATTTCTTTTTGTATTCTTTTAACACATCAGAATTTTACTTATCAACACTTTTCCTACGATAGGTAAAAAAGTATTTTGATGTAAGAAAAAAAAGCAAAATCAAACTAATCCCTAATTTTTCGGTTTCATATAATTTAGTGAAATTATGAAAAAGTAGAAATGGCTGTGGGCGGATTTGAAAAATTTTTACAGTTGTACTGCTTCTCCTTCTCAAAAGCTCAGATATGTAGTTTCATTCTCCTAGCTCAAAATTTAAGGCCCAAAAAGTGGTGACATACAGACAGACGGACGGACGGACTTTATCTACAATACTACGCAAACGCAACGCAAATATAAACAATTAAAAAATTAAACTTAGAACTACATCACCCTATGGTCAGTTTGCCACCAGAGCAAATATTCAAAAATATGTTTGAATAGAATATTTTGCAACATTTTAATTACGAAAAAATGCCTATTTTATGTTTTAACCTTCTGGTTATTCTCTAAACTACGTGTATGTTCGAGGACTGTTAATACTAGCAAAGAAAGGTATTTATACATTCCTACAATACTACTTCATTTATATTGTTGCCCAGCAACGCGAATGTAAATAAAAATTGAACTTACGGCTACGTCCCCCTATAACCAGTTAGTTTGCCATGAAGGTAAATACTGAAAAATATTTTTGGAATAGAATATTTTCAAACATTCCAATTTCGAAATAAAAATTGTCAAATATTTTAACAATTGCTTGACATGGAACTAACGCCTAATGTGGGAGACAGACTGCTGGTATTGATACCATGGTATAGCAATACCATGTTCTATACCACGTGTCTGTCACCCCAATACCACGTTAAAAGCTGGTATACCACGAAACAAACCTGGTATTGAAACTAGTAATGTGGGAGACAGACTGCTGGTATTGATACCATGGTATAGCAATACCATATTCTATACCACGTGTCTGTCACCCCAATACCATGTTAAAAACTAGTATACCACGAAACAAACCTGGTATTGAAACTCGTAATTTTTTGGTGGTATACCACGTTCTTACTGACTGCAGCGCCACTTTCTCTCTGCTGGTGGTTCTTCGTAGCTTCTTCCCAACGAAGAAGTATATCCTCAAGATTGGAAAATGGATTTAAAGAGGATACCATTTTATTGAAACTGTTTCAATAATATACTAGATCAGAGAAAAAAACAAATTGGGCTGGGCCTTCAAACTGGAAACATTTCATCGAAATTAATTTGTTCATAGGAAGTTTCAAAAGTAACCGAATCAATGACGTTATATTGAATTCAAAAATTCGTGCATAAATGTCAAAGTTTACTACAAATGCAGTCTGTCAGGGGTTGTGGTATTCACTATACCATGGTATTCTTACCATGGTATCAATATCAGCAGGCTGTCTCCCACATAACATGTTAGTCAGTTTTGCGTTCCAAATGCATTACCTAATAAGTATAATGCTATGTCCCCACCAAAACTAAATCCGGGATTTAGCTATGATTTTCCTAAATCCACCTAAATCTTCACTGAATCTCGAGGATTTACCATATGATTTGGCGTCTATAAATTCCATCTAAATCCGAGATTTATAATAAATCCCACTTAAATCTTCATGCGACACAAATCGAACAATCTTTTTTTATGTCAGCACATGTCATTTTCGTGTGCTGATTGAAATATTTTACTTTATGACATCAATGTCTGCTTTTATTTTTTGCTATTTGTTTGGACATCTATTCAGCAAGGACAACCGTCTACAATGCCACCTCTGCAGTTCCAACCAATCACTCACCATACAACACCTAATCTTTGATTGCCCCACCGTTCAAGCCAATTTACTTAGTCTCTCTCCCAATTCTCAATTATCCCAAATTCTTTCCATTCCTTCCCAATCCAATATTAAGTTAGTCTACTTCCTCTTTTCGTCTTTAGAATTAACTAATAAATTATAGTTCTTCTTTTCTACAATATAGCCGTAAGCCCTGGTAGCTAGCGCTGTAAATTTGTTATTAGCATATAATTTATTATTTGTTAATAAAGTTTAATAATAATAATAAAAATCGTGTCTTATGCACATACTCCTAGAGCTTTCTATCTGTTTCGAATAGGACCTTGCCTTGCTTTGCAAGAGTTTGTACGATTTCTAATGAGATGTCGTCAGACAGCTACCACAGCTAAAGTAGACAAAGTTCCTTACTAAAACATTGCGTGACCTTAAAGGTTGGTGGTTCTATTTAGGTCTTAATATTGGGGAGATAGGCAGGATGAAGTGGACAAATTTGGTTGATTGTAAATTTTCCTGGTCTTAGAACCCATTGATAAACAACATGGGAGATAAAGTATTGTGCGCGATGCTGATTAAGCTTTTTACCAGTTTTTTTTTTAAACAATTCTCCTAGAAATAATATGAAATTATAATATAATGAGAAATTAATTTTTAGTGTTAACCGTTGATTTTTGTGGGAAGATAAGTAATAAAAAAAATGTATTTAACCGATAAATTGTTATTTCCATTCATCTGCTAGATCAAAGCGTTTATTATATTATCTCATTTATTTCATCTTTTCCTACAGGAATGAGTATGTATCTTTCATCACTGCGTCAAAGGCAACCCACTGCACTTTATACAGGACCATCGATAGTTGGCAATGTTTTAATAGATCCGTCGGCTAAGATTGGTTTGGGTTGCCGTATTGGCCCAAATGTAACAATCGGTCCTGACGTTTTAGTTGAAGATGGGGTTTGCATTAAGCGATCTACAATTCTAAAAGGAGCGGTTGTTAGGTCACATTCGTGGTTGGATTCCTGCATTGTTGGATGGCGTTCTGTTGTTGGAAGATGGGTGCGTATAGAGGGAACAACGGTTTTGGGTGAAGATGTGATTGTTAAAGATGAAATATATATTAATGGTGGACAAGTTTTGCCACATAAAAATATAGCAGTGAGTGTTCCAGAGCCACAAATAATAATGTAACTTAACTTGAACCCATAGGATTAAATTTCTAGATGTAATCTTTCTTATACATACATTCATTAAATAAATATAAAATAACATTATGTTATGTGTTATATGCCATACACATTGCATGGATACATTCTATTATTTTAGTATTTTCAAAGCACTCTTATCGTTTCCGACAGCTCAGGAGCTGAGATAAGTTATAATAGATTATAATAAAAGTTTTTATAACTCAGACGCATTAGAACTTCGAATGTGTTTCTCTCTTTTTATACCCTGTCTGTTTGGATATTATATTACATAAATAACTTCGTATCATTTTATCATTTAATCATTACACTATTTCACTGAACTATGTCATCTAGTTCAAACTTTGAAACAACATATACTTAAAACAACAAAATAGCGAACAGGATAAACAGAGATATTTCAGAGAACATTCGAAAGCATTTGCTGATATGATTTTCCCAAGGGACATAAATCTTCTTTTGGCAACAGAAACTGAGTGGGAAAATAATTGGGTGACAAATATTACTTTACTTCAAGATGTTCATGAAATATTTTAAAAGTGATTTTTAGATCAGACTTTTGAAAATGAAGAATTTTTTTAACCGGTGCAGTATCAATTGTTTTCCCGTTTAGGATAAAGCTAGTGTTTATATAATGATTGCGTAGAAGTTTAATCAAATGTGGAACATCTGCGAAAAAGAATATCTTCTTTAATGGGTGGCATGGATTGAGGAAAAATGCAATGAAAAGCAACATTTATAGGTCCCATGTCGGAAACAACAGCTATAACAGTAAAACGTATTTCTTCTAGCTTTGAAACAATGACATTGGTGCATTAAGATGGTAATAAATGATTTGTTTCCAATTTTTAACTAGCCCTCTAACCATAGCGACTTGAGCATACTTCTTAGGTATCATAGCCATGTTGTTGGATTTGTCGTAAACATAGGCTGTTTTCCTAAATTCAACCAAAATGCGCATTGTGACTGCACATCGCATCCGTGCTCCAAACACATGATACGTTCAGTATGCGATTAGCATTCTGTAGTAGTAGTAGATTTTATTGAGACTTCGTAAGTTGTACATTAATTTTTTTTTCTTTTTTACATTAAAGTATTTTAAATATAAAGCCAACTTTGAATTGGTCTGGCTGTCACAGCAAAAATTTAAGACAATTCTACATTACTTAAATGAGAAAGGAAAGTGTTGAAACTTAACAATGTTAATTAATGATAAACATGTTCGCTCAATGGAAACATGATATTATAGTAAGTGATTTAAAACTAGGTAACAAGAACAAAATATATTACAAAAGGAAAGGGAGAGAACTGCCCCACCAGTCATTCCAAATTGCCTGAGGAGTGAGGAAGAAACAATAGTGTTTTGAAATGTAGTATACACTTAGTGGATATAATGAAAGTTTTAAGTTCAATAATATTTTTAGCAATATGCTATAGTGGAGTTATATTTATATAAATAATATTGCGAATACATGTGTGTATAATGAATAGATAATGTAGAAGTACAGTTTATTTAGATTAAATATTTATTATTAATTCAGTCTTTGTTATTTAAGGTTTAATATATACATTTGCGAGAATAGATTTACTTTTTAGAGGTGTAAGATTAACTGTAAACTATATTTACATATGTACAAACGTTAGATACATACTTTTTGTTTATTTATTGTTTTTTGTTTTTTTTTATTTTAGTTAAAGCTACATAATACTGTTGGTTATTTGTTATATAATCTGGTGAATAAGGATATCGATTTTGCATTACTGATCGTATTTGATTTTTGTAAGTGATTTTGGTTTTTTACCCTCTATAGGTTAGATTACTACTTTTCTTGTAGAAATCAGATAAAAGATGGTGGTCCTCCTGAATCTCGAATAAGGGTGTGGATCGTTCATTGAGGATGCTAATTGGAGATACATAATATCTGTCAAGGATCGAATGACCTACATATATTGTTGTCGTGAATGGTTTGCTAGATAGGATTTGGATGTCGTCTTAAGTTAGGGAGACGGAGTTTCGCTAAGTTTGTTAAATATCTTGTGTTTATTTCTAAACCATTTCCCTGAAGGTCTTCTGTACTTTAAAGTACATTTCCTTAAGATAGTTCTTTCGAACCTCTACAGGCGACCGTCGAAGAGATTTGAAAACACACTGGGAAGCCATATTCTACTATTGGACGGATAAGTGTTTTATACATTAAGAGTTTGGTTTTGGATTCTACTTCAGGGGAGTTTAGGAGAACTTTGAGCTTTGCGGTAGCTGCTTTACATTTATTTAGTATTTCCTAGCATGGATGTTCATTTTCCACCTTTCCTGTAAGAAGAGTCCCAGGTACTTTCGTGAGAGGCTTTCTTAGGATAGTATTACCACGGTGAGAGTGAGCTGTTTGCTTTCCCTTACCGCGAGATGGTGTCCTTTCGAGGAAGCATTTCTAAAGCATATGAGTTCACATTTGGAGGCGTTTACTGATACCCCACGTTTTGTAGTACGGCAGTATTAACTCAAAGGTATCATCTGCGTACAGGACTGAGTTTAAGGTTCGGAATTGTGAGGGGAAGTCATGAATAAATATGTTGAATAGTAGAGGGCCTAGTATGAATCCCAGGGGAACCCCTGAAGAAACTGTGACTGGAGAGAAAAAGTGTTCATCCAGGTAAACACTGAGATGGCGGTTGGCAAGGAAACTAAAGATCATTTTGGTGAAATATGTAGGGAAGTTCAGCGAGATTCATTTTGAAAGCTGGCCGTCATGTCAGGAGAGAAAAAGTGTTCATCCAGGTAAACACTGAGATGGCGGTTGGCAAGGAAACTAAAGATCATTTTGGTGAAATATGTAGGGAAGTTCAGCGAGATTCATTTTGAAAGCTGGCCGTCATGTCAAACGAGGTCAAAGGCTTTTGTGAGATCAAGAGCGCAAGCAGCAATGCATGATTTTTTTCTTAGATTATCGAGGACTACGTTTTGTAGGTGTAAAAGGGCGTGTTCAGTGAACTGTTGTCTCTTAAAGCCATATTGTTTGTTGGGGATGATTATGTGGTCTGTAATAAAATCTTCTATTTTAAGGTAGAGTACTCTTTCGAGAATTTTACCTAAGTTTGATAATAGAGAAATGGGTCTAAAATTGCTGATATCATTGGAATTTTCTTATTTTTTAATAGGGAGAAGTTTGGCTTTTTTTCCAGATTAAAGGAAAGTATCCGTTGTTAATACAGTTATTGCTGATAGGGGTGATTTATAGAGGAATAGAGCTAATGCATTTTTTAATAATAAAGTTTGAAATGTTATCTGGGCCGGAAGATTTTTTGTTGTTAAGGTTGTATATTATTGTCTCAATTAATTCTGCTGAAGCGAACTCCTCTGAAGGTGGGTGGGATGATCTGTGGTTATCTGAGAAATGGGTTAGAACAGTGTTTACATTCCAGGCAAGGAATGAGCTAGTGCGGGTTATAATCTCTAGAGAGTGTTTTACGTCAAATTGGGGTATATTACGAGAGTAAAGGTTTGTGTAGAATCTTTGAAAAGCGGACAGTTTTTCTTGGGTCGAATAATTTGGTGTGTTTTCGAATATGGTTGGGGCTGAGCGTTGATCGGCTGCGCGTTTACGTCCAGTAATTCGGTCAATTTCTTTGAAAACTGCAGGAGACGGTCGGAGTTGGTTGAGCCTGATCCTAAATTTGTTGTTCATCTCTATCCAAATTTGATCTTTAATTATTTTACTTAGGCAGGTGATACGGGAAGCCAGAGAGGTACACGCTTGGCTGATTCTATTTCCTTCAATAGTAGGTAAAGAGCTAGGCCTAGTTTGGCTGTTTCGGAAAAGGCGTTGTTCTGGAACCATGAAAAAAGATGAAGACCATTGAGGTTAGACATTGTGTCTCCCCAGAAACTGTGTCGTGCGTTGATATCCCCTCCAATGATAAAAGAGTCGAATCCGGAGAGAAGAGAGTACAGTTCATCCATTGCTCTGACTAGCCTGGCGCCAGTATTGCAAGGGATTTATACAGAAACAAATGCTAGAGTTCTATTGCTACCTGAGTGGTGGGTTAGAGTTATTGTTGTATAGATGGTATTGTTTTGAAATGGGATGACGTTGTTTGTATCTTTGATTAGAATTCCTGTGCCTCTGCCAGAGTCATTTCTCAATAGGAGATAGTTATCAAATGACCGCTTTTGTTTATGTTTTAATAGCGTTTCTTGAACCAAAACTGCGGCGAGATGTCCCTCATCAACAGATTTAATTCAGAGCATTTGGCGTGAGAGACCAGGGAATTAATGTTGGCAGTAAGGAGCTTTAAAATCATGGCGTTATTGAGGCAATAAAACCGAGATAGGCACCAGGTTTCTCAGAATCGTTAAGTTTTACGTAACTGGGCCAGAATTCTAATTCTGCTAACACGAATAATTAAAACATTTATTGGCAGTCCAAATAGCTTGACGGATTCATTCAGAAACTTACTAAATGAAGATGTTGGGTTCTTTTGGGTATTAGTTGTCTGATTAGCATATGATATTGAGTCCGGTGTACCCCGGAGGATGTCGGCAAAGGAGCTTGGAGATTTTTGCCGGAGGTTTTTAGGAACAGGTTTTCCCTTCTCTTAAGATACTCGATACGTTTAGGGCAACTGCTGAAATTTGCGGGCTGTCCTGCCGAACTGCAGTTAATGTAGGATACTTTGGCTTTGTCGTACTTAAAGAGCAGGCACCTGACTCGTGAAAGTCCTTGCATTTAACGCACCTTTTGGGAAAGGCGCAGTAAGCACTAACGTGACCAAACCTTTGGCATTTAAAGCACTGGGTTACTGTGTTACGTTTATTTATTTATTTATTTATTTATTTATTTACCTACGATTTTCACAATCTACAGGTATCAAAAAACTTAGTACAAATTCAAAAATTCAGATAAAGAAAACAAAATCATTAACTTAAAACTAACAATAGTGTGGACTTAAATATATTTCGGGGCACACAAATATCTAGATCCGTGTAAAATAAATTAAATAATCTACAACAGTGAGACATAGGCTCCCGTAAACCATATAAAGTAGTATGAGGAACTTCAAATAAAAGTGGCCTTTGTCGGAGAGCTCGAGATGGAGCATATAAATTTATACAATTGAGTAAATTGGAACTATCTACCGTTGCACATAACAAATCACGAACAAACATAACACAATACATTTGTCTCCTCATTTCCAGAGTTTGCATTCCCAACAAAAGACATTTAGATCGGTAAGTGTGATGAACATCAGGAGCATTATTGCGAAAAAAGAGACGCAAGGCAAACCGTAAGAAATTCTTTTGCACACGTTCTATTCTACGGATATTAATTTGGGCAATAGGATTCCAAACAATACAAGCATATTCTAAAATTGGACGGACCATACAAGAAAATAAAGATTTTAATGTATAAGGATCCTTGAAATCAAAAGAATTTCTCTTAAGAAATCCTAACAAAGAATTAGCCCGGGAAATCATGAAATTAATGTGCAAATCAAACGTTACTTTAGCATCAAAAATCACACCAAGGTCTTTATAGTCATTCACTATTTGAAGTGAGTTATTATCCAAAGTATAGGAGGGAATAATGTTGTGTATAGTTCTATTATAAGACATAGATGCACATTTGTTTATATTTAATTGTAAGTCGTTTAACTTACACCACTTTGAGAAGGCATCAATATCTTTTTGCAACATAAGACGATCCTGAACCGATGAAATTATTGAATAAAACTTAACATCATCCGCATACATTAAACAGTGGGAATGTCTGAGTATACTTGGTAAATCATTGATAAAAAGCAAAAATAGGGAAGGGCCCAAATGGCTACCTTCGGGGACACCTGATGTAACATTAATCAATTTAGAAAATTTATCACCAATAACGACAAATTGTTTACGCCCATGTAAATACGATCGAAACCAGCTTAACAAAGATCCATGAATACCATATGCTTCAAGTTTTCTTACAAGAATAAATAAATTAACTCTACTAAAAGCTTTGACAAAGTCAGTATAAATTACATGAACTTGTTGATGGTTTTCAAGGGCTGTTATGCAAAAATTCGAAAATTCAACTAAATTTGTGGAAGTTGATCTACCCTTCCAGAAACCATGCTGAAAATCACTGATGTAAGTCTTTAGCAATACATTAAACTTATCTTTTATTAAGCAATCAAGTATTTTAGGTATAACCGACAACTTCGTTACAGGCCTATAGTTGGAAACTATATCCTTTCTACCCGTTTTGTATATGGGGGTTATACTTGATATTTTCCAATCTTCTAGAAAAGTCCCACTAGACAGGGATTGGTTGAATAATATGGTGAGAAGGAATATAAACTCTTTTCTTAGGCGACAAAAGTTAGCATAATCAGACTCTAAATTAGTACGTTTAAGTTTTTTATGTGCTGAATTTTTGGCATTTTTTAGTTTAATTAACCTAAAATTATACCACAGCGGACGAGAGTTTACTTTTTTACGAACCAAAGGCACACATTTATTTAAAGTATTATTAAATATATTTTTGAAAATTAGAAAGTTATCATACAAATTATTTTGAAATTCGTGTGACCAGTTAATTGATTTAAAAAGAAAATCAATATGATTTAGGTTACTTGAATCAAAATTATAAACAAAAGTAAAAGGATTGTTAAATTTACTATAATTATTATAATGATAATTTTTAATTGTGATACAAACAGCTGTGTGAAAAATAGACTTATTTAACAAAGGATAGCATTCCATTAACGTAGCATTCAAGTCTTCAGAGACAAAAACTAGATCTAGTACATTATTAAAAGAATTAGTAATGAAATTTATTTGATTTAAATTAAGAGCAAATAGAGTATCTATCACTGAAATTTCTGGTTCAGAACGTAAAGACATAGGCATAAGTTTTAAATCGCTGCATCGAGTCCATGTTAGATCCGCAAGATTAAAATCACCAATGACGCATAAATTGAAGTTCTCATATTCAGGAGAAGTGGCAATCCTCTCAATGTTATCCAGATGTTTTTTGTAGACAGACAGTGAACTACGCGGAGGAACGTAATTTAGTAAGATCAGCACACCGGTTCCAGCTACACCCACTTGAACACATAACTGATCAATGTTCAATAGATCTTCTTCAAATACAATGTCAAGTTCGACTGCAGAAGCAATTAACGGACGGCGAACTGCTATCACAACCCCGCCTCCGCGTGTTTTGTTTACATCAAAGCGATCAAGACGAAAAACAGAGAATGTCGAAATGTCAAACAGTTCCTCAATCATATGGTGGTCATGCATCCAAGTTTCAGTGAGAGCGATAATATCGTAATCACACTCGTCAATAGAAAGAGAGAGTTCTCTAAATTTTGAAGTAAAGCCTCCCATGTTTTGATGATAAATAGTAAGATCATTTTTATTGAGTGAGTAAATTGCATTAACACTCACTTCAGATGTTGGTTTTTTTGGAGCAGTTACTAAGACGCGATGTTGATGTTGGTTGACCCAATGTTTTTTGAAAGAGCTTTGAAATTTCTCACATATACATTTAATGGCCAACTGTGTGCATTCAAAGCAGTATTAAATTTATGTGCAGGAACACCGACTTTGAAATTAATATATTTAAGATGCGAAATGTCTACATCTTTCTTTATTAATTTAAAACACAATACCTCGTTTTCAGAAATATCTAATTTTGTTGCGACGTATTTCTTTATGGCATTTTCAGACATTTTCAACCGTTGAAAATTTCGATACATGAAGCCAGTTGATACGAGAGATTACGTTCATATCATCAGGCAAAGTATCGGCTCCAATGATTTGTATGCGATTTCTGCGACGTTTATTTCCAGCCACTTGCCAATTTGGTTCATTTACATTTCCATTTCTACTGTCTTCTGAAATGACATTAACACCACAATCAACTGTATTTACAACGGGGGAAGGAATTTTTTCGCACTGGTGCACCAAAGTATTCACAGCAGTCTTTGAATTATGTATTTTAGGGACACTAACTGACGGTAAAATAAGTTTACTTGTCGGTGGCATAGTGTTGTTGACTTTTTCAGCAGTTATTAACTGATTTGACACTGCTTTAGGTTTATTTTCATCACTGACAGCACAGATTTTGGAATTCTCACGGACACTGATTAAAAGTTCACTCAAAGTAATTTGAAGAGAATCAAAATCACTCATTTTCTTTGACCTTGGTGAACAACTGTTTAATAGGAAACCTAGAGCACTCAGAACAATGATATGCAATATTAGAATTTGCCTTTTCCAATTCAGTAAAAACAATTCCCGGAACAGCGGCACATATTTTATGAAAAGCGTTTCCACAAAACAAACCACACTTAATGCCATCATCAAGAAGGAAGTTAGAGCACTTAGCACACTTAGATTTGACTTTATCGCTTGCCATTGTGAAAACACACCCGCACTGAATGAGAGCAAAACTAAGTGTTTCCCATCTAACCCTATGGCGAAGGATATATTTTATATTTTTTAATTTATTGAGACTATCCCTGTCATCTACAACGCAGGTGTAAATACCATTTACTTTGACCATTTCGTCCAAAATGGTTTAATTAGCAACCTCAATGAAGGGTCCACTTTGAGAATATCATTTTCTATCATTTTGACTGTGAACGCATCAGATAGCCCCTTAAGTAATATTTTTTTAATTGCCTTGGTAGGAATGAGTACGCGTTGACCTTCATTTCGCACAGGCTCTTTATAAGATAAGCATGTGAGTCGATATCCTTTACAAAGATTTTTAACCTGTCTACCCCTCTATTTTCGAATCTTACATTGTTTAAATTATTTTTATAATTATTTCTCAAAAATTCTAGTAAGTTCTTTGAATTTACCACCTTAGTAAATATAGGTGGACACCACTCGTTGTTCGTTTTCAATACTGTCCTTGGTTGTAGGCCCTACAGGAGTGTTTTCATCCAGTATTGCGAAACGGTTGTCGGCTAATCGGTTTTCTTCATGTCTGGCTGGTTTTTTCGATGATGATGGATCATTTAAAGTTGTAGTCCTGCTTTTGCGGCGGCTAATTATATTCTCAATGTTGAGTCGTTCTTTAAAATTCTTTTGAGGTCATTATCAGCCGATTGACCGAATAAAAGTTTATTTTCATTGCACCACATTGACTGCGACGAAATGTTCGGCAAAGTTGCGTCAGTTTGTCGCGTTGTGGAGGTCGTCCGTTGAGAGGTTAGGAACATGACAGAATATAATGTTGTTTCCTCAAATTTGCCATACACGAATTCGTCGCAGAAAAAAGAATAGAAATTTACCCCTTTTTTTTTATTTGATTTACAAATAGACATAAATGTGAGAAATAACTTTGCAAACAAAGGAATATTAATAAAGAATTTAAAAAAAATAGTGTTTACATAATTTTACACGATTAATTTTTATTAAAAATCATATTACAACAAATCATATTACAGGTTAATAATTCGGGGTAAATACGCGACAAAAGAATTTACCCTGTCGATGAAAATCGAACAATTCATAAAACAGCTGATAGCCGATAGTTGTCAAACGGACGCAAAAGTAGAAAGTTGATCTACTTGGACGTTGTAGTAGCGTTTACGATATTTACGATATAACGCCGACATAACGCTGTGGTCATATTTTGTGTTACCCCATAAGAGCCCGTCGTTTCGACTAAATCTGTCAACGGACGCACGCACGCAACATTGTGATTTGGGTGTTAAGCTATATACTTTAGTTGGTTGGTTTTGGGCTATATTTCCATTATTGCTTATATTTCACACTATGTACATATGTGGTTTATATAAGCATGTAATTAAAAAATATAGTATTTACTTTGGATCAGCTCAGCTGCGTTGTTTCATTAGCAGAGGTTAATTGACGAGGTTAATTAAGTGACGAACCCCATAAACCCGAACCAACTAACAATTTAACAATAAAATCTTCTTCACACAAAAAATAGTAAAGCACAACAGTGCAATAAACAAAAACTACGAAAATGACATTTCTACCAACTAAAAGCCAAATTGTTTGACAAAGAATCCAGGACACGACCTCCAAATAGAGGAGAGAAAATAAAAAGAGGTCGTGTCCTGGATTCTTAGTCAAGCAAGTTGCCTCTCAGTTGGTAGAAATGACATTTTCGTAGTGTTTGTTTGTCAACTTTGCGTTCCAAAACGAAGGCCTAACATGTTAGCCCTAACATATTAGTCCTCATTTTTGGAACGCGGCCCATGTCTCCACTTCGTTTTCCTTGTTCTCTACCGATGCACTAACCCTGATGCACGTATACATGGCTGTTACGGCCGAGACAACGGCGTCGGTCTCAGCATTTTTACAATGCAATGGTGTGCAATCACTGATCATATTCATGATTCTTTGTTTGCCTTCAGGCGACAAAACTTTTGGTGGGGTAGTAATCTGTATTAATTGTTTGTTTGAAATAACAGAGTCTGAAGGATGAGGCCGTTGTAACGACCTGATGTCCGAACTCATTATCACTTCACACTTTTTACAGTTTTTACTTTTAACACTTGTTTTTAACACAATTTAGAATCATTCACTAGTAAGAAGAGAAACACGAACACCAAGAAACAACAATTTTGATTCTTTATATTGGAAATTCGTAATATCGAGTATTCGTTAAACTGGACGTCCACTGTATTGGTGTCGTGAAAAATTTCAAACTCGAGATTTTAATAAAACTTGACATTACTATAATGGAGAAGTCCAAAAAAGTGGGTCCGTCTGTCTGTCTGTCTGTCTGTATATTCAACTGCAGCCTAAACGGCTGGACGGATTTGCTTCAAACCCCATATCTGGGGCCTGTGGGATGATCCCTAGAGGCGAAATTGGAATTTTCATTCTAACTTTAAAATTTAGGGTACTTTACTTAAGGCCGATTTCACTAAAAATGGAAAAATGGAAAAATGGAGATTTTGATAAAATTTTATATGTGAGTTAGTTTGGCTATTAGATGGCATACAAAAAATTCAAATTCAAAATTTTTACTAGAAATCGAAAAAATTGTTAAAACATAATTCATAGGCTTTGAAAATCTCTATAGTTCACCTTAACATCAGACATGGCCACGCGCACTTTTTTATGGCGTTTTGACAAAATAACTTAAATTTCCGTGCTTATACGATTGTAAACTTTATTGTTTATAGTCTCATTTCAACATTAACTGAATAACGTTATTCAGTATTCTAGGATGTATTTCAATTTTTGCTGCCCATCCGCACAGAATTCATGGTGATGGAAGGGGATAATTTCTTTTACAAATATGCCAGCAGAGTACAATGACATTGCTGAAGTGATGTCTTCAGGCTTCCATCACGATTGCTTCTTGGGATGCTCTAGTTTCCTTATTTGTCCAGTCGTCATTATCTCTCTAAGAGAAGACCTGATGGATTCATCCTTTTGCGCCTTCTTACTGTTTTTTTTTTATTTCATTTTTTGCGTTCTTTTACTTCCAGTTAAACAATTAACAATTCTTTACTGCAGTCATATTCAATACTATATAGAGGGGAAATGAAATTTAATTCATCTAAATAGATAACAAATTCAATAAATAATTTTTTTTGAGTAACTCCATTTGTATAATATTCAACTGGCTCTTCAGTGAGTTCTTAGTGTTGTCTGGAAGCACTGCTTGAGGGCGGTGTATTATAACTGTATAAGACAACATTATTATTTATATAAATTAAAATGAAGTCGAATTATTTTTACCTCTCATAAGAATTATACATTCCTGCACCAGTGCTTGATTTATTCTCCTTTCTAGCCTTCTTGAGCGGGCTGATGGTTCGAAATGTTTCGGTAGATTAACGGATGGCACTGACCCGACAATCAAATTTCCTTTATGTTCTTGAATATTCAATAACACATCTTGTAATATGTAGTCTTTTTCAATAAAATGCTCGGAACAAATTCGCTCAATTTCTATTTAAATTTATTTTTGGATCCGCACCCGCACTTATTCACTGTTTCCTGGTCTCTTGGAGAAGAGTGAAATCACACAGTAGTAGTTTTAAAAGTTTTAATAGCATGAAGATGATTTGAATGTTGATCTCGGTTGGTGTGTTTAAAATTTCTTTTAACGAGTTCTTAAGCTACGTACACACGAGCAATAAATTTGCAGCAAATGAAAAAACAGTTGGTTGCAATCAAAAATGCTTGCAGCAAAAATTTGCGGCAATAATGTAGTATGCCATGTGAACACGTCACGTTTGTTTGCATTGTTTGCGTGTTTGCATCTGCTGTTTACTATTGCTTGCAATATTTCAGTGAGAACGCGACAAACAACAATGTGGAATCGCGAACTAATTCAAAAATTAATACTAAAATATGAAAGTTTTCCGGAGTTATGGGATGTTTCGTCACCAGATTATAAAAATAAATATAAAACATACAGAAAAGCTACAATCCGTCTGGAACGGATCGTATGATACCCTATCCTCCTCTCTACAAAATGGGCTTGGCCAAATTGCATTTTGTACTCAAATATAGCTATAATGTCTAACGTTTGAGGATGTTACATGTAAAATTTTATCAAAATAGGTTTTTTGATGATAACGCCCCCAAAAAGTGGGCGTGGCCAAAACCGTTCTATGGGTGAATTGTAGGGAATCTAAATACCCAAATATTTGGTCTTAACAAAATTTTTCGGTTTCATATAATTTAGTGAAGTTATGAAAAAGTAGGCGTGGCAGTGGGCGGATGTAAAAAAATTTTACACTAGTATTGTATCTTTTTCTCGGAAGCCCAGATATGAAATTTCAGCGTCCTAGTTAAAAATTTAAGGCCCAAAAATCGGTTTTGTGATGAAAACGCCCCCAAAAAGTGGGCGTGGCCAAACCTTTTGTATGGGTGGATTGTAGGGAATCTGAATGCCTAAATATTTGGTCTTAACAAAATTTTTCGGTTTCATATAATTTAGTGAAGTTATGAAAAAGTGGGCGTGGCAGTGGGCGGATTTAAAAAATTTTTACACTTGTACTGTATCTTTTTCTCAGAAGCCCAGATATGAAATTTCATCGTCCTAGCTCAAAATTTAAGGCCCAAAAAGCGGTGACATACGGACGGACGGACGGACGGACGGTCATCGCTCAATCGATTTCGCTATTGATGCTGATCACGAATATATATACTTTATATGGTCTATCTCGATTATTTCTCTATGTTACAAACTATGTGTCAAACTTAATATACCCTTAGGATAGGGTATAAAAACAAAGTGCTATTAACAATATAGCAATTGACTTATATTTGGATGAAAATGATGCATTTTTTTGCTTTATTTTTTTTTTTACGTTTTGATGACATTATTATCACCATAGCTGCTGTTATTTTAGTTTTTTCGCAAGACATAATTTCGTTTTTGTCGATTAATCACACATTTCCAAACAAACTATTGAAAAATGAAACTGTCAAATATTTTGAAGGTAATAATCAGGCAAACAATTTTCATGTGGTGTGAACTACTGTGCAACATTTTGAGGCACACAGTCGTGCAAACAATTTGCATAAGGCTGAAAAAAAAATTCTGCAAACTTTTTGCATGCAAATTTTGCTTAGGTGTGAACAACCGTGCAAACACTTGTCGCAAATTATTGCTGCAATTGTTTGCTCGTGTGTACGTAGCTTTAGACGTGATGACTTTTAGAGTGTCGTTTATTTTCTCACATTCCATTAGGTGTTGGATGGATAAAGTGGTGTTGATGGAACAAAGGTGACAATTAGGTGGTTGATTTTGCGAGAGCAGGTAACTGTGCGTGACGAATGTGTCCCCATTCGAAGACGAAGAAAGCAGAACAGCATATGTTTGGTGCAGTTTGTAGGGTATACAGTCATTTCTGCTTGTGGATTAATGGTAGAATAATGGAGATTATATTGTTTCCATAGATGGCGTATTTTGACTTCTCAGAGTGTTTTTAATTCAGGCTTTAGCAGCTTTGTCCGCTTCGTCATTGCCTTTGATGCCAATATGACCAGGTATCTATACGATTTTGAGTGTATTGAGATTTTTTATCAATTTGTCTCTGATTGCTTCTATGATTGGGACTTTGTTATTTGTAAAGGGTAGGGACTTGACAACTTTGAATTTAATTTGTGAACGCACTCTTTCACTAATCATCAAACTGTCACTGTCAATTTAATCAGTAAACTCAACATTTTCATCATGGTAAAGTGCGAACGAGCAACGTCTGCAAATTATAAAAATTTTCTACCGAAATTCGGAGTCGGTGACTGCAACTTTAAGAGCGTTAACTCCAATTTTCGGTCGTAATTCTCGCCCTAGTAGACAGGCAATAACAAGTTTAGTGCAAAAATTTGAGTCTACATATTCGTTGTGTGACGTTGTCGAAAATATCGCTGCCGTTCAGTCGTCCGTAGCAAACGATCCAAATCAGTCAATTCCACTGCGTTCTCAAGAATTGGGCCATGATCGCCGATTTTTTTTGCCTCGAATTGGAAGATATGGACTTAGACGACATGTGGTTTCAACAGGATGGTGCCACAAGCCACACAGCACACGTTACAATCGATTTATTGAAGAGTAAGTATGGTGAGCGTGTTATCTCAAGAAATGGGCCAGTCGATTGACCGCCTCGTTCGTGCGATTTAACGCTGCTTGACTATTTTCTGTGGGGCTACGTTAAGTCATTGGTTTATGCCAACAAGCCGACGACGTTGGAAGAGCTCAGAGCCAACATTGAACGCGAAATAGCGGCTGTTTCGGCCGAAATGTGTGGCCGAGTAGTTGAAAATTGGGTCCAACGAATCGACCGCTGCAAACGTGCTCGCGGTGGCCATATGAACGAAGTCGAGTTCCATTCATAAATGTTTTGATTGTACTTCAAGCCGATAATAAAGTTTTTGAAAATGGTTTGCGTTTTATTTAAAAAAAAAGTTGTCAAGTCCTTATTGGAAAACCGACTGTCTGTGAAAATTAACGTCTTGCCACTGCTGTGAAGACGAATGAAAATTGAGGTACTATATTCTTTGTAAGGACTGTTCTATGAAGTACAGTGTTCTATGTAGTTTTGTATATCTCGCTGCTGGTTGAAGCTTTAGGGAATCTACGAAAATCGTTTAAAAAAGAAGATTCCTCTAGTAGCCACGGTGGGTATGTGGGTATGGAAAGGAATATCCAGACGACGGCCTTTTGGGTGGTCTCGTATTGGGGTTGTTCTAAAAGCTTTTATTGCTGCACTTGCCGTAGATAACTAGCCCGTAGTCAGTTTTAGGTAGGATAGTTGACTTGATGACTCTGATAATGGTGTTGATGTGGGAACCACAGTTTTTGGTCGATATATATTTAATAATATTCTTCTGGTAGCTAGGCTTTTTTTTAATATTTATACAATGCTCATTAAAACTAAATTTGTTGTCGAATGTAAGTCCTAGTATATTAAATGAATTAACGTTACAGATGTTGGTATTATTAAAACTAAGTGTTAGTAGTTTTGGACAAGTTGTTTTTTTACAAATATGAAGTATTTTAGTTTTATCGAGGGAGATTTTAACTCCTGAAGATATACACCAATTATTGATGTCTGTTAGGATGCTTGAAAATGTTACGTTAACGTATTTAAGGTCTTTGCATTTTGAAAATATGAACAAGTCATCAGCTTAGAGATAGTGTCGAATAGTGTTGTATTTTTTTGTGATTTCGTTTAATTCATTGAATGCGATAACAAAGATAACTACAGAGAGTGGTTTTCCTTGTGGAATACCATTCTCGAAGTTGTATGAGTTAGAATATAAATGGTTTAGTTTTACTCGAAACTTTCTGTTTATGAGAAACGACTTGATATATGTATCTTAACTTTTTTGGACCGATTTTCCATTGAACAAGTTTCTGAATTACTACATGGATTCCAATCCTGTCAAAGGTTTTTTTTAAAGTCAATAGACAGAATAGAAGTGTGGTTGTTTGAGCTTAGTGCAGAAGCGACAAAATCATCTACATATGTATGTGTAGAATCGCATCGGTGGTACACCGACCATGTTTAAAGGCAATCTGGTTTACATCTACATATGAAATTGTTTTTCTCTATGTACCAGAGTAATCTTTTTGATACTATTTTTTTCCATTATTTTTCCTATATTATTTCCTATATTTGCTTACTATTTTCCATATTTGCGGGATAATTCCGGTGTCTAAGATTAGGTTATATAATGTCACTAAACGGGTCTTTAGAAAATTTGGAGAATTTTTCAGCATTGGGTATGAGATTCGGTCGTATCCTGGGGTGGAATCCTCTAAGATGATAGTTGATAGTCACACTTTTGATAGTCAAAGTTGATGATCACACTTTGTTAGCTCTCCGTAAAGCGATCGCAAAGAATTACTTAAAACTTGGCAGCACAGCTGTTTTTTTGTCAGTGATAGAGACAAAAACTCCTGAAACTATGCAAAAACTCCTAAGACTATGCAAAAAAAAATCGGATCCACGGCAAAAAATAAAAAAATATATGCTATGAGAAATCCCATGGGAAAAAATGAATTTTTAAACCTTGATATCTCCTAAACTAGGTGAAAACGAGATTTTTGGTACTTAACATTCGGTCTTATTTCATCGAGATCTACAAAACAACGTTTTTAGATCTTGGCGCATCGGAAACTATAGTATCCCCATCCATTGGAATAGGAAGTTACAAAAAAATTGAGTTATTTCTCAAATCAGATCGAACCAGTCGTACATATGTACATTAGAGTTATTTAGTTCTTCATCGACACTTGTGTTATAAAGTAACTGCACTTATTCACTAATAATCGTAAAAACAGAAATGACTTTATATGAAAGTGACACCTAAATAGGTGTCACACAAAAACTATCGCAAAAATGTGATGATCACGCTGATGATCACCTTAGAGAGAGCAAAAGTGATAATAGTGATTGTCAACAATCAACTATCACCTTAGAGGATTCCACCCCTGGCGTCTTACCTTTAACAGTGCAAAGACAACTTTCTAATTCTATTGGTTAAATTGGTAATTCGATCAACTTAGCTGAACCAGATGTACTGTAGTGTGGTGGTTCACTATTAGTTGCCGAATATTTTTTTTTTGAGAAATTCAGTAGAAAAGTTAGAGTCTTTGGCGTAGTTGGACCAGGTTTTTGCGAAGTGTTCAGCAATCTCATCGGGAGTAGATAAGGTTTTGACTCGGTTTTAATGAAGCTAATGTGATGGGGGGTATAAACTCCCGTCAGAGACCTTATGTTGGCCCAGAGTTGTTTGAACGAGGTCTTGAGGTTAATGGTAGGGGTGAAGTTCTCGAAGCATTCTCTCTTCGCAAGTTTAGCCGCTCGGCGGAACATTGCATTGGACTTGCGGTACGTGATACTTGTTTGCGTCACTTGGATACTTTTTAAAGTTATGCCAGGCTTTTTGTTTGACCTGTCTTAGATTTTTAATTTCATTGTTCCATCATGGCACATATGTTTTCTTTGAAGAACTTTGGGTTTGTGGGATTGCTGTGTTTGCAGCAAAGCGGAGTGACTTAGTTATTATGGCAGCTTCTCTGTTAACATTGATGGAGGGGAGTACTGATGACAAAAAATGGAGACCTTATTTTGAAATAGAGGCCAGTTAGCTCTGTCTGTCTCAAACTTTGGTAGGAATTTTGTGTTACGAAATTGCTTTCCAAATTTCAGTCTATTTATAGACATACATAAATTGGTTATATTTATTGTAATAATGCAAAGAATCTTAAACCCAAACAATTTTTAATTCATTCTTTCGAACTCATAAAACGATAAGCAACAAAAAGTTATAAACAAATAAATAAAATTTTTAAACACATTTAAATTTTTTCTTGCTGTGCAAAAAAATAGGTATGTTACTCTTGCGCCTCCAAAAGAAGATAAAAACATGTTAGATTTAAATGAATACTTTTGAATGTGTAGGCGTATGTACTTTACACCAATATTTGGTTCCAAACGCGTTATTGTTTTTCACCGCCTGACTTTTCCTTGGCTTGGAATCACTCAGTTTTTGGCACCGCTCTACAGGTATCCATTCTCACTCGGCTAGCACCGATTACCACAATTTCTCCTTATTTTTATACCCTATCCTAAGGGTATAATTGAGATAGACCCTATAAAGTATATATATTCGTGATCAGCATCAATAGCGAAATCGATTGAGCGATGACCGTCCGTCCGTCCGTATGTCACCGCTTTTTGGGCCTTAAATTTTGAGCTAGGACGATGAAATTTCATATCTGGGCTTCTGAAAAAAAGATACAGTACAAGTGTAAAATTTTTTTAGATCCGCCCACTGCCACGCCCACTTTTTCATAACTTCATTAAATTATATGAAACCGAAAAATTTTGTTAAGACCAAATATTTAGGCATTCAGACTCCCTACAATTCAACCGTAGAACAGTTTTGGCCACGCCCACTTTTTGGGGGCGTTTTCATCAAAAAACCGATTTTGACACAAAACCGATTTTTGAGCCTTAAATTTTTACCTAGGACGATGAAATTTCATATCTGGGCTTCTGAGAAAAAGATACAGTACAAGTGTAAAATTTTTTTAGATCCGCCCACTGCCACGCCCACTTTTTCATAACTTCATTAAATTATATGAAACCGAAAAATTTTGTTAAGACCAAATATCTAGGCATTCAGACTCCCTACAATTCACCCGTAGAACAGTTTTGGCCACGCCCACTTTTTGGGGGCGTTTTCATCAAAAAACCGATTTTGACACAAAACCGCTTTTTGGGCCTTAAATTTTGAGCTAGGACGATGAAATTTCATATCTGGGCTTCTGAGAAAAAGATACAGTACAAGTGTAAATTTTTTTTAAATCCGCCCACTGCCACGCCTACTTTTTTATAAATTCACTAAATTATATGAAACCGAAAAATTTTGTTAAGTCCAAATATTTAGGTATTCAGATTCCCTACAATTCACCCGTAGAACAGTTTTGGCCACGCCCACTTTTTGGGGGCGTTTTCATCAAAAAACCGATTTTGATAAAATTTTACATGTAACATCCTCAAACGTTCGAGGTTATAGCCGTATTTGAGTATAAAATGCAATTTGGCCACGCCCATTTTATAGAGAGGAGGATAGGGTATCAGACGATCCGTTCCAGACGGATTGTAGCTTTTCTGTATGTTTATGCCTGGAATCCTCAATTTAATTTTTTTTTAATTTTCGATTCATCAAACCATAAAATATTTCGCCACTTTTCTTTTGGCCAATTGAGATGTGCCTGAGCAAGTATTTTTCTCCTTTGTACGTTTTGTTAGCTCAATAATGGGCGTTTGCGTGGATTTCTGGAAGATAAATTCTTTGCGATTAACCTTCTTCTAATGGTTAAAGTATTCACATCCAACCCTAGATCTTTTTTTCTTTCCGTACAAATGGTAAACGGTCGTGTTTTTACCAATCTCACTATTTGACAATCGGTTTCTTGGGTCGTTTTTCGAGGTCTGCCTCTAGTTTCTTTACTTTGGCGCTATTTTAAGGCATTTGTTACCTTATTCCCAGAACAGCCAACAGTTTCCGCAAAGCACCTATACGTTTTACCTTCAAGTCGGAAGAATTTCATTAGATTTCTGACTTCCTCAGAGCAATGTACCTTTTCCCATCCCATTGATTTTCCGTCCCATTTTTCATTCGTTTGGCACTTTACAGGTACAAATTTAATAAATTCGAATAAATAAATTATAAAAACATAATTTTAAGCTGAAATACTTTCGACTTTTACCAATCCATACGAATAAATGCCACTTAACAATAACACACCTATTATTTTGCACACTCAAATTTCATGTCCTCACACAAAAATGAGCAAGGAAAAATACAAATGACAACAAAACTTATTAAAAATTATACAGCCTTGTTCAAAATTTACAGTTCAACACTACAACCGTTTTCGAAAATATTTTGTACCTTTCGCCTGAGAAAAATTACATTCATTCGAAAAGGCAATTTTTACACCTATTATTTTGCACACCACTGTATAATAAAATTGTAAAATGCGCATGGCTGTACATTGAAAATATTTGTAACAAAAATAATAGTTTGGGGTTTAGGGATAAATGATAGAATGCATTATGATAATTTTTGGAAAGTTTGTCTGTTTGTATTTTTGGTTGGCCACGCATCACGTTAAAACTACTCACCCGTATGGCAACATTTAGTTTTTATTTTATCGCAATCGGCCAACTCATTCAGAAGATTTGGGAATTTAATGTTTCCCAAAATGCACTTACATTGCATTAGTACAACAAAAAAGTGGTTTCTTTGTGTTGGCTCTTGGGTATAGGAAGTAAAAATAGCGTCAGTGTTTCAATTTGTAACTTTCCGCTCGAGAATCTTTAATTGTAAGAAACGTGGATAGGTTAGAATTTTTGTGTTATATATTTTATATGAATATCTTCCTAGCTGGGAAAAACTGTAAGCTTCTTCACCACTATATCTTTTTTGGTCGTCCTCCGCACATAAAATTTTTCGATAAATACATATGTAAATTTACTTCTTTTTATTTACTTTACAGTTTTATTATGCGTAGTTTAAGTTTATTTATTTATCGATTTGGTAGAAAAACGCATTTTAAGAATTTGGACTGCTTTCAAGAAAACCTGGACGAATTTGAAAATGCCTTCAAGAAAAAAATCAAATCTTTCTCAATACAGCAGAAATGTTAAAAGGCGGAGACTAATTAGGTCTCAAGAATGTGAAGAAAGTCATGAGGCAAGCTTACTGCAGCTCGAAAAGTGCATGCCAAAACTCGAGCTTCAGAATCTTCTAACCAACGTGAGTCTCGGCTAAGTATGCAGCGTGCTCACACGGCGGTTTTTCGGTGCCTGGAGAGTAATGAGAAACGCGAAGTTCGTCTATCCACTAACCGCCAGTGTCTTGCATTATCGCGTGAGTCCAAAAATTTCAGCAAAAGAGAATCCTGCTTAAGATCTCAGAGAGCTCGCACAGCGGCCGCTCGAGTGCTTGAAAGTAGTGAAAAACGTGAGGCGCGATTAACTGCCGATCGGGAACTTCACAACTTTGTCAGAGCTCTTGAAAATGAAGACCAATATCAGCGGCGATTAAAATCAGCTAGAGTGAATCGTAAACGTTCGCGTCAAGATAAAGAAAGTTATTTATTGACTGAAAGGGAAAGAGTAAATAAAATACGCCAGAGAGAAACATCAGAACAACGTCAATCGCGTCTTATGGATCGAATTCGACACTCTCTTAATGGTATATCAATCTCATCTGAAGTTTCTTATGAGTCTTCCATGGGTCGATAAGTAAAAATCAAGTTTTACGTATTCTCCCAGAATGGATTATGCTGGTATTGATTATGCTGATCGTAAGTTGCAATTTTTGCGGCGCTTTCAAATGGAGAAAAGATCTAAATAGAATCTGTTGTTCGAGTGGAAAAGTTCATATTGAAAATTTTCAAATCACTTAAATAGTGACCATCCACAATCAAAGCACTTCTTAGAGAGTATCCGTTTACACAACACCGCATTCCAAATGACATCTTTTGGTGCAAAACAAATTACAGAAGGATCATTTATGCCAATCTTCAAAGTGCAAGGCCAAATTTAACATCTCATCGGATCTTTGCTACCACAAGATGAACCAAAATTTCTCCAGATTTCTTTCGTATCAGATTACAATGAACAGTCCAATATCAGTAATATTAACTTTCCTCAACTAAATAATGACCTTATATCTCTAAACCAGAATATGCTGCATTAGGTGAATCCGTACGTGCATAGTTTCAAAGTTGCATTGGAGTCTATTCCGCAGGGACAAAGCAATGATTACAAAATTATCATCAGCGCAGATAGGCGTCCTGTTGCACCGTGGCAGGTACAACACCCCCGTCACAGATGAAGTTGCAGTGGGTTTAGTTGAACAAGAATGCGACATGCGTGACATCGTGTTGCGGACTCGCGACGATCACCTGCAACGCATTTTCGAAACACCGACGCCCTGCAATATCCTTTAATTTATTGCCACGGCGCAGATGATTACAATTTTGGATTGTACCAAGTTAACCCTATTACTATGGTTACAAATTTAAAAAAACAATATCAGCCCAGCAATTTTATTCATACCTGCTGCAGATAAGGCGCAATCCTTTTATCTATTTGCAACGATTTCGAGGATTGTTCTGCCAATTTATTGTGGACATGTATGCGAAAATAGAGACGGAGCGTTTAGTGTTCATACGCACTACCCAGAGACGTTTACGCGATGAAGATTATGTGCATCTGCGGGACGCCATGAAACGTAATAATAACGTGGAAAATGTAGGGCGATTAGTTATCCTGCCATCCAGTTTCACTGGTGGTCCACGTTATATGCATGAACGTACGCAAGTTGTTTTCTGCTAAGTCTGTAAACCTGACCTAACCTTTTCGTAACATTTACAACTAATCCACATTGGATCGAAATTTCCCAAGGACTTCTCGCAGGACAGGCGTCTTATGATAGGCATGATATTATAGCCAGAGTTTTAAACTTAAAACTAAAGCTGATGATCGATCTGATCACAAAAAGGAAAGGCTTTCGGTTCAGGTCTTTATTTTATGTACAGCGTTAAGTGGGAAAAGCGCGGCCTTGCAAACGCTTACATTCTCCTGTGGTAACAAGAAAAAACTCGTCCCGATGCTGTTGACATGGTCATGATTGCTGAATTTCCTGACTGTAACGAGTATCCAATATTGCACGAGATAATAAGGAAATATATGGTTCATGGGCCATGCGGCGCTTTAAATAGAAAGCCTAACTATTAGAGGACACGGTGTCAGGGGAAAACGGGTATCCGTTGTATCGTCGAAGATCACCCCAACAAGGCGGTTTTACAGCTACAATCAGGTTACATGGTCAAGAAGTTATTTTGGACAGTAGATGGGTTGTACCCTATTCACCCTTGTTATCAAGAACATTTCAAGCTCACATAAACGTCGAAATGTGTAACACTGTCGAATTTATTCACCCGTGTTATCAAGAACATTTCAAGCTCACATAAACATCGAAATGTGTAACAGTGTCGAATTTATCAAATATATATGTAAATACGTCCACAAAAGCAGTGACCAGGCCACGTTTGCGTTGAGAAATAATGAATACCACGAAGTCACAAGGTTCCAATCTGGGCGATATATAAGTTCTCTGAGGCGGTTTGGCCGAGAGATATCCGCCAGTGATGCATCTGGATATTCACCTTGAAAGCGGATAGCGGGTGTACTTCAGCCGTAAAAATGTGGAGGAGCGGTTAGGAAACCCGAGACAAACCACTATGCTGGAAGAAGTGGAACAGCTGTGTAATGGAGGAAGTCTATGAGGTGCATCCAAACAACTTCGAATGTTATTATTTACGCTTCTGTATACAGTGCGAGGACCGTCTTGATGATGACGCTATGTCCGAGGCGTGCGTCAGCAATAGTCCACATCGCTTACGTCATTTGTTTCCCATCTTGCTGGTATTTTGTGGGCTGTCGGATGCTGTGCAGTTATGGCAAAAATATCTGGAAAAATTAGCTAAAGACTTTTTGAAAGTACAACAAAACAAACAAATTAACGACGAATTGAACGACAGGTTGCGTGAGAATAATCTGAATCGATGTTTGCTGGCTATTCAAGATATAACTACATCTATAGCGGGTAATCCTATCTCGGAATACGGTATGCCAGCACCAAGTTCAGGCGGGTAACGCATTAACAGGGAATACGCGACGGAAATAGTCGATAATCCACCGGAACTGGCCGAAACGTTGCAAAACGGTGTTCCGAGTCTGACAGCAAAACAGCGTCTGGTATTTGATCGCGTGTGTCACAGCGTAGATGGTCCTTTGGGAGAAATACTGTTTTTAGATGCCCCAGGTGGGACGGGAACGACATTTCTTACCAAATTTATCTTAGCCCAAATACGCAATCAAACAAAATTGCTCTTGCTGTCGCCTCATCGGGCATAGCAGCCACATAGTTGAATTCCGATTGATATAAATCATACCAGTGTGTAATATTTCTAGAAATAGCGACAAAGCGAGGGTTATACGCGATTGCTGCTTAGTAATATGGGACGAGTGCACCAGAAGCAGTAGATAGAACCTTGCATTAGACAAAATGACCAGCCCATGGGTGGTATAACAGTGCTTTTCACGTATCCGCAAGAAGGAAAAGTTATTTTGCCTAATAATTTATGTTGTACAGTTCCAATACTGAAGACCTAATTTCTGCTGTATATGGTGACCTAACGCAAATAAGAAATCATGAAAACTCATGGCTCAGTGAAAGAGCTATTTTGACCCCTCGCAATGACCAGACAGTAGCAATAACCGCAGATATATTGACCAGTGTTCATGGGGAAAGTGCAAAATATATCTCTATCAACAGAGTAATAGAACAAGAAGATACTACGAACTATCCAGTTGAATTTTTGAATTCTCTAAATACACCTGGACTTCCGTCACACAAAATTAATTTAAAAGTCGGCGTCCCCATAATTTTCGTACGAAAGCTCACAAAATTATGTAACGGCACCCGACTAAAATTTACAAACAAAACGTGATAGAAGCTAAGATTTTAATTGGATCCGGCGCAGGTGATATCGTCTTTATACCCCGAATCCTCTTCATTCCAAATAATTTTCCATTCAGTTTTAAGCGTGTACAGTTCCCAGTCATCTTATGTTACGCTATGACTATCAATAAAGCGCAGGGTCAGACGCTGCGCGTTGCAGACGTGGACCTCAGTGTCAACTGCTTTTCGCACGGTCAGCTCTATGTAGCTCTATCCCGTGTTAGCAATTCCAGCAATCTTTATGTGTACTTCCCCTGTGGCTCCACTGCTAACATTGTTTATAGAGAAGCTTTGTTGTAATTATTACTGAAATAAAAATAATTATTGCTGAAAAAAATAATTATGTACTTTTAATTGTTGTTGTTCAGTCACTGACTAGCTCTCGTGCCGTACGCATCGTCTTAATCGTCCATACGGAGTATTGGAAAACTCGTAAGAAATTTACTTTTGTTTATCTCGTTATTAGTAAAAAAAAATCTTTCTTTCTCCTTCACTCCTTGCTACAGTGCTCGGTCCTAGTGCCTTCGCGAGTGATAGTGGGTTTTTTTTCTATTAAACATGGCCTCAGGGCCTAAAACAAAACCCGGAAATCGGTTCAGCGTACTTTCCGAAGTTTCGCTATCCGAACCAAAAGCCAAAAAGAACAAAACATCATTGAATTCTTTTGTAGACTTCCCTGAACTCCCCAAAACACCAACCCACAAAAACCCAAGATTTGTTGTCATTGCTGCTCAAAACGAATCGGAACCCCTTTCATCAGTTAGCATTTTCGCCCTAAGAAAGGCAATCGACGCTGTAAGCACCGAATATACACAGATCTCCCAACTAAAGGCGTTTTTCTTTTTTAGTTCAGAACAGAGCTCTGAACAGAGCCTGAACATGTCGAGCGCGCTCTGAACGGAGCACGCTCTAAACGCTCTGATATATTTAAGAAACACGATTGAGCAGTACCTGTCATATGACTGCAAAATTAATCGACCATTCATACTTTTTGTCTTCTTAAACACTGAAATAGCGTTTATACACAAATAAAGTTTTCATTTAATTATTAACTACTAATAATTAATTAAAAACAAAGCCTCGAACACCATTTCAATTGTTTTCGATTTCGTTTTCTCATTGCTTTACCCCCTGTCAAACGTCAAATTCACTGTGCTCGGATTTTGCTCAGGATGCTCAATCAATTCATGCTGAGCTGATAGAGCGCGCTCTGAGCATGCTCTAAACGAAAAAAGAAACACGAATCGAGTGCTCTAAGCGCTCCGAACTAAAAAAGAAACACAAACATTTTTTTTGACAACTCAGGCTCTGCTCTGAACTAAAAAAGAAAAACGACTTAAGAGACGGAAAAATTCTCATTTTAACTAAAAATCAAAATGTTGCTGACAGATTTATTGCCACCAAAAATCTCTCTAACCTTTGCCCTGTTACGATCACATTGCACAACCAGCTCAACTCTTCTAAAGGCGTAGTGTACGCCCCCTGGCTTATCAACGTGTCTGAGGCAGAAATTGTCTCGGAAATGAAAGCACAAAAAGTAACAGAAGTGTACAAATTCACGAAACAAATCGACGGTCATCATCGCCCAACAGGCCTTATGCTTTTTACTTTCGACACATTTCAAACACCAAATACTGTTGAAATTGGCTGGTACAACGCCAAAGTTAGTGAATATATCCCTAACCCTATGCGGTGCCGCAATTGCCAGTTACTTGGCCACACCATTAAAAAATGCAACAACACTCCCATGTGCCATATGTGCAATCTCCCACCCCATACAAACAATGAATGTTCCCGCATCATGTGCGCGAACTGTTCCGCCACTCATCCTTCAACATCTACAGAGTGTCTCAAATACATTCAAATGAAAGAGGTTCTAAGAATCAAAACGAAGAACAAGTGCAGCATCAGCGATGCCAGACGCATCTACAAAGATCAGTTCCCTTCTCAACTAACCATAAATACCGACACATTTGCCCAGAAGACTAAACAAACCAACGACACACTCAACACTTCTTCCCTACCTACCAGTTCATTTCCTCAAAAACCTAATTCAAACAATGTAATACCAGCTATACAAGAATCCGAAGTAACTGTAACAAATAAAAAAACCACCACTCAACCACAATCTCTCCCCATCCATAGTAACTCCACAAAAAAAACATTGTCTCCCCCCTCCCTCCCCTTGCCGTCCACAGCTTCATCATCCCAAGCTCCACAGTTATCCACACAAGCAGTCGCGTCAGCGCTAAAGTTCAAAAACAAAAACAACACCATCTAATTTTAATGAATCCCTTACTAATACAGTTACATCAGTACCCACTTCATCCACTATCGATAACAACGAGTCCATCACTCATTCCACCAAACCTAATTTGTTTACTACTCAAATGAGTACAAAAAACTCAAATCTCTCACCACTGTCCAAAACCACTCAATCCCTTATCAATAACAATACTATGTTCCTACTCCAATACTAACTGATGATGACAGCTCATAATAATAAAACTAATGACGCTCATAATACCGACTCTGCTTCTCAGAAGTTGAATCTTTCGGGTCCCTTAAGGTCCCTGAATGGTTCAACATCTGGGCAGCAGAGTCGAAACATAAACCCCTCATACTATGATTTTTCACAATATAGCAAAAAATATATTGTACAAAAGTCTCAACTTAGGGTTCTGCAATGGAACCTTAATGGGTTTATAAACAATTATCATGAGCTTCAACTTCTTTTGAATGACATCAAACCTTCTATTGTCTCCTTACAGGAAACTCATGTTAAACACAACGTCCAACCAATGTCTCCAAAACAATACTTGGCTTATTTTCACAACTTCAACACTAATATTGCAAAACAGGGTACCGGTCTTCTTGTCCACAGATCGATCCCGCACAAACCCATCGCCATTAATTCCAACATATCAGCAATAGCAGTTGAAATAGACCTACAAATTAAAATAACCTTAATCTCCGCCTATATCCCTCCCTGCCAACAGTTCTCATACAACGACCTCGACAGCATTTTGAAAGATATTGATACCCCAATTCTTTTAACGGGGGATTTCAATTCATGGAACCCCTCCTGGAGCTCATCTTCTTACAACGTTCGCGGCAAAATAGTTGAACGTTTTATCTCGAACTCAGCCCTGTCGATTCTGAATGACGGCAGTCCAACCCACTTCTCTACACACAAAACTTACTCCCATGTTGACTTGACCCTCATAACACCATCACTTCTACCAAATTGCACCTGGTCTACTCTAGAGGATCTCCACGGCAGTGACCATTTCCCCATTCTCACCTCAATCTCCTTTGGAAATTCTAACCCAATAAAACCTCAAAAAAGATTCCTCCTAGATAATGCTAACTGGGATTTATTTCGGACAGCAATCTCAGATGAGCTTCTACAAAGGCAATACTCCACCAACATTAATAAAGAAGCCGCTAGTCTTCACAAAACCATAAGGGCCGCTTCCAATTTATCCATCCCTCAATCGAAAAATCACACATACAAAAAAGTTGTACCTTGGTGGAATAAGGAATTTGGTACATTGCGACAAGAAAAACAAATTGCTTGGCGACAATTTAAAAAATCACCTTCAGACAACAACCTTGTTGCTTATCGCAAATTAAACTCCAAGTTTCGAAAAGCGGTAAAAACGGAGAAAATTTGCATGTTTCGAGAGATTTACAGCTCATATCAATCCAAATACAAGCTTAAAAAAATTATGGACAGGCGTTAAAACCCTTACAGGTAATTATATACCTCGCTCCATAAAAACAATAAAAGATGAGAACAATGTCATCAGTTCACCCCAACAGATCGCCGGGCACTTCGCAAAAACTTGGGAGTCCTCCGCCAATGATTCAAATTTCCATTCTGAATTCATAACCAAAAAACTATCAGCGGTAAAAAGCACCCTACCCTCCTACACCATCAATCCCTCCGCAAACATTATTGAATGTCCCTTAACTATGTCCGAGCTTAATAGCTGTCTTGACTCAGTAAAAGGTAAAAGCCCTAGTTCGACCGCATATCATATGCAATGCTTAAAAACAGCCCTCCTGCTTAAGTAAGGATGCTAGCTTTATTTAATGACATCCTTAACCAAGGCATAATACCACAAGCTTGGAAAACGGCATCCATTATCCCCTTACCTAAACCCAACAAGGACAACTCCAGCATATCCGGTTATCGTCCAATATCTCTTCTATCCTGCACGGGGAAAATCATGGAAAAAATAATCTCAAGGCGCATAGTCTGGCTCTGTGACAAGAACAATTTTGTCGACCATCGCCAAGTTGCATTTAAAAGAGACCGTTGTACTATAGACGCTCTATTGGACTTAGACGAATTCATATCCTCGACTCTGTCAGAGAAAAACCACGCGTCAATCCTATTGGTTGACTTTGAAAAGGCTTTTGACCGTATCGGTTCCCACATTATTTTGAAAAAACTTATTGAATGGAAGATCGGCCCTAAAATTCTCAATTATATACGTTCTTTCTTAAAAAATAGAAGTTTCCGTATCAAAATAAACGATACTTACTCTTCGGTTCACAAATTAGGATCGCCTTTATCAGTGGCGCTTTTCGTTATTGCCTTCGATGAAATCTTATTATCTTATTTTCCAAATGCAAAGATTTGAATGTGGTAGGAAACGTCTTTTCTAACATTCTTAGTGATTTGTCCAGGTGGGGCAAATACTCGGGAGCTAGAATTTCCATTGAAAAATGTGAAACACTTCACATCTGCTAAAAGTATAGTTGTAGCAAAGCAATCAACGTACACCTAAACAATACATACATTACTAACGTTAATTTTGCTAAGATACTCGGTATTATATTTGACCACAAATTTAGCTTTAGTAATCACTGCATGTTCATAAGAAAAAGCCTCACATCTAGGGTAAATATTGTTAAATACCTGTCCTCCAAAAATAGTTACAGTAATGTAAACACTGTTATTAATATAATAAGGTCTATTATCCTTTCCAAAATTGACTACGGTCTTGCGATCTACGGCAAATCCTCAAAATCATCTGTGCAACTCATCTCTACACCTTATCATGCAGCCATCAGATCCAGTATGAGAGCTTTCCGCACTACCCCGATCATCAACCTACTTACCGACTCAGGATTACCATCTATATATACGAAAGGATTGACTACATTACTTTACTCTCAGTTCTGAAAATCAACTCCTCGAAGAAGTCGCCTATTCACCAGGACGTGAAAAAAATAAGGGCATAGGATGGAATTTTCTTTTTACCGATGCCTCAAAAACAGACGACAGGACATCCTTTGCAGTTGTAGAAGAAAATGGCTCAGTCATTTCGAAGGGTCTTCTCCCAAACCTGACGTCCACTTTCACGGCCGAAGCATATGCCATACATATGGCTATCAATCTCTCAAAAAATAGGAAAACCGTCATTGTCACGGATAGCCTCTTCTCGATTACAGCCATTGAAAATCTCAACAATAACATAGATATCATTTCATCTATCCGAGACAAACTGATAAGAAACAAAGATTCAATGAAAATACTGTGGGTTCCAGGACACATTGGTATCAAGGGCAACGAGCATGCGGACACCGCAGCAAAAGCAGCATCAAATGAACCCTTACACATGTTTTACACCTTCAATAAAAAAGACTTACCAACATACTTGCTTCTACACTTTAAAAGCAAAAGAAAAACCTTCTGGTCCGAATACCATCACCTATACAAACAATTTAACCCGAATGGCGATAAAACAATTTATCCACAAAACATTCCAACAAAAAAAATAAAAGCTTATATTAGACTTAGGATGGGCCTGATGTTTATGATGGACGCATAAACATCTAATTACAATGGAAGCACCACCAATCTGCCAGCTATGCGCCGATAGACCAATGCTTACCATAAGTCACCTCCTGGTATGTAAGCAAGTCAACGACATCTGCAAGCGCATTTCCAACCAAAACCTTAGTGATCTTTTAAGTACAATTAACGCAAAGAACATAAATTATGTTTATTGTCTCTTATTATACCCTATCCTAAGGGTATATTAAGTTTGACACATAGTTTGTAACATAGAGAAATAATCGAGATAGATCCTATAAAGTATATATATTCGTGATCAGCATCAATAGCGAAATCGATTGAGCGATGACCGTCCGTCCGTCCGTCCGTCCGTCCGTCCGTCCGTCCGTCCGTCCGTATGTCACCGCTTTTTGGGCCTTAAATTTTGAGCTAGGACGATGAAATTTCATGTCTGGGCTTCTGAGAAAAAGATACAGTACAAGTGTAAAAATTTTTGAAATCCGCCCACTGCCACGCCCACTTTTTCATAACTTCACTAAATTATATGAAACCGAAAAATTTTGTTAAGACCAAATATTTAGGCATTCAGATTCCCTACAATCCACCCATACAAAAGTTTTGGCCACGCCCACTTTTTGGGGGCGTTTTCATCACAAAACCGAGTTTTGGGCCTTAAATTATTAACTAGGACGCTGAAATTTTATATCTGGGCTTATGACGAAAAGATACAGTAGAAATGTAAATTTTTTTTACATCCGCCCACTGCCACGCCTACTTTTTTATACCTTCACTAAATTATATGAAACCGAAAAATTTTGTTAAGACCAAATATTTAGGTATACAGATTCCCTACAATTCACCCATAGAACAGTTTTGGTCACGCCCACTTTTTGGGGGCGTTTTCATCAAAAAACCGATTTTCATGAAATTTTACATGTAACATCCTCAAACGTTCGACATTATAGCTATATTTGAGTACAAAATGCAATTTGGCCACGCCCACTTTATAGAGAGGAGGATAGGGTATCATACGATCCGTTCCAGACGGATTGTAGCTTTTCTGTATGTTCTGAGATTAATTTTGATACCTAAATTACTTTTACAATAGCTAGCGCTATTTCTCCATATTATTGTGTAATTTATTACCCACTAATAAACTTCTAATAATAATAATAATAATAATTGTTGTTGTTATTTTATTTTGTGCAACGTCCAAGGCTAGGAGTATTTATAAAAAAAGGCATAGGTGCATATTTCAGTGGTCTGCGCGTACGAAGTAGCGGGCACAGCTAGTATTATAATAATTGGAAAGTGATCACTACCGTGTAAATTAGGAAGGACTAACCATGTGGCGTTGGGGTAGAACTGTGTAGAAACCAGTGATAGGTCGACGTTTGTAAAAGTTTTATGTGTAGAGAAATGTGTAGTTCATAAAGGATTCAACGATTTTTATACCCTATCCTAAGGGTATATTAAGTTTGACACATAGTTTGTAACATAGAGAAATAATCGAGATAGAGCCTATAAAGTATATATATTCGTGATCAGCATCAATAGCGAAATCGATTGAGCGATGACCGTCCGTCCGTCCGTCCGTCCGTATGTCACCGCTTTTTGGGCCTTAAATTTTGAGCTAGGACGATGAAATTTCATATCTGGGCTTCTGAGAAAAAGATACAGTACAAGTGTAAAAATTTTTGAAATCCGCCCACTGCCACGCCCACTTTTTCATAACTTCACTAAATTATATGAAACCGAAAAATTTTGTTAAGACCAAATATTTAGGCATTCAGATTCCCTACAATCCACCCTTACAAAAGTTTTGGTCACGCCCACTTTTTGGGGGCGTTTTCATCACAAAACCGATTTTGATAAAATTTTACATATAACATCCTCAAACGTTCGACATTATAGCTATATTTGAGTACAAAATGCAATTTGGCCAAGCCCACTTTATAGAGAGGAGGATAGGGTATCATACGATCCGTTCCAGACGGATTGTACCTTTTCTGTATGTTTCTCCTTGCGTTTGTGCAGTGGGAGCCCCAAAGTGGACTCCAGGAGTTACCGTTTTATCGTGTATATCAGAGGCACAAAAAGTTTGTTCCGGCGGAATATATAATGATATACTGTGATTTTGTGTTGCAGTTGAAGGGTGTCACCTTTGGGTCTCCATCGGCAGACTGGCCCCCTCCAGCCGTACAACACCCGCAGAACATAAGTTAAGGTTGAGAATAGTGGTTTCCCATCCTTAATGTGTTCTGCGGGGGTAGTATGCAGTGGGAAGCGGTCTGCCGCCGTTGAAGACTCGAGGATAACGGAGTAAATATTTAGATTAAGAGTTGTCATCGATATCGGAAGTAGAAAGGTAGTAATTATTGTTGTTGATTAGAAAGTTTGTAATTGAAGATATGGGAGAGCTGGTAGTTACTTGATTTATGTTAGTAGATTTAGAAAAATTTGTGTTTTTATACCCTATTATAAGGGTATATTAAGTTTGACACATAGTTTGTAACATAGAGAAATAATCGAGATAGACCCTATAAAGTATATATATTCGTGATCAGCATCAATAGCGAAATCGATTGAGCGATGACCGTCCGTCCGTCCGTCCGTCCGTATGTCACCGCTTTTTGGGCCTTAAATTTTGAGCTAGGACGATGAAATTTCATATCTGGGCTTCTGAGAAAAAGATACAGTACAAGTGTAAAAATTTTTGAAATCCGCCCACTGCCACGCCCACTTTTTCATAACTTCACTAAATTATATGAAACCGAAAAATTTTGTTAAGACCAAATATTTAGGCATTCAGATTCCCTACAATCCACCCATACAAAAGTTTTGGCCACGCCCACTTTTTGGGGGCGTTTTCGGCACAAAACCGATTTTTGGGCCTTAAATTTTTAACTAGGACGCTGAAATTTCATATCTGGGCTTCTGAGAAAAAGATACAGTAGAATTGTAAATTTTTTTACATCCGCCCACTGCCACGCCTACTTTTTTATAACTTTGCTAAATTATATGAAACCGAAAAATTTTGTTAAGACCAAATATTTGGGTATTTAGATTCCCTACAATTCATCCATAGAACAGTTTTAGCCACGCCCACTTTTTGGGGGCGTTATCATCAAAAAACCTATTTTGATAAAATTTTACATGTAACATCCTCAAACGTTCGACATTATAGCTATATTTGAGTACAATATGCAATTTGGCCATGCCCACTTTATAGAGAGGAGGATAGGGTATCATACGATCCGTTCCAGACGGATTGTAGCTTTTCTGTATGTTTTTGTTTAGTTTGAGTTTTGGGAATTGTGTGTGTATGATGTTGTGCAAAGTTTGATTCTATGGGTTTTTCTATATTTTGGGACGAACAATGGGGGGTTGCGTAGTGCGGGGTATAGACGAAGGGTGTGGGTGTTCTAAACTTGTTTTTTCTTCGTGGGTCTTATTTTGATTTTCAGTTATTTTATTATTTGGTGTGGTATCGGTCTGATTGGGTAATGATGGATTGAGTGTGCTTAGTTTGTTGTTTGATGTGGGAACTTCTGGTGAAACTTCAATGTGTTTTGTGTGCATTGTTTGTTTAGTTATTTGAGAGAAAGATTCAGAAGTCTGGCTAGGACGAATTGGGTTTTTTTTTCTCTTTGTAGGCGCTTAGTCTCGCACATACTACACTTTGCCTAGGTTTTTGGTAGCTAGAAATCTTTCAGCAACTCTTTGATTTTTGGTTAATATGAGAATGTTCCTGTCTCTTCGTTGCGCCATATGCTCGTACGACTGATACCGTCGATCCATTTTCTGAGAATGAAAACACTGAATGATGTCAATGTCTGTGCTTTTCGAAGAAATCAGAATGAACCTAGGGTTTCTCGACACTGTATTTTTAGGAAGGGGAGGATATTCCTCAGTATTAGAGAGCATTTTATATTTTTTGGCCTGGGGTTCGGGTGGCGGATCTTTCATGAGATCGCTAAACCGATTCCTGGGTTTCATTTTTGAACCCGGGGCCGTGTGGTTGTCTAACCAATAAACACTGCACACGCGCATTTAAAAGTCGGTAATTATAACTCTAAGGAGTGAGCAGGACAGGCGTATGCTGCGAGGAAGGAAAAATGCAATCCGCAAGATCTGTGGTAAATGTTTACAGAAGGGTCCTCCCCCCGATTTTAATATAATTTTAGTATGTGGTAGAGTAGAGATTTTGATATATGTACTGTCGCGGCGCCGATCGAAAACAGTCGTCTGAAATGTCAAAGTATGTGGATTGTATTTTTCGGCGACGAACGTCGGTATTGTCTGAGTCGTTTTATGACGACGTTTGTCGCGAAAATGTTATATTTTTGTCGTCGATAATTTTGCGAACGACTGTGTGATTAAGTATTGAAGAAAAATATGTGTATTTAATTTTTGAATGACGAAATGAACGAATATGTCAGTTAAAGTATTTTTCAGAATAAAGATAACAAATAGAAGACAATTTCAACAATTATTATATGAAATGGAAAAATATCCCTTTGGCAAAATCATTTACAAAGGGTATAATAAATGTGATATTAGTCGCCATTGGAACGACATACATACATACATACATATCTTTTCACTGAATTTTTTTGGCCAAAGTAACCATCGTCTTCGTCAATTCGTGGATTTGGAGTAGGTGAGAGGTTGGGTGTATGTAAAGCTTCTTTATATTCATGTTTAGCATGTTTCGCATGCATTTAAAGAAACTTTGCAAATACCCAACCTCGCACCTACTCGAAATCCAACAGGAGGCCTCTTTTGTAAACATTTACCACAGATCTTGCGGTTTGCATTGTTCCTCCCTCACAACATACGGCTGTCCTGCTCACTCCTTAGGGTGAGAATTTGTATTGTTCAGTTTTAATAAAAACAAAAACACAAATATGTATATTTCGAAAAAACTAAAATATTGGAAAATACAACTATCCTGGTCAAATACTCGGGGTAATGTGACGGCAGTGGCCAAAGAAAATGGCCGATTGAGTATGTTGAGGTGGCATACCTTATTATTCTGTTTATCCTGATAGCGAACAACAAATAAATTTTCCATTAATAAAGGAAACGTGATCAGGTAAGGTTATCTTCCCAATTATATTTCTTAATTAAAGTATTTCATCTATTTGTCAATATCTTTATCATATCGATTTCGAGCTCGATTGTGGTACTTTATTGGAATATACTTAAATCTATCATGTCTAAGGTTAATCAAGTTCAACAGTTATTGGAGAAGTAAGGCGAGCTGTTCGAGTTGATTTCGAACTCGCTTGTTAAACTGAGGAACACCTCAAACATCACAGCACTGTCTAATAATAATTGAAATGATTAGAAGGATAATCATAATTATTTGAGATTACTACGACCATCATTCAAGAGTGAATAGAAAGCAGAGTACAATGAGGATCCATATTTCAAGAAGAAAGTCTTCGTGGAAGAGAATTATTTTTATGCTATGGAGCAGATGACGATATTACTACAAGACAACATGCCAAAAACTTCGATTGATGGCACAACATTGGCCGACTTATCCATAGTTCGATCATCATCTTCATCAACTACAAATGTTTTTAATGTTAATGGCTCTTCCCATGTTTAGTGGAAAGTTTTTGATTGGGCTCCTTTTAAGGACCCTGTTACATCGCAAACCGGTGCTCATACTTCCTCGACGTGAGTCGAGAAATTACAGTTTTTCGTTTGGACAGTTAATTTAAAGGTACCGTAGGATTGAAATTACTCTTTTCTGCTAAATCAGTCAGAATCCTCAAAAGTTCTTGATGCTTTGCTCAACAATAACAATCAAGCAGTATGTTACGGGCAGTGGAACTGAGCACTAGGACTAGCAGTGCAAATGCAAATGTTGGCAAACTTACTACGAGCACAGCCAACTTTGCGCAAATTGCTAGCGCCGTCACTGCAACGAACATAGTCACATTGCCCGCCACTCTCAATCAACAACCTGCAGGAGCTCCCACCACATTTGTCACAACATTTACATATCTGCTGACAAGTTTCGCTACCGCCACGGCTCATACAACGAGTTCAGTTTCCTTTAATGTTGCAAACATGCTGAATCCGGAGCCGAACGCATTTGTCACTTCAGCTGTTCACAAATGAAACTGATGTCTCCAACGTTCTCACTCTGCAAGTTGGTGCAATTAATGGTGTGTATGGCGTAAAGAAGGCATCGCATGCGTCAACTTCATTGCCCGCAACCGTTGTTGTCGGTCCAACCTTAATTAGCGTACCAAATACGTTCCTGAATGACGCTTCTGTCAATTTAGTGGACTGTTCAACTGCTTTGAAGTCGTCTGGATCATCGCGGGGTTCTCGCTCTTGCCTTCTCCGACTAGAGCTGCGAAGGCTTGAAGAGGAAAGAGTGTTGGGGCAAAAACATGAGAAGAAGGAACTGCAACTGAGGAAAAAAAGAGATAGTGAATATTTAACCGAAAAGTATATTCTCTTGAGTAAGTATGGGGAATGATGCCACTGCATCTAAGTGCAAATCAGCATCATGGTTGGGTGGAACTAAATCGTGGAATTGTTTGCAATCTACCCAGGATGTTAATGTAGGTAGGTCAGTTTAATGGAATCGCGTTTTTTTACCTCAATGCGCTAATAACGCTAGTCTAGGACATACCTTTGCATTCCAACCGGCGCAGGATCAACATTACTCCTTAGCATCCACACAGGTTCCTCATTTATCCAGTGTTTTACCAAAGCGTCAGCGTTCCCAACTACAGCGCCCTATATTGCAAACGGTAACGGAGCCTCCTTCCCTTCACCTAGGGCTAAGTGAAGCCCCTCTCCACTCAACTCACCAGCAGTTGCACCGCCCGGCTCTACAACATTTGGCGCAAGCACCCTTTCACATGGTCGATGCAAGGATCAAGGCGAATACGGATGGAATATGGTACATGGTCACACCATCAGACAGAGACGATGGGATATGTTAACACACACGTTCCGCCAACACCTGTTGCACTGACCATTCCCCCCGTGTCTACTTCTGCTATAGTATCGAATGAATGTTCTGTTCAGCTTTTAAGCAGAAGCCAGATAGCGGCGCGCCAACTGAGTGGCCGCTTTTCATTTCCGACTTCAAGAGAAGCACTGAACTTTGTGGTTTTACCGAAGAGGAGAATATAATTAGATTGAAAAGAGCCATAATCGGCAATGCTCTGTCTAAAATGAGGCCTTTATTTATGCACCCCAACTGTGTCCACCGAGTTACCGAAACCCTTAGAATGCTATATGGGAGGCCAGACATAATAATACATACGTACATTGCTTTAAAAGGTACACGAAACTCCACCACCAAAGTGTTAAATACAATCACATTTATACGAATACAATATACTTACCGCGGTTGACACCTCTTCCCTCGGGCTTCGAGAATAGAATAACCCGGAAACAAAATGGCTGATGGAAGAAGTGCCAACCACGGCAAGAATGTAGAAAAGTGTCGGCCAGATGGCGCTTTCGAAAAAAGGGTTTTCCACATCTCCGCCCCCCGTGAATCGGTCCGATTCACTATCGGCTTCCACATCCAATACAGCCAATCTCGAAAATGGACTGGATGGAACTCCTGTATTCGTCTGTATGTCAGCTCGTCTGACGACTCCATCTGCTCCCTGGTGTACACGTCGAACTCTGCCTCGCTTCCACTCTCGCCTCGGGACATAGGGGTCGCAGATAAAAACCAGATCTCCGACCTCGACTGGCTTTGTCCGTCGGCACCACTTAACTCGCCGTGTTAAAGTTGGAAGGTACTCAAGAACCCAGCGCTTCCAAAAGGTGTCCCTCAATTGGCGGGCGACTCTCCACTGTTTCCTTAAACGAAATAGCTTCTCGTCTGGTTCCAGTATTCCAGGTGTCCGAGCAGTGTTAGTTGAGCCCAGCAAGAAGTGATTGGGCGTAAGCGGCTCCTCCTATTCGACAGTCACTGAGTTGACTACATTCTCTGCCTCAATTATTAGGCAGTGCAGGGTGTGCTCTCGCGGTGAAACCTCCTTGAGTGTGTGTCGTAGAACACGCTTCACACACTGCACCATGCGCTCCCAGGCACCTCCTTCGGACGGGTTGTTTGGACAATTGAAGCGACAGTCAATTCCCATTGTTGACAGCTCGTCTTGGATCCGATGACAGTCGAAAACTTGCGAAAAACGCTTCGCTTCTTGGTCGGCACCGATGAAGTTCTTGCCATTGTCACTACGTGTCCTAAGCGGCACTCCTCGGCGGTTGATGAAATTGCGTATGACCATGATACACGCATCCGTTGACAGGTCATGCGCTACTTCCAGGTGAATGGCTCTCACTGTCAAGCAGGTGAAAAGTGCAATCCACCGTTTCTCAATGCGGTGACCAATGGAGACAGTGAGTAGCCCGAAGTAGTCCAGACCAGTGTATGAGATGGTCTCAGGTACGGCGTGATCCGGTCCTCTGGCAAGGCTCCCATGACTGGCGGAATCGGCTTGGCCCTTCGAAGTCTGCAGACCCTGCAGTTTGCGATCACTTCCCGCATAACCTGACGCAGGCGGGGCACCCAGTATTTGCGTTGTACTTCGCAGATAGCAGCTTCCGTATTCTGATGCATCATCTTGTCGTGGCAATGGGCAACCACACGCGTTGTAAGATGGTGAACAGATGGCAGGATGATGGGTCTTCTGGCGGCATACGTTAACCATGACACGGCGTCGATGCGTCCATATACGCGGAGGATGTCTTCTTCGTCAAGCTACGGCATAAGCTTAAATAGCTGGTTCCCCTCTGGGACTGATAACCCACACTTTATCAGGCTTATTTCAGCGCTAAAGGCCTGGCGTTGAGCTTGGCGGCAAAGTACCCTCTCGGTGACGATTGAGAACACGCAGTACCCAGGCCATGGTTCTAATAATCCGACTGAAAGAGGAAAAACGGTTCCAATCTATTAGACTGTTACTTACCACGACGAGAGCGTATTTTGGCCGAAGCTCTTCCTCGACGTCGTGATGACACTGGACGTTGGAGTTAACTGGCCAGTGTTCCTCCGACTGGCACAAAAAGGCTGTACCATTCAACCACCTGGATGATGAATTAAAGTCGACCTGACTCTTAGCCCTAGTGGCGTCATCTGCTGGGTTCTCGGTTGTCGGCACCCACCTCCAGCTAGTCTGCTCTGTAGCCTCCAAAATTTCGGCGATTCTATGTGCTACAAACGGCTTGTACCGGCGGCTTTCATTGTTGATCCATTTAATAACCGTCGAAGAATCGCTCCAAATAACCTTACGGGTGACAGCAACAGAATGGTCTTCAATCACGGCTGTCATGAGTCTTGAACCCAAAACTGCAGTCTGAAGCTCGATACGAGGCGCGGTCAATGGCTTCAGTGGAGAGCATTTCGTTTTCGCGCATATGAACACGATCTCGACCAAGTCGTCCTGATTTGTCGCTCTCCAATATGCGACGGCTGCATAGGCGTTCGCTTCCGTCCACAAAAACATGGAGCTGGAGCTCCTTAGGGGCGCCTTCTTGAAAGTAATAGCCATCTCGATAACGTTGGGCAACTGCAAGCGCCATTTGTTCCAGAAGGTGCAGATATTTTCCGGCAGTTCTTCATCCCACAGCAAATCACGTCGCCAAACTTCACGCATGACCAGCTTTGGGGCTACCACGAAAGGGCTCAAGAATCCTAGCGGATCGAAGACCGACATAACGATGCTGAGCAGTTCCCGTTTTGTGGGATGTCGGCTTCCGTCAATGATGTCTCTGCTCACTCGGTGGAACTTCAGCTTGTACCGGAATTTGTCTTTATCTGGCTGCCAAAACATTCCCAAGACCTTTTCAGCTGGTAAGAGAGTCTCTCCGTTAGTTGATGTAGCACACTTCAAGGCTCTGAGAATGGCTTCCGAGTTCGAGCTGAAGTTCCGCAACTCAAAACCAGCGGCCTTGTGTATTTCTCGAACTTGACTTAAGATCCCGATTGCTTCTTCGACAGATTCGAAGCTGTCGACGAAGTCATCGACATAATGAAAATCCGTGATGGCTTTGATGGCACGAGCGTCGTACATGCTGCCGTGCTCCAAGGCGTTTTTGAGCTTGACATGTTGAGCAGCACAAGGTGAGCAGGCAGTTCCAAACGTCATCACCAACATTTCATAGATATCAGGCGGCTTGCTGTCATCTCCATCACGCCACAGAAACCTTTGGGCGCATCTGTCCTCCTGGCGGATTCTGATTTGGTGGAACATCTCCTTAATGTCTCCACACACCGCGACTGCTCCTACTCGGAAATTGAAGAGAACAGATGGAAGTGGCTGGTACCCTTGAGGACCCTTCAGTAGGTAGGAGTTGAGTGACACCCCAGTTACCTCGGCGGCTTCTGCTGGCGATTTGTCGATTTGTAAGCGGTGGCAAAATCTTCGTTTCTTTTCATCTTGCGTTCTACTCCGACCAAGCGCTTCTGTGCATTGAGAGACTGTCTGGCAAAACGATATCATCGGCTTTCCACAACAGGCCAACCTCGAATCGACCGTTAATCCTCTTCGTAGTAGAGTCGAGGATACTTCTGGCACGAATGTCTTCCTTGGACTCGAGTGTGGGAAATGCTCGCCAAAACTCTCCGGGCGAAAATAGTTGCTAACCAGATCGTGTAGGATGGCATCAGCGGAATTGGTGTAGGTCAGAAGACAGGAAGGTGTGATCGTGTGTGTGATCGCCGGCGTCGGACCAAACACACTCCATCCAAGCTTTGTCCGCGTGGCATAGGGTCCAGTCTTACCCAAAGTCCGTAGTTCCATCGTCATACACAAATGGCAATGATAAAGCCCGATCAGAAGTTTCGGAACGGCGTTAGCATACGACTGCATAGGGAACTCCTTCAGACGGCTTGCAAATGTGCCCAAATCTGACTCCTTGAGACTTTGAGTTGGTTGCTTGAGGTCCGAAACACCATACACGTGCCGAAGTTCATACTTTTTCTTTAAACCTGCTCCACTTATCTGCAGGTCAACAATCAACGAGGGCTCTTGTGCTTGGTTCCCAGCAACCCATTGCATATTCAGCTGGTGCGGGCTACCCTTGAGGCCCATCTCCTTAATCAGGGCGACATCCAAAATCGATATCGAGGATCCCTCATCGAAAAGTGCATAGGTGTTGATGGCTTTATTTGGACCGTACAGCGTCACTGGCAGAACACGAAACAAGAGCTTCGGGTCGTTGTTGGCAATCTCCTTTGTAGCTAGTACACTACCAGTTGTAGAATCTTGGGGAATTTGTTGACTCGCATCCGTCAATGGAGTAGGGATAGGCAGGACTTCATGGAGTAGCTTGTGGTGTCTTCTCTGGCATCCGTTTATGGCACAAATACTCTTCACGCGGCAGTTACGAGTAGTATGCCCTTTCTTCAGGCACGTGAAGCAAAGACCATGTAGCTTGACACTCAACCATCGTTCCGGCACCATTGCTTTGACTAACTGTCTGCATTCGGACATCTTGGAGATCTTGATTCCTCGGTTCTGGCAGTATGCAGTACCGGTAGGCGTCGTTTCGGCTCTTTGTCTTCGTTGTCCTGGACGGAACAAATCAACCTGGCTACGTCAGAGAGCCAGTCGCTGAAGTTCACGATTGTTGGATATGGCTGAATCATTGTTGCGTATCTCGCCCATTCCATTCGCTTGGTCATAGGCAGCTTGCAAACTAGCTCTTTAGGCAGTGATGGGTTCGTAATGTGCTGTTTGCCGTTGACAGATTGCAAAAATACGGCCAAGTTCCTCACCTTTGTCGCGAATGGAACGAGGCGAGTATCTCACGAACTTGACTCAGTTGGCTGTTGATGAGTTGTTCCGGGCGACCAAAACGAAAGCGTAATTCTTCCAGGATACTTCCTACATTGTTCGGGTGGATCAAGTGGGATTTGACAGCTTCTTTTGCTTCCCCTTGGAGAGATTTTTGAAGCCTCTGGTTGTTCTCCAAGTTCGTATAGTTGAAGGCGGCATTTGTCGGAAAACGTTGGAAGATCCTGGACCTTACGTGTGGCGTCAAGTATACATCATTAGTTCCTGACAACTGGCTTACAGCACTACCTGAATTGGATGGCTGCAGAATTTGATTGAAGATGTTGCATTCGTAGGTACAGATGGCGACGCATGTGTGACTAACGGCGGCGGTGCATACGTGACTCTTTGTTCATGCGAAGCTGGCTGCAACGCATGTACGACTAACGGCGGTTGTGCATGCGTAGCTGTTTGTTCATACAAAGCTGGTTGCGAAGCATGTGCGACAGGCTGGTGCAAGGGCAGTGACTGCATTGCTAGTTTAAGGGTGTTGCAATCCGAATCACTACTCCTCAACTGGACTTGCGTGGCCTTAAGCGGTCCTTCCAGCGCAGCAATCTGCTTCTGTAATGAAAGAATATACATTTGGCAGCGCTTTTAGATGTCCCTGCGGTGTCGGCGCTACTTACGACGGCTGAGGAAGTAGTTGACACAATAGATTCCACGCCATAGTTGCGTGGACTCTGTGGAGGCGGTGTGCGATTCAACATGTGGTGCGCACACAAACAACAGCCGCGAAATAAAGATGTTCTCGATTTGGGAAGGAAGCGCACGCTCAAACGATCAATTTAATGGGGTCGTTTATTTCTATATGTGAAATACATTGTGTTAAATACAAGCACATTCATACGAATACAATATGCTTACCGCGGTTGACACCTCTTCCCTCGGGCTTCGAGAATAGAATAACCCGGAAACAAAATGGCTGATGGAAGAAGTGCCAACCACGGCAAGAATGTAGAAAAGTGTCGGACAGATGGCGCTTTCGAAATTAAGGGTTTTCCACACAGTGCAACATCTTTGTGTTACTACTGAATCAACTGGTTTGATAGAGCACATAAACAACCCAACGTTGATGCGGGAGCTTTCAGAAAAGTTACCTGCTGCGATACATTTGGGGAGCTTATAAGAAAACTTTGGCTACGTGCATACTCTCACATTTTAGCAAATGGTTATGTACAATATATGAGATAACGGAAGCTGAAGTCATCATTCCGGCTACCCCTTCGTCTTCTGGAAAAAATAAGTCTCGTAGTCGTAGAAAGGATTTCGTAAATGTACACTATAAATCCTACGAAGCAAAAGATGGTTCTTTTGGCTTCAGCTACCCCAAAAGAATGTTGCATATGCAGTGGAAACTGTGTACCGGTCGCTTTCTACAAACAGTTCCAGCACCTAAGCCGCACAAGGAAATGGACTAAGGTAAGAACCCATCGGCTATGTAAGCGATGTTTGATAGAGCACGTTGACAACATATGTGTTTCGACTTCTCTTTGCCGAAAGAACGGCTGCGGCTTCGACCACTCCCTGCTCCATAACGACAAAAAGGACAGGGACAAAAAACCTGAGATTGCTGTGACCGTTTCGCTTCAGTCTAAACTTAGTGCTCAAAGTCATGACGTTACCAGCTCTGTTGTATTCCGGGTAGTTCCGGTGATCCTATATAGCCAGGAAATCCAGTTCAACACCTTTGCTTTCTTGGATGATGGCTCGTCTCCTACCCTTATGGATGATGAAATCACCACACAATTGCAGATACCCCACATACTCTTTGTTTGAAGTGGAGTGGAAACATTTCCAGACATGTATAAATAGAATTCGAAATTTCTCTGTCTGCAGATCTCAAGCACAACACCAAACGCGGAAAAGCATACATTATGTGACGTGCACACTGTTGAAAGCCTGTAACTGCCACGTCAAACACTTAACCTTCGTGAACTGCAAATAGGTATGAACACTTAAGAAGGCTTCCCGCAGATGTTCGAGTTTGGATTTACTGAGAGCAAATACAGTCCGAAGAAATATAGATTTCAAACGGCTCTACTGTGGAAGTTCGATAGCAGAATCGCTGGACAGGAAAATAAAAGAGTACGTTTGGAAACTTTCACCCAAGGAAATAATCGATAAACGTCACGAGTGTTGGTACGTACCGATATTCCCTTACGCACTGGGAATATCGGTACGTACCAACAAGGCGAGATAGTTGCGAATATTTTGGGAAGCAGCCGCGAAAGGTCAAGGTATCTCACTCAATTCTGTTCTCCTGAAAGTCCCTGACCTCGTTACATCGTTAACTTCCGTCCTCTTTAAGTTTAGGGAACCTGTGTAAACCTGTCCTCTCACGTGTAAGCCTGTCTTATAGTAAGTAAACACAAATGTCTTATTGTAATTAATAAGTAAAGCACTTCTTTATTTTCAAGCTCTGAATAGTTCGACACCTAATACACAACTGACTCCCACACATCATGGCACTCGTTCCCACACACGATCGCTCTCTCGCTACTCAGTCTCTCTCTCTCGCTGAACCGGTCTCCACATCCCTCTTATGTTTTTCAGCTTTAATGTCAATCGGGAATCGCTGCTTTCGCCATCTCTGGGTCCTTCTGCCACTTCTGGTGTTGGTTGTACAGTAGATGTGAACAACGAATTCCTGTTTGGTCCTGTCGAAATCTCGGTACCTGTAAGATCTGAAGGATTCATATTATTTGTACAACCAGGCCCCAGTTCTAATTGAGAAGTAGGAATTTTTTTGACATGGCTTATATTACGTCTGAATACTTTGTTTCCAGCTTTTACCGTCACCTCACTTTTCCCTCGGTCTACCACTTCAAATTCAGTTGGATCAAAGTTGGGGGTTAGCTTGTTTGGAAATGCTACGTTTTTGACTAACACCTTATCCCCTACCCTGATTTCTGAAGGTTTAGCTCTCCGTTCCTTATCTTCCCTTTCCTTTCCCTTAAGTTTGTTTATTGCGTCGCGATCTTTGGCTTCCAAGTCCAACATTGGTTCTTCTAAGTCTTGTATCGAAGGGATTTTGTCCCGGATCAGGCGATTGTAAATGAGCTCCGAAGGAGCTTTTCCCGTTGTACCGTGTGGGGTCACATTATACATCAGGACGAACTTTTGTATTTCATCTTTGTAGTCATTTCCATTGGCATGAGCTATTTTTAGGCGTTTTAAAATTGAGCGGTTCATATTTTCCACCTCTCCGTTTGCTTGTGGCCAATATGGGGGTGAAGTTATGAGCTCGATGTTATTCTCATTGCAGTAGCTTCTAAACTCTTCGCTGATAAACTGTCGCCCATTGTCCGCCGTGATCTTCTTGGGATACCCAAGTCTGCAAAATATCTCCTTCAAAAAGTTGATCACATCTCTGGACGTTATTCTCCGTAAAAACTTAAGTTCTTGGTACCTGGAGTAATAGTCAATTACCACCAAGATATAATCATGGTTGGGCAGCGGCCCTAATAAATCCATTGCCAAGTTGCTCCACGGTCTATCTGGAAACGCATGCCTATCCATGGGCACTGGTTGTGCAGGTTTTGATACGAGTAGGCAGTCTCTACAGTTCCTCACAAACTGCTCGACATCTCTGTCTACCAATGGCCACCACACTTTTGAACGGACTCTTCTCTTCATTACCGTTTCCCCAGGGTGGCCTTCGTGAGCAAGCTCCAGGACCCGTGACCGCAATGTTACCGGTATAACAATCCTAGTTCCTCTCAACAGGATATTGCCTACAGTACAAAGCTCCAGTCGAAAAGGAAAATAATTCGTCGGCGTCCTCGAGTCCCATGTATCATTCTTAACGTTAGTCACAGCTTCCATGAGTTCTTGGTCGACCGCATTATCAGTACAGATTTCTGATATAGTGACAGCTTTGGGGATGGATTTTTCAACTATAGTGAAAATATTATGCTCCCCTTCTTCATCGAAAGTATCGGAAGTTTGTATCTTACAAAGCCGTGAAACAGAATCTGCGATGTTAAGTTTACCGGGCTGATATATTACCTTGAACTTAAATGCCTGCAACCTTAACACCCACCTTTCAATACGGGCTGGTGGCCTTGATGTTGGTTTAAAAATAGCCTCCAGCGGTTTATGATCTGTCACCAGCTCAAATTCTGTTCCCGCCAAATAATACGCAAACCTTTCAACCGCCCACACTAAGGCGAGGCCCTCTTTCTCCGTTTGAGAATACCTCCTTTCCACTTCGGATAAGCTTTTGCTGGCAAACGATATAAGCTTTGGAATTTCGGTTTCAAATTGGATGAGCACTGCACCTAATGCTACCGGGCTCGCATCTGCTATTAGCCGCGTGCGGTTTCTGGGGTCAAAATACGAAAGTGTTGACCATTGTGCCAGCAGTTTTTTCAGATGTTGAAATGATTGTTGCTGAGCTTCCGCCCACTTAAATTTTACATCTTTCTTTATGAGGGCTCTGAGTGGTTCTGTAATATCAGCTAAATCAGGAACAAATTTTCCCAAATAAGTCACCAATCCTAGAAAACTCCTAGTTTCTTCCTTACTTTCCGGCGAACGAAACTCTAGTACGGTCTTTATCTTTTCTGGGTCTGGGCTTATCCCTTCAGTGGATAAGATATGCCCCAAGAACTTAAGTTTCTGGACTTTCCACATACACTTCTCTTTGTTAAGAGTTACATTGGCTTTCTTAAATATGTCTAACACCCTTTTCAACCCCTCATCATGTTCTTTTTCGTCGCGCCCGGAAATAATCACATCATCTAAATAATTAAAAGCGTTATCGCAAGAGGCCAACAGGTTCTCCATTACTTTTTGGAATATTTCCGGGGCCGAATTAATGCCAAATAGTAGTCTCTTATACCTAAACATACCTTTATGTGTTATAAACGTAGTTATGTATCTACTATCTTCTTCCAGTTCCAGCTGGTGGTACGCATTCTTTAAGTCCAGTCTTGAAAAATATTTTGCTCCTTTTAGCTTAGTCATCACAGTTTCAAATGTAGGAAGGGGAAAATTTTCGCGTTGTATGGCTGCATTTGCCCGTCGCATGTCGATACAAATCCGGATCTCTCCATCACTTTTAAACGCTACCACAATTGGCGAAATCCAAGAACTCGGTCCAGATAGAGGCTCGATGATATCCTGTTCCATTGCCTCCTTTAGTTTTGCTTCGACCTTCTCTTCCAAAGCCGCTGGAACACGGCGTAGTGGCTGCTGGACCGGTTTAATCGATTCATCAATCGATAGCTTAATCTTAATCCCTTTTATCTTCGGGAACGGTTTCGCATCTTCAAGGTAGTTCACGTCCAGTCCCAGTTTCAAAACTTTTAACTTGATTGCTGTATCTCGCCCCAACAAAGATTGTCTTCCATTCTCAATCACGTAGAATGAAGAAATCTGTTCGGCTTGGTTTCCAATGCTTATCGGAGATTCAAATACCACCTTAACCTTAAGTAGTTGGTCACCCGCGTAAGCCCTAAATTGATTTGGTGTTTCATATCGAGTGTTCCACACAACTGCATTATTACTTTGTAGTTCCTGCCAATCGGATTCGCCTAAAAGGTTGAATCGTGAGCCCGAGTCGATGACCATCTGAATCTGATGCCCTCCGATATGACAATTTATGATTCCACTGGCACTATCCTCGTCTCCCTCTACAACTTGAAAGCAATCATGTTCTGTCAATTGATCAGTTCCTTCCCGCTCAGTTGTTTTTCGGGTTTCTTCATCGATGAAGCGCACTTTTGAAGAACCAGATCTCTGTCGCTTTGTGAATCGTTCCCTCTCATCATATGCTTTACGCTTGATCAATTTTGTTTTGCACTTACGCGCATAGTGCCCCATTAACCCGCACTTGTTGCATTTCATGTTTTTCGCCGGACAGTTTTGAAAGTTCCCCAAATGGCCTTGCCTGCCACATCTGCTACACTCATCGTCTTCCTTTCTGCCCTCATGCCGAGAAGATATTTTATTAATATATGTACTTGAAGTTGGTGGTAACATCACTTCAGATTGATTATTGATCTGCTCGTAGACCTGACACATTTCAATGATTTCTGCCAGTGAATATTCTTTTTCCAGCAATCTTTTCTTTAGATCGTTTGGTGCCCACGAATCTATGATCTTATCTTTTAGGCATATCTGGAGAATTTCTTCTTTCGTTTCTCCGAATGAACATTTTACTGCCTGATTCCTTAGTTTTATCATAAACTTGTTTAAATTCTCCCCTTGTTCTGGTCTCAATGATCGAAATAGATGACGTTCGAACGTAGAATTTCTTTGTGGCGAGAAATATTGTCCAAGCTTGTTGACTAGCACTTCAAAAACGTCGACCTCTTTTCCCTCCACTGGCTCAACTAGAGCGCCTGGTATATTGAATGCTACTTCTTGGAGTTGTGGCCCCCCTAAATGCAGAAGCTTATTCTTCCTCTTCACATTGTCTTTTATTTCCTCTGCTGCCAAATAGAGTGAGAATGAGCGGTACCACTTCTCCCATTCTGATCTTATTATCGCTTTATCGATTACTTCACATAAAAATGGTTTGATTTCGCTCATGGTTAATGCCCTTATTTTTCTTTACTTTTTTTTTTTTTTTTTAACCTTTAGCACAATTCAATGCAACAACCTCTTCCAACGAGACTCACAATTTAATGTGACGTTTCTTTTGTTTTTTTTTTTTTGTTTTTAGTTTGCTGCACAATTTAATGTGCCTTCCACAACTTTCTCTTTTTCTCCTCACAATTTAATGTGCCTTCGTAAAACTTCCAATTTAATGGAATACCATTAACAGTTTAGTGTTACTCCAATCCAAATATCAAAACTATAACAAAACAACAAAAAAAAAAAAAAAACTGAACAATTCATACTTATCAAACATTTGCAACATATGGTATATCTACACATATGTCTATGTATCTACATACATATATGATTATTTATTATTTATTGAATTTCTATAAGAACAAAAATGTTTTTGTTTTACCTCGTCGCCAATGTGTAAACCTGTCCTCTCACGTGTAAGCCTGTCTTATAGTAAGTAAACACAAATGTCTTATTGTAATTAATAAGTAAAGCACTTCTTTATTTTCAAGCTCTGAATAGTTCGACACCTAATACACAACTGACTCCCACACATCATGGCACTCGTTCCCACACACGATCGCTCTCTCGCTACTCAGTCTCTCTCTCTCGCTGAACCGGTCTCCACAGAACCGAAAGTGGATATCGCTGGATACATTACGGCGCTGTTCCATTTAGGTCCACAAGCTCTTCTACACACAAAAACATGAACGCCGAAGAATTTGAACCGATTAAAGAGAACCACTATGTCGACCTGATGAACAGCGCACCGAAACCAGAGGAGGCGACCAAGTTTGCGAAAGAAGTTCGATACATACACTGAGAAGGAGACTTTCATATTCGGAATTGGATTTCGAATTCATCCGCAGTCCTTAGAGCGGTAAACTCCGAACCTACAGAACAAATAGACCTTAATGTGGACATCGAGCTAGGAACCCAAAAAGTGCTCCATGTGGTGACGTACCTCTTCAGATTGCTTCGTGCACAAGCTTACTGCTAACCCAAAACAAACAAAGATCATTGTAGGCTCCCACCGTACCACAAAACGCGAGGTCATAAGAATAGTACTTATTGACAATTTTTGATCCCTTTGGATTGTTAGGGCATTTTCTTATGTACGTGAAAATTTGTTCCGAATAGGCCATAATGGAAAGTGCAGCCAATAAGTGCACTCACTTTTACCACTTCTCTTGTTCGGCGTCCTAAAACGTCGTTCAAACATACAGAAAAGCTACAATCCGTCTGGAACGGATCGTATGATACCCTATCCTCCTTGCTATGTAGCCCTTATAAAGTTGGCGAGGTGATATTGCATTTTGTACTGAAATACGTCGAACGTTTGAGGCATTCAGATTCCCTACAATTCACCCATACAACAGTTTTGGCTACGCCCACTTTTTATACCCTATCCTAAGGGTATATTAAGTTTGACACATAGTTTGTAACATAGAGAAATAATCGAGATAGACCCTATAAAGTATATATATTCGTGATCAGCATCAATAGCGAAATCGATTGAGCGATGACCGTCCGTCCGTCCGTATATCACCGCTTTTTGGGCCTTAAATTTTTAACTAGGACGCTGAAATTTCATATCTAGGCTTCCAAGAAAAAGATACAGTACAAGTGTAAAATTTTTTTACATCCGCCCACTGCCACGCCTACTTTTTTATAACTTCACTAAATTATATGAAACAGAAAAATTTTGTTAAGACCAAATATTTGGGTATTTAGATTCTCTACAATTCACCCATAGAACAGTTTTGACCACGCCCACTTTTTGGGGGCGTTATCATCAAAAAACCTATTTTGATAAAATTTTACATGTAATATCCTCAAACGTTCGACATTATAGCTATATTTGAGTACAATATGCAATTTAGCCACGCTCACTTTATGGAGAGGAGGATAGGGTATCATACGATCCGTTCCAGACGGATTGTAGCTTTTCTGTATGTTTTTTACTAATTATATTAAAATGGGCAGAAAAACTGTGTTAAGTTTGGAAGAAAGAGCTAAAGTTGAAGCTTACCTTTCGGAAGGCTTTTTAAACCGTGAAATAGCCCGTAAAATTGGTAGAAGTGAACATGTTATAAGAAACTTTATCAAAAATGGTGAATTCTATGGAAATAACTACAAAGGAAGGATCGCGAAAGTTATAACACCACAAGACAAGCGAAAAATTCAACGACTAGCATCTAATTCTGCTCAATCCACAAACAAAATTAGGGAACTAGCTGGGGTTTCTTGTAGCAAATCCACTGTGCGTCGTGTAATTGTGAGTGCTCCACACTTAAAGCTTGTCAGAAGTCCAGATATGAAATTTCATCGTCATAGCTCAAAACGTAAGGCCCAAAAAGCGGTGAAATACGGACGGTCATCGCTCAATCAGTTTCGCTATTGATGCTGATCACGAATATATATACTTTTTAGGGTCTATCTCGATTATTTCTCTATGTTACAAACTATGTGTCAAACTTAATATACCCTTAGAATAGGGTATAAAAAGGTAAAATGAACACCAATGCACTAAGCCGTGCTCAAATCGATAACCCACCTCTAGAAATAAACCTGGATGACGAAGGTTTGTTCCAAATCCATAGTCGCCCCAGTAAAACCAACGTCGATCCCACGTTTGGAGTTAGAAGCCGCGGTGCTCGCTGTGACAATGGCAAAATCAATTATAAGGGGGCACACTATACGTATTAAAAGACGATATTTTTGGTCGGTCAGGACTCGCGGACAGTTCTATGCCGGATAAAAAACGATTGCAGGAGGTTCAAACTCAGAAGACTCGAATCCTATCGAATGGCGGTGGATACCAAGCAATAACAATGTTGCCGACGAAGGCACAAAGTCGAATACCTGAAGAAACAAGCGGAGTGTTTTCCGTTTTCTAAGCTAGAACCTCTACGTTTGCTGCGCGTAGACTTGATTCCGGTTAAGGTTTTCAATCCGTTTGGATTTAAAAGTTTCGTTCGTGAAAGCGAAAGCGAAAAATACCCGGGTTATAACTATCGAAGACAAATTCTAAAGTAAACCGTTTAGATAAACAACTATGTGCGAAACTGCGATCGAAAGAAAGAGATGGATGTAGCAGAGTGTGGGGATGATAAGATGAGAGATACTCTTCGGCAACAGTTGCCCAGCGGGAAAGTTTCTGGAGCGATTCCGTCATGGTGTGGGCAGAAATGTTCATTCGCGGAAAAACCGAGCTGTGCATCATGGAAGAATCAGTGACTTCTACGTATTATATCACCAACATTGTGGAGGAATATGTTTTTCTATTCGCACCATTTATGGAGGAAAACTTCTTGCTGGTGGAAGACAATGCTATACAACACGTCGCCAGGTGCGTTACCGAATATTTGCAAGAAGTGGAAATCGACTTGATGGCTTGGCCAGCGATGAGCTCGGACATGAATTCCATTAAGCACATTTGGGACCTGCTGAAAAAAAAAATTGGAATATGACCTGCCCTTCCAGATACACTCAATAGCCTGTGGGACAATTTGGACGATACCATCGTAAAAATTCAATCCAATGTATGCTTCGACAAATATCTGGTTTGTTCGATGTTCGGGGAGACACACTGTTACTGCAACAAGGACTCGTTAAAAAAAAAAAAAAATAATGAAAATGAAATGTAAAAAGTTAATTTATTAAGTTTTTGTCCATTTTCCTTAATTTATGTTTTATTTCTAAGGTCTTCCTTTTCTAATGTTTTTTTTAACATGAATTACTTATTTTTATATTAATAAACAAAACTGTATTAATAACAAAAAACTTACTTGAAATTATTGCGAAATATTAAGGTGGGTCACTTTTTTGTAACTCAGTGTAGTACACTGAGCGTCAAAAGTGAGTAAACACCTACATGATTTCTGATGTTATTTTCAATTTAAGCAAAAAAATTAATAAAAATTAGATTTCAGTTATATGTGTATTCAAAACAAAAGCTTTATATAACAGCAATAAAAAAATAAAAAATAAAAAAATTGAAATAAAACTAAGACATTTTTTTCTAATAACAATTAACCTTACTCCGTATTTTACGCGTAAGTAAACATTAACAATATCTTTAAGGAATTCATAAAAATAATATCGAAGAATCAAAACTCAATATTTTGTTTGATCATCTTTTGACTTTATAACTTCTTTAAGTCAACGTAGCATGAATATAACATGTTCCCTCGTAACATCGGAGGATATTTAGGACCATTCTGTTGGGTATTTTCCCCGATTCAAGAATTAATTACACGCACGACTTTAAGAATTCCCAGCCGCTCAGGAGGGGTGGGTTCAGGGAATATCTTTTTTTTCGGGAATAATTTGTGGTTTTACACTGCCACCAACAAAAGAATTGAAATAGATATTATCTAATTTGGAAAGATGATTCGATCGGATAAAAAAAGAAAATATGTTGAGCGCCAGGTAATATTTTTTTTAAAGAAAATAATAAGGTAAAATTACCAAACCTTTTGGGGAGTCGACGAAATGTCGTAAGGTATGTATCGAGATTACCGAGTTTCACTACGTCTCAGCGGGTAGCTGGGACTTACCTATCCCGGTATAACTGCACCAAGGGATTAGGCTCTGAGGGGGCTTGGACCAGGTTCCAGCCCTCGATACGATAAAGAAAAAATTTTAAAACAAGGATGGCCACAAAAGACAGAGTGTCAAAAGATCAAATTAATATAAAATGAATTAACGAAATAAAATATAATTTATAAAGAAAAAAAAAGAAAAGAATGCCCAAAGAGGGGGGGGGGGGTAATTTCGGATTTCCTTGCGGTTCCGTTAACTACTGGTTCAGGAAAAAAGAACGGGTCGCGTAGCAATAAAAAAAGCTACGATCGAAAAAAAGAAACGGCTACGAAGGCTGACCGGATTTGTTTTTTTTTTTTTTTTAAAAAACAACTTATGGCTACGAAATAAACTTTACTTATCTTTTTACTCCTGATTCCTCTATCCTTGAACTTGGGGTCCTCTGTATCCTGATTACGTCTATCCTATCCTGTGTACGGGGTAAGTGCGGTATTTCTCCGCCACAATCACTAGGTTATCTTTTCTTTTATTTTCACTAATTCTCTTTTTTTTTGTTTTACTAAGTCCCTTTTTTTTTTCTCAGTCCTTTTGACTTCTCACCAAAACTTCTCACTACTTTTCCTTTTACTTTTTATTCTCGTAACTTTTTCTCACAAAATAAATTCTCTTTGTTTTTTTTACCAAGATAACAAAAAAAACTCCTCACTAACGTGATGTCCTTCTCTGGACACGATCAAGCAACAAGTAAGTTCGCCGGGTGGACAGATCCACCCTCTTTGCATTCACACACGCACACATACACACACTTGAGGCGAATTCAGCCATTTGATGTTGTCCATTACGACTTAACTAATGTTTGGAAAATTCGGTTTTAGTCACACATATATAGCAAATTCGATTTTGTGATTTTTAAAATGTTTTTTTCGCGGTTTTGAATAAAATTCACGCCTTTCTGCCGCGCCGTCCTTTTTGGCGGGAAAGGGTGCACATGTATTAGTACGGTTGATTTCGCCTCCTTGTAGTCGATTCAGCTACCAGAGCGAAGGGAGTCACATCCAGCGCTCCAGCAGTCTCCCTCGTTGATTCTCTCATTCGACACTCGATATCACGCTAGTGGGGACATTTTGAAGACTGTTTGTTTTCGAAACCTAGTGATTGCTTGGGTTGGTACCTAGCCTTCCCCTACATTCAGAACATAATATCAATTAAAATTCCCCTGCGGACCTACCATTTGGAGGGATAGATTATAAAATATACCGCGGGCCCTACCTACCAAGTAAGCCTCCGTAAGACATGACAAACAAGGGAGAAACCCAGGAAGTCGGAAACTACCCTTTACATTATCGATTTCAGTTAAGCAAATTATTTTTAGAATTAAAAATGGAAAAGTTAAGCATTTGAGGTGGTCAGGATGAGTATTCAGGCGATCTGCCTGGCTCTTTCCTGCTTCAGGCTACCTGCCTGGCTCCGAGATACCTGCTTTGTCATCCCCCTTGAGACTTACGAGGATGTGAGCACTGATTGAGAAGTTCAAGCAGGAATGCTCAACGATCGCAAAGCTCTCGGAGACCAACGGAGAAATAGAAAAAGATGGGTCAAAAAGGTGGATGGGTAAGGTTGGGAGGGATGGAACGGATAAGGAATTTCGCGCAATATTTGCACGCAACAATTCTTCAATTAAAGTCTCATTGCTTTTAATTAGTCCTTTCGGGAATCTTTCCGTCCATATTATCCCATAATTATTCTATAGGGTTAAGGTCTGATAATTGGAGAATGTGATAAAGCTGTTTCGGAGTTCTATAAAGAAATGATTGCTTAACAAGCCGCGAGGTAGGATTAGGATCATTGTTTAGTTCAACGACTTCATTCCTAAGCATACCTAATTTGCCTACGCTCGATTGCATGTTATTTTTTAGCATGTTTAGATAGTCTTGCGTAGTCATTGTACTTTCAATAAAGACAAGATTCTCTAATCCAGATGCTGCCATACACCCCCACACCATCCCTCTACCACCCCATACTTTAAAAATTTTAATAAAATGTTTTTCCGAAACGAAATATCAGCATTTTTTTTTGCTAAATGTAGGCAATATCTTTATTTAAATCAGATGGTTAAATGGTCTAGCACTTCTACCATGTAAGCCCGATTTATGCAATGTTCGCCGTACATTATTCGGACAAACTGTTTTGTCGGATGTTATTGATACGTTTTCCATAATTATACCCTATCCTAAGGGTATATTAAGTTTGACACATAGTTTGTAACATAGAGAAATAATCGAGATAGACCATATAAAGTATATATATTCGTGATTAGCATCAATAGCGAAATCGATTGAGCGATGACCGTCCGTCAAAATTATAAATTAAATTTGTTAAGACCAAATATTTAGGCATTCAGACTCCCTACAATCCACCCATAGAACAGTTTTGGCCACACCCACTTTTTGTTGGCGTTTTCATCATAAAACCGATTTTTGGGCCTTAAATTTTTAACTAGGACGCTGAAATTTCATATCTGGGCTTCTGACGAAAAGATACAGTAGAATTGTAAATTTTTTTTACATCCGCCCACAGCCGCGCCTACTTTTTTATAACTTCACTAAATTATATGAAACCGAAAAATTTTCTTAAGACAAAATATTTAGGTATTCAGATTCCCTACAATTCATAGAACAGTTTTGGCCACGCCCACTTTTTGGGGGCGTTTTCATCAAAAAACCGATTTTGATCAAATTTTACATGTAACATCCTCAAACGTTCGAGGTTATAGCCATATTTGAGTACGAAATGCAATTTGGCCACGCCCACTTTATAGAGAGGAGGATAGGGTATCAGACGATCCGTTCCAGACGGATTGTAGCTTTTCTGTATGTTTTTAACTGCATTTAAACTGGGATTTTGTCTGACTTCAGTTCTTTTTATACCCTATGCTATGAGTATATTAAATTTAATACATAGTGTACAGGAATAATCGAGATATCTGTACGTCCGTCCATCCGTCCGAATTTTTTTGGACCTTATATTTTGAGCTAGGAGTATACAAATACAAATTTTTGGCGCGGCAGGTCCATGGGACCCAGGGCCTAGCTTCTCACAACCAATCGTGCTGTGCGTGTTATATTCTTCACACGAATGGAAAGGGGCCTACTGTTTAATGCCGGATCCGAACGGCAGTTTTTTGAGAAGCTTTTTCATGACAGTTTTACTCTCGTGTAAAGTCAAAGGGGATTCCTTATTGGTTTGGACTAGTTAAGGCTGTCCAGATCCGATAGTTTCTGATGGCTAAAGAGCCGAACTGAGAAATTATATATCCGTTGAAGGTCAAATCAAGTCTAATTTTATTACACCATCGGAACGCTATTTATACTTATAATTCTTATTCTAATGCCCTATAGTACTTAATTACTCATCGCAGTGTTTCGCAAAGGTAAGCAAAACAAGTCAATTCGATTCACTCAAATAGGGATCGGGTGACGACCACCGAGTGACCTATAAATCGTTCATCGCTTCGTCGTCATACAACACCAGGTGAGCATTCGCTTGACTGTTTGTTTACGCTGTTGCGTCACTGACTCATGGTACACTACAACCTTCCCCTACAAAAAAATTAATATTAGTTTGCATTTCTTAAAATAAGAACTAATTTAATTTATAATTAGAATAAGTGTCTACATTGTCTTAAAAAAAAAAAAAAAAACTTATTATTTTAAATGTTGTTCTACATTTTATCAAATTATTGTTATGCAATTCATTTTCTTTATTGTCTATTAGTATTGTGCTATTGGGCCCATTTTGAGCTACAATCTTGTATGGACCTTTATAAGGCCTAACTAATTTCTTTCTGTTTCCTACTTTTACATATACATAGTCATTGATTTCAAAATTCCCTTCATTTACATTGGTTTGTTTTATTCTTCGTTTATTCTTTTCCTTTATTAGATCTCATTTGCTCTATTGTCAGCATGTGTTAACTTAAGTTTTAGTTCATTTGAATAATCTTCTATATTATCTACCTTAATGTTATTATCTAATACTTCGCACGGTAGCGCACATAACTTTGCGTACACTAATTCAAATGGTGTGTATAGCGTGGTGGTATGTGGAGTTGTGTTATAATAATAAGTATAATACGGCAAAAGTTCATCCCAATTTTCTTGTCCTTCTAGGTTCATCAAATATTCATTTAATACTCTGTGATTCCTTTCAATGGATCCTAGTGTCTCATGGTGGAATGGTGTTGATGTCACCTTTTCAATGTTCAAAAGTTTACATATTCTTTTTAGGAGTTCATTTGTAAATTCCGTTCCTTTATCTGTTTTTAACTTCTTAAAACAACCATATTTTAATACGAATTTTTCTACTATTGTTTTTGCTACTGTTTTTGCATCTTTTGACTCTATAGCTAGAGCTTCTACAAATTTCGTAAGTTCACATTGCAACGTTAGAATATAACGAAAATTATTTGATGGTTGCAATGGTCCAACTATGTCTACGGAAATGGTTTCAAATGATGTACTGGGGGTGTCGGTTATCATGAATTTTTCTCTTGTATGCTTTATTATTTTGGCTTTACTACATGTTTGGCAATTGTTGATGATTTCTTTTACCTGTTTGTTCATATTTTTCCACACATATTTCTGCTTTAGCTTGTTGATACATTTCCTAATTCCACAATGTCCTCCGTAAAGTGAATCATGATATTCTTTTATCAATCCGTGCATCTCTTTCTTTTCCGTTATTCGTTTTGGAGGTGTGTATAATATTATATCTATACATTTATCTTTCTCTCTCCTTTCCTGCAGCCCGTTAAATATTTTCTTAAATTCTTGCATGCTGTATTGTTTAAATATTTGACTATTATTCGCTAGGCCTAGCTTTTTTGTATCTGAATTGCTCATTTCGAATACTAGCTTCCTCAAAATCAATTTTACCTCTGATGATGATTTTTCGCTACATTCGGCAATGATACGGTTATTTGCTGCTATAATATTTATATATCGCCGCCCATTCATATTCATAATGATTCTAAACTCCAATTTCTTCACGTACCTGACGCCTGATATTGATGTCGCATCCCAAACATGGAGGTGATCAGTCTTCACATTTGAGCTTGTGGTACTCGCACGGTTATCATTTACTACGTTCTTTTTGGTTTGTTCTTCTATCTCCCTTTTCTGCATTCTAGTCAGAACATTGGCATTGTATTTCGCTATCATCTCTATTAGCATATTCGAGTTTAATTTTGATAACGCATCAGCGTTTGTGTTCATTTTTCCTTTCTTGAGCACTATTTCAAAGTTATAATCCATCAGATCTACTCGCATTCTTGTTAGTTTCGAAGAGGGATTTTTGTGTGTAAAAAGACTTACTAAGGGTCTATGGTCTGTGTAGACAATGAATTTATTTCCAAATAAATAAGGTCTAAAATAATTTATTCCTCAATGAATTGCTAGTAGTTCTTTTTCTATCACTGGTTTGTTTAGTTCATGCTTATTAAGTGATTTGCTAGCGTATGCTATAGGCTTATCCTCTCCGATTTCACCCTGAGATAATACTGCACCCAGTGCATAATTTGATGCGTCTGTCGTGAGTATAAAAGGTTTTGAGAAATCCGGGTAACTTAGTACCGGTGGTGAGGTTAGTTTCTGTTTTAAAATAGTAAATGCTTTCTCACACTCCTCAGTCCAGTAAAATATTTGCTTCTTCTTTAGTAAGCTCTTTAGTGGCTTTGTTATTTCTGCGAAGTTTTGAATAAATCGTCTATAATAATTGCAGAATGCAACAAATCTCCTTACTTCGTCAGCGTTCTTAGGTACTGGGTAGTTTTTTATTACTTCGTACTTGTTCGGATCTGTACGAACACCTTCCGCAGTGATTAGATGTCCAAGATATACCACTTCTGTTTTCAGAAAGTTACATTTTTTTGGGTTTAGCTTTAGATTATGACTTTGTAACCTTTCTAAAGTCTTAATTAATTTCTCATTGTGGTCTTTTAAACTTGAACCAAACACTATCACGTCGTCCACATACAAGAAAGCAGAATCTTGTACTCCCCGTACAGAGACAGCATTCTTTGAAAGCTATTCGTTGAGATCTTTAGCGCAAAAGGTAATCTTTTGAACTGAAAATGACCTTTATCTGTCGAAAATGCAGTTAGTGGCCGTGATTTTCGGTAAAGTGGGATTTGATGGAATGAGCTTGTTATGTCTAATGTAGAGAAGTATTTAGCCTTTCCTAGCTTGTCAAGTATATCTTCCAGTCTTGTTAAGGGGAATTTGTCATCTACGACTTTTTTGTTTAGTGATCTATAATCAACTACTAGTCTCCATTGTTTTTCTTCTCCGGTGCTCTTTATTGGTACTATTAGCAATGGTGAGTTATAAGGGCTGACGGATGGTTCTATAATGTCATTTCTCGTTAGGTCCGCAACTTGGTTGTCAATTTCTTGCAGTTGAACGTTTGGTATTCTGTAATTCCTTGTATAGACCGGCGTTTTGTCTGTTGTAGAAATGTGCTGCTCGTAAAAATTGTTTACAGTCATTGGTTCTCCGTCTAAATGAAATACGTTTTGGAATTGCTCACAAATTTCGAGAATGGTTTTCTTGGCTTCTTTGTCTAGGTTGTTTATTTTTAATTCCTCTTTTACCCTTTCTACTCTTTTGTCATGATTCGATGCTTTATAGGAGAGTGTCTTGTAGTTCCTTAGTGGTTCAATGCCTATGCTGGTGTTGCTTATTGTTACAGATGTTTCTAGTGTATTCAGTAGCTTAACATGTTTTATACCTTCTGCTGGTATTATTGTATTTGTTATGAATACGCCCTTCTTTACTTCTTTGCCGATTATGACACTATCTTCCTCTAGATTAAAATTTACTTGTGTTATTACCTCTGCTCTTGGTGGTATTGTAATGATGTCGTTTATCGTTTTTATGTTCATATTCATTGGTATTATTATTTCCTCCTCGTCATCCGGAATCGTTAATGTACATGTTTCATAGTCAATCTTACAGTTATGTCCCAGTAGGAAATCTCGGCCTAGTATGCCGTCTACTGCTATGTTCATTTCCTCCTCTATAATAACAAATTTGACTATAATGCTCTTGCCTTCAATACTCAATTCAATATTTGACACACCCTTCGTCATTATCTTTTTACTGGTAATGCCAGCTATTTGGCATATCCTTATATTCTATGTTGTTTTCTTTTATTATACTACTCTTACATATTGATATGTCTGCTCCGGTATCTACTAATAGTGTTATTGGTTTATTATACCCTTTTGCTCTTACCCTAATGAAATTTGTTATATTGTCATCTTTGCTTAAATGAGTTAGTTTCTTCGTTGTGGTCTCCCCGGTATCTGCCGTCCGGGGGCCATCGCGTGTCCCGTTTGCACATTGTTTCTTCCTTGGAACGATCCATTATTATTTGTACTAAATCTGCTGTTGTTATAGGTGTTTACTTTACTTCGTCCTCTTGTAGTAGTGCCTGTTCTCCAATTTTGTCCAAATCTCCTTCTAGTTGCATACCTATTTCTGTACGTATTTACGTGCATCACATTGCTTGTGCTTGGACCTGTGTCTATTTCCGAGGCTATTTGAATTGCTTATGAGAAGTTGCTTGGTCTTGCTGCCATGATCACAGATCTGAAGGGTTCATTGAGGCCTTTCTTAAATGCATTTAAACCTATTTGGTCATTTAATTTCACAATGACTTTTCTATTGTCTTCTCTGTGTTGTTCTCCTAGGTCTGCTACTTGTATTTCCTTTAGTTCTGCTATTAGTGATTCAATTTTTGCTGCAAATTCGTTTACGTTATTGTTTGCTTGTCGCGTTCGTGCAATTTCATTTTGCACATTAAGTGGGTTCTTGTTAGATTTATAAACTTTTTGGAGTGCACCTTTTAATGTTGTTAAGTTTGTTGGCTCCTCAATTGTCAATAGTCTGTTTTTTACCTTGTCTGTTATTTTGGAGATTTTGATGAATCTAAATAATTTTCCTCTCTCACTTTCATCTTTCAATGTGTCCGCGTAAAATTGTATCATCCCTAAGAAATTTGACAGTGTCTTATTGTCTCCATCAAAGTTTGGGATCGCTTTGGCCGCGGTTATTAAGTCAAAGTCTGCCATCTTTGTGTTTGTACTGGTTTTGACCTTTAGATAGCAATTTATTTCTTTCACTAGTGCTTCAAATATTTCTTTGCTTTTTATACCCTATCCTAAGGGTATATTAAGTTTGACACATAGTTTGTAACATAGAGAAATAATCGAGATAGACCCTATAAAGTATATATATTCGTGATCAGCATCAATAGCGAAATCGATTGAGCGATGACCGTCCGTCCGTCCGTATGTCACCACTTTTTGGGCCTTAAATTTTGAGCTAGGACGATGAAATTTCATATCTGGGCTTCTGAGGAAAAGATACAGTACAAGTGTAAACATTTTTGAAATCCGCCCACTGCCACGCCCACTTTTTCATAACTTCACTAAATTATATGAAACCGAAAAATTTTGTTAAGACCAAATATTTAGGCATTCAGATTCCCTACAATCCACTCATACAACATTTTTGGCCACGCCCACTTTTTGGGGGCGTTTTCATCATAAAACCGATTTTTGGGCCTTACATTTTTAACTAGGACGCTGAAATTTCATATCTGGGCTTCTGACGAAAAGATACAGTAGAATTGTAAATTTTTTTTACATCCGCCCACTGCCACGCCTACTTTTTTATAACTTCACTAAATTATATGAAACCGAAAAATTTTGTTAAGACCAAATATTTGGGTATTTAGATTCCCTACAATTCACCCATAGAAGAGTTTTGACCACGCCCACTTTTTGGGGGCGTTATCATCAGAAAACCTATTTTGATAAAATTTTACATGTAACATCCTCAAACGTTCGACATTATAGCTATATTTGAGTACAAAATGCAATTTGGCCACGCCCGCTTTATAGAGAGGAGGATAGGGTATCATACGATCCGTTCCAGATGGATTGTAGCTTTTTTGTATGTTTTCTACCTGTGCTTCGTCTATGCTCTCCAATGTATGTCTCCAAGCTGTTTGTATTTCTGCCTCACTGCTATACACAAGATTTGAGTTAGTAAAAATTTAAATTTAGAAATAGATTTTGTGTATATTTTTTTGTTTTTTTTTATATCAAAGTTTGTCTCTAAATATAGCTTTTAAACATTTATTGTTCTTATTGTATGTTTTCTTACATACTTTTTATAATGAGAATTTATTTTGAATGCTATTATGATTAATAATAATAAAGTTATTATATATAATAAGCTGTTACTGTTGATTGTCACAGTGCTGCTACCATTGTTGTTGTTGTTGATCACGTCTTCTTTGGTCTGTTGACCTCCCATTCTGCTTTTTTTTTTTTGGCCAAATTCTTCCTGTCTTATACGTTTTACCTGCTCTAGGAATTTCTTCTTTTCTTCTTTGGAGCTAATGGCAGCCAGGCGGTATAAGTTCCCTAATTCTTGTCAAATTCTTACTTTGCGACCTCGTCTCGGCTTCTTTGATGGTTGTTGAGGTGGTTCTGTAGGTGTTTGTTGCCTTTTCTGGCGCTCTCTATACTCCTGTATAGTTATGGGTTTAGGTCCAGCAGTTGGATTTTTCTTTATCGCTGCCCAGAGTTGTTCTGTTGTCTCCATTCAGCGTTCGTGATGAGGATACTTCGTTCGTCTCGAGCTGCTTTGGTCGGGGTATTACGGGGGATATGGATTACCCAAATCGTCGTTCTATAAGACCCTTACATCTGGTGGGGGGTATCTTATAGTGGCAGGATCGCCATGTAAGGTCAAAGGGGATTCCTTATTGGTTTGGACTAGTTAAGGCTGTCCAGATCCGATAGTTTCTGATGGCTAAAGAGCCGAACTGAGAAATTATATATCCGTTGAAGGTCAAATCAAGTCTAATTTTATTACACCATCGGAACGCTATTTATACTTATAATTCTTATTCTAATGCCCTATAGTACTTCATTACTCATCGCAGTGTTTCGCAAAGGTAAGCAAAACAAGTCAATTCGATTCACTCAAATAGGGATCGGGTGACGACCACCGAGTGACCTATAAATCGTTCATCGCTTCGTCGTCATACAACACCAGGTGAGCAATCGCTTGACTGTTTGTTTACGCTGTAGCGTCACTGACTCATGGTACACTATACTCGGATGTTTGTCAGATGCTCGCGAGAGGTGGGGCCGTGAAAGAAATTTTAGGCCTGTGCGCTGCCTTTAGTTGAGGGTGGCCGGGGCGTGCGCTATGCCGATATTATGATAAGAAAACCGGAGAATACGCTAAAAAAAAGCCATTAAAGGTACAGGGAAACCAACTCCTGTAAACGGCGTTAAGGATCATGTCGCCCCGGAGTAACTACTGCAAGGGATGACCGATATTTGGTGATTCAAAGTCTTCGGAATCGTCTTTAAACAGCAGTTGAGCTGGCTCACAGACTTCGGACTGTTAGAGGGACAGCTGTGAATGCTCAAACGGTGAGGAGGCGATTAGTAGAAAGTGGCCTGAGAGCAAGAAGACCTGCTCGTGTACCGAGACTCACGGTACAACATAAGCGACGTCGACTTGAATTTGCTAATCTTCACCAGGATTGGACAGAGGCCGATTTGGGTAGAGTCCTTTCCACTGATGACTCCAGTTTTCGTCTCCGCTCAACAGACGGACGTAGCAGAGTGTGGGGATAATAAGATGAGAGATACTCTTCGGCAACAGTTGCCCAGCGGGAAAATTTCGGGAGCAGTTTCGTCATGGTGTGGGCAGAAATTTTCATGGGCGGAAAAATCGATCTGTGCATCATGGAAGGATCCCCAGCGCTGACTATCTAAGTAAGGCGGAGGATACCGCAGGATTTGACGGCGCAGTGCTGTTGACCGGCGAACATCTGAGACCCCAAAACTAAGAGATAGTCGAGCCCCAACTCTAGTGGTGGAGTGAGCAGTTTTTTAACTTTAAAACCGTGCCGAAGGATGAAAGGTTGGAGGGCTTTAAATAAACCAACCACTAACGAGCTTCCACAGATGCCCTGGCGAGGGCTGTGGTATAAATGCCTTACCCCGGCATGGCGGCTCTGGCGGGGTGGACCGACTTTCTGGCATACTCGTGGGAACCAACATGAGCGAAACAGATAACAAAACAAATAAACAAACAACGACAACAACAATTGACGACACTACCGGTTCTGATGCTGACATGCTATCCGTGGGAGCACCAGAACTGATGACTGAGGAGATCTCTCTGGAGATGGACGAGCAGCTTCTTGCAGATCCATTAGGGAGTCCCCGGAAATGGAGAGGAGGAGAAAGGTCTCTCCAGGCATCCTTCGACGGCGGTTATTCAAAAGAGCGACGCACGTCAAGAAGATCCTAGATGCGAAGGACCCCTCTTCACTCTCCGAAAAGAAGAGGAATTCCCTGGCTTGGGCTAAACAGAGCGCTCCTATCAAAGAAGCCATCCGCGAAGGAGTTGCCGCTAAGGCACACCACAGCATAAAGGGAGTGCAGAAAGCGACCGGAAAAGCCCAGACTAAGGCCGCTGCCGCTAAGGCAGGTGCTAGGGATGGGCATCCGGAGACGTTGGGGGCCGCTGAAAATCGTCGCAAGATGGCCGAGGCCAAGAGGGACGACTTCGGTTCAAAGAGGCTTAGGTCCTCCGAGGACTCGAAAACCCCCCCGAAAATGTGTGCCTGACTGGGGTGTGGACAAAAATGAGATCCTCGACTTCCTGAAGGCCCAGAACCCTTCTATTGCTATGAAGAGCTAGGAGGTTGTCGGGTAGTAGGAGGCGAAGAATGGGACCAAGGGTTTCATCATTCTTATGAATGAACCCCCGGCCTCACTTCTGGCGGAGAAGCAGTTGAGTCTGTTTTATGGAGCGGGAGAGGTAACTCTAAAGCTCATAAAACGGTTTCAACATGCGGAAAAATATGGAGCGACTGACGCTATGGAAGTTTAAATTGCGATAACCAATGAAGGTAGTGCAAATCAATCTTCATCATAGCTCCGTCGCCTCTGACAACCTGAAGCTGCTCCTAGTGGAGGAGCAGCTGGAGCTGGCCCTAATCCAGGAACCGCGGATTCATAACAATCGCGTGATGGGATTAGGGTCAAAAGACTATAATATATATTATAGGAATGACGCTGGCAAGGTTAGGACTTGTATTCATGTACTAATGCGGTCTAATTTCAGCTCCGGCTACTTAGCAGTGGTGGATGTGAGAGGGGTGAACGAAAACCGCACGGTGGCGTCTGTGTACCTACTCTACGATGACGGCATCAACTACCCCTCGGTGGAACTGAGGTCGCTCATTTCAGCGTCTCAAATAGGTAAGAAAAACTTAGTCTTGGGATGTGCCAACGCCCACCATACTTTGTGGGGTAGCACTGACATTAATGCTAGAGGCGAAGTTCTGTTTAATTTTATCTTAGAATCCAATCTTCTTATGTGTAATAGAGGCAATGAGCTCACCTTTGTAACGTTTGCAAGAAAGGAAGTCTTAGATGTAACTTTCGTATCTGAACAGAGCTCTGTTGAAGTTGTTGAATGGAGAGTCTCCAACAAAACGTCACTATCTGATCATTGTTGGATACTCTTCAAACTACAACTATCTACTCGTGGGAAGGGGACTTTTAGAAATCCGCGCAGGGCTAACTGGTCAAAATTCAATAGAGAACTGAAGAAATCAGTGAATCATTCCACTGAGGACCTCAACTCTATAGAAGCAGTTGACAATGCAGTCGATGCAATGACCGGTTCCCTTACGCAATCCTTTAAAAAATCCTGCCCGGTCAGTAGTGTAGTGCCACACTACAATAACAATGTATACACATCATAGTAAGACACTCAACATCTTTTCATTCATCAAAACAAAGTATGCACAACAACACGGTTCATTCATAATAGAGTAACAAAAAAAATCCACTTGATAAACAAAATGACAAAAATACAAAGTATGCACGACAGTTTCAGTGCATTCATAATGAAGTAATAAGAAACCACTCCATACGCATACGACATAGCATGGTACCATAAACATTAAGTTGAAGTCCAAGTTCAAGCCAGTTTATTGCCTAATACAATGTATCTGATTTGATTGAATTCTTGTTGAATGCCCAATGTCTCGGATTTCCTTCGGCTCGTGCACGGCAAATATGCCATCTCAGCTAACTCAGCCAATCGGGCAAAGAGCATGAACTCTACATGCTCACTCAGCAAAATATGATGTATTGTAAGTTAGGCATAAGTTAGCATGTAAGAAAATTTGTATAAATAGGATAAGAAAATTAGAATAAAGCGAAGTCAAATTTGATCAAGCTTCGAGAGAAGTATAATATCATTTTTTCTTTCATTTCGGCTCTTTAGCCAAATCCACCATCGGATTGGGATAGCCTTTAAAATAATCCCACAAAATAGGGCACATACCTCTAGACATCGATTACAGTAGACATAGCGGTAAATAACGTCCACCATGGTGGAATGATAAAATAGCGGAACTCATTCGCCTTTCAAGAGTAGGATGGAACCTCGCTAAAGAAGGGGTCGTAGAGTGGTCCACCTATAAAGAAAGCGTAAAGCTCCTCAAGAAAGAGATTAGGTTCGCAAAGAGGAATTCTTGGCGATCCTTTTGCGCATCTATAAATTCAACAAACGAAGCGTCCCGCCTAAGGAAGATCCTGGCCAAGACACCAACACCGGCATCCAATATCAGGAAAAGTGATGGTACTTGGGCAGAGTCGCATGAGGAAACGCTGGATATACTTCTGAGCACCCACTTTCCTGGATGTACATCAGTCTCCGGAGAGGTGGGTAATATAGTGGACGAAGATAAGATAGCTTGGGCAATTAAGTCATTTGCTCCTTATAAGGCTCCAGGAATGGATAACATTCGACCTGTGATGTTGCAACAGTCAGTGGATATTGCTATTCCATGGCTCAAGCGCATCTTCACGGGATGCCTTAATGCTGCTAAGATTATAAGCGAGAGCAATATCGTTGGCAGAACGATTACTGTGTATGTAGACAGCCAGGCAGCCGTTAAGGCTCTGGACTCCGCTATAATCAGATCAAGGCTTGTGAAGATCTACAAATCAGTCTTGAATGAGATATCTAGAGCTAATGCGGTGACCATCTGCTGGGTGCCAGGGCATACGGATATCGTAGGAAATGAAAGGGCTGCCGAACTTGCTAGGAAAGGGTCGGCGCGGCACCTATCGCGGGCTCTCCCTTTTGCAGTAACCCCAATCAGTTCCTTACAGAAGAAAATAGAGGATGAAGCCATCGGTCGAGCAAATTGTCGCTGGGTTCATCTGGAAACATGCGCAACAGCCAGGGCCCTATGGCCGGGTATCAGCAAGAAGAGATCAACTTCTCTGGTGAAACTGAGTCGTTTCACACGGGTCGTTTCAGGGATAATTACTGGTCATTGTGCCATTGGTGTCCACGCGAAGCCACTCGGTGTACTACATAATGACTTCTGAAGAAGCTGCAGGGACGAAAAAGAAATTGAGTCAGTTCGTCACCTGCTGTGCGACTGTCCTGCCCTATCCGTCAGAAGAATGAGGACTCTTGGTAGTCACTTCTTCTCGGATTTGGAGGACTTGGGTAACGTAAAGCTGACGGACCTCCTGAGACTCACATCATTATCTGGGTGGTTCCAATAGCGGACTTTATAGGTTTCCGTGGTTAAATGATTGGGCACAATGGACCCGAACTGTGGTCTAAGTGAGCAGTGACACTGTCACAAGGCACCCATCTACCTAACCTAACCTAACCTATCATGGAAGGATCAGTGACCTCTACGTGTTATATCACCAACGTTGTGGAGGAATATGTGGTTCTATTCGCACCATTTATGGAGGAAAACTTCTTGCTGATGCAAGACAATGCATGAAGTGGAAATCGACGTGATGGCTTGGCCGGACATGAATCCCATTAAACACGTTTGGGACCTGCTAGAGAAAAAGATTGCGATACGACCTGCCCTTCCAGAGACACTCAGCGGCCTGAGATCTGCTCTGATCGAGGAATGGGACAATTTGTACGATACGATCGTAAAAAATTTAATCCAATGTATGCCTCGGCAAATATCTGGTTTGTTAGATTTTGGGGAGACAAAACACACTAAAAAAAATAATAATAAAAATGTAAAATGTTAATTTATGAAGTTTTTGTCCGGGAACGGGAAAGTATTTTGGAGCTGTTCGTTAGATTTAAAAAAATATATTTAAATTTGAATTCTCCGTTAAAAGACTAAAAGAATTTGAATTTCATCGGTTGACCGAAAATGTAAAACCAAACACTATGTTTTAAGATTCTTTATTGCTTAAATCTTGTTAAAAAATCGTGAAAAGAAAAATGTTATTTAACAAATTGGGAACTGATTGAAACAATTGTTAAGACATTACAAAGAAATTTGATTTCAATTTATATAAATATATACATGTTTCAGTATTTCAAATTATCTTGTCAAAAGTTTTGGATAAATTGTGATATTATCTTCTTTAAAATTGTAACGATTGGATTAAATACTGATTTTCATGTACTTGATTTTAGTGAAAATTCTGTCTATATCACATTCATGTTTCGGATTTTACAGCGTTTATATCGGAAAATTTTCTTCGATTATTTTTATTAAAGTTCGGTTGATTTTACAAATTATTTATTTATTTTGTAGATTACCGATCGAATATGTTAACTCATCATTAGAATTAATTTAAGCACCATTTTTTGTATTCAATTCTGAAGAAGTCATGTTAATTGCATAAGTAAAATTTGTTTTTTGTCTTAGAAACTTGAATTGAAAAGTAAACAACATTATTAAGAACAAGTAAAAGGACAATGGGCGAGGTATCGATGGGTCTTCAACTAATAAATTACAGTGTAACCTCGCTAGTGCGGACACATAAAGTTTCGGTTGTGTCCGGAATAGCGAAATGTCCAGACTATAGAGAAAAAATAAAATAAAGAAAACTTTTCAAACACCATTGAATATAAATAGAAATGAAATAGAAATTTCATATACACATAATTCATACATACGTACATATATGTATGTACATACATATACACACATATTGTGTGCCTTGAAATGAACACTGGATCAGAACCAGTCCGAAAAAAATTGTAAGCGAAACCTTAACAAAAACATTACCATCACTTACATCAACGAGCTGAATTCCCGCATTTTGCAATTCTTCTATTTTTGTCAGTTACTAATGTTTGTTAATTGAAATCTTTTACCTTTTCCCTTTAGAAGAGCTGCCAAATTTTCATATATGTACATACATATGTATGTTTGCCTAAAGCTCCTAACTCGAAATAAAACTTGTCCATACATATTTACATGTATTAAACGGGAATGAAATGATGAAATCAATGAATTTATTGAATCAAAATTCGATGAAAAACAAAATCAGTTTGACAAAAAAATAATTTTTTATTTAAGAAAAAGAGTTGTTTTGATGTCATTTAATTCGAAAAACAATCAATAATTATATTTCTAAGCACTATATTTCTAGTAAACTTTAGTTGAATGCTTCCGTTTTATGCGAACACATCCGCTGGCGTACTTACTCCACCACTAAAGGAATTGTTGTTGCCAATGACTGACAATAAGCAAGCAGAAAGTCATTAAAATTGATTGGTTCAGTCAAAAACCATTTTTGAGTGCTGACATTTATTGATTCTAGTTTAGACAAGCCCCAAAGGTTTTTGCCAATGCTCACACGTATTCACAGACGAGGAGCGAATTACAACAAAAACAATGTAAACAAATGGGTTTTGAAAGGAAGGAGGGGTAAAGGTTTAATATCTCTTTACTCAATGATTTCTGATATTAGATCTCACTGAAGTATCAGACTGGCGATGGGTCCCATCAAAGGACGAAGCGACCCAATGGCAGAGATTTCCGGAGTTCAACACGGTTAGTCGTTGGTTTACAGGACCTACTTTTCTGAAGACACCAGTAGAATATTGAACACAGGAGCCTGTAGAACCAGAGCCCGCCTGCGAAGAACTAAGAACGCAGTTCGTCAATTTTCATCACGTGGAACAACGAGAAAGCGTACATAGTTAAGCTTAACGATATAGCTGACTTCAAATTGCTGATTAGAAGCACCGCCTACGTTTTCCGATTTATCAACAATCTCAAAAAGAAAAACTAACTTCATAGGCTCGGTGGATTATTATTACGGAAGGAACTTTGTTGGGTAGAGAACATTCTATTTCAAGAAGCACAGAGCAGCGAATATCTAGAATATCTAGGAAGTGGCGGATCTGCAAGCGAATCAATGTGTTCAGAAAGGCAGCCCTATCTTCAATTTTTGTCCGTTCCTAGACAGCAATGGCATCATTGGGGCAAACGGTCAGTCTCGCAAGGGATGTGAGTGATGACGTCACGCAACCAGTTATACTACTCAGGTCACATCGGATTACGACGCTCATTATATCCGATGTTCATAGTAGGTAATAGACCCTTGTGGCTGGGAATTAAAAAAGATGATTTTTAGGGAAACGCGTCATAAGTGTTTGCTTTTTGGGGTAAAAAGTGTCATTTTAAAATTTTGATGTATTGCGTCTGCCTGTGATGGGAATTCAGTTGGTTTCTGGAGAAAGTGTGTGCGAGGGGGTGGTTGTGTGTTATGGATGATAGTTAATGCGTAACTAAGATGAAGGAGGGAGTGAATATGTATTTTGGATCTGTGTGTGTTTTTTTTATGGTTGCGCAAATCAATGTGGTAATCTTCTAAAGATACTAATAGCCCGGGCTACCAGCATGCACGATTCGCAGACCCGAATTACTCGATGACAGGAATGCGCCTATGTACTAATCCACACCCAGCACTCTTCTACCACTCTCCCCGCGGGACTGCCGTTAGGTACTTCTTCGCGGGGCTGGTTAGCTTTATGCTATGCTCTCTGTTTCCGCTGTTACAGCTCGCCTTATTTTCTCTATTCTTCTGAGCTCGGTTTGAACGTTTGTTACGAACCCAGAAATTTCCATCCAGTCATCCTCTGAGCCTTGGAAGACTGTTTCTTCATTCCACGAAGCGTGCAATGGAAAACAGCATGCTCTGTGTCCTCTTCCTGGTCTGGGCAGTCGGGGCAGAAAGGTGAGCTATCGTGTCCAAATCGATATAGATATTTCCGATAGCCACCGCGGCCGGACAAGAACTGCGTAAGATGGTAGTTGCAGTCACCGTGGACTCGTTTTATCCAGAACGCGATAGTCTGGATCAACTTGTAGGCCCATCTGCCTTTAGTAGTGCTGTCCCACCTAGATTGCCACGCAGTCATTGAGACTGATTTTTCCTCTTCCTTGATCCTCTTGATTGTTGATGGTTCCAACTGCCTCCTGTTGTAGATCCTTAGCATCTCGTCTACGAGGATGTCAATAGGGATCATTCCGGCTATGACGAAAGCAGCTTCGTCCGAAATCGTTCGAAAGCCACTGATTGTCCTTAATGCGCAGAGTCTGTAGACTGATGATAATTTTCTTCTCGTTTCCTTCTTCGCTATAGCCCTTGCCCATACCGGGGCAGCGTATAATAGGACTGAGCTGACTACTCTGGATATCAAGATCCTTCTAGAATACCCAGGTCCTCCAATATTTGGCAGAATTCGGGAAAGTGCTGGTTGCATTAGTGACGCCTTTTTACTTGAGTAGTCAACGTGCATTTTAAAATGTAGCCTATGGTCCATCATTACTCCTAGGTATTTTATTGCTTCCTTCGATCTTATACTTTGGTTTCCAACCCTTATATTCACTGGTTATTGAGACGGTCTCTGTTTTGTGGTCCGCTAATTCAAGGCCAGCGGTTTCCAACCAGTCTTTGATTTTAGCCACTGCTTCGTTGGTGGCCGTCTCTATTTCGTGAATATGTTTTGCCACTGTAACAAAGGCAATATCGTCAGCAAAATCAAATATTTTAACTCCTTGTGGCAACTTTAGTTGTAGGACTCCATCATACATGATGTTCCATAGTAGAGGTCCCAGTACCGATCCTTGTGGGATCCCCGCCGAGACATTATTGTACTCTAGTCCGTCATTTGCCTCGTACTTCAGCCTCCTGTTACTGAGGTAGCTTGATATTATTCTCCGCAGGTAGTACAGTGTGTCCATTCTGGTGAGTGATCTTAGTATAAATGACTAATTTGCCGAGTTAAAGGATTTTTTAATGTCCAGCGTCACTACTGCACAATATTCCTTTGTCCCCCATCGCCATTTATCTCCACTTATTGCTTCCGTTGTTCTGTCAACTACCGCCTTTATAGCGTCAACGGTGGAACGTGATTTTCTAAACCCGCTCTGATGGTCAGACAAGGCTCCTCTTTTTTCTGCTATAATTAACAATCTGTTGTATATAATCCGTTCCAGTATCTTTCCCAGTGTGTCTAGTAGACATATTGGGCGATATGACGAAGGTTCTCCAGGTGGTTTGTTTCCCTTTGGTAACAGTACTAGATGTTGTAGCTTCCATTGTTCTGGAAAAATCCCTTCCTCTAGGCACGTTTGCATTGTTGTGATGAACATGTCCGGTCTTTGTTGAACTGCCGCTTTCACAGCCTCGTTTGGAATGCCGTCGGGTCCCGGCGCCTTCTCGTCGCGTATCTTTTTGCATGCTGCAGAGAGTTCATTCCACGTGATTGTTGGAATGTCCTCTGTGTGGGTCTCTCTTATTATGTCACACATAGTAGATGGACTTTGTGGGAATAAATGTTCAACTATGGACTTCAGCATTATGGGACATGATATTTGTGGGGACCTGGAGCCCTTCAGTTTAGTCATTACTACCCTGTATGCCGTGCCCCACGGATTTATGTCAGCTTCGTCGCATAGACGTTTGAAGCATATTCTTTTCCTCTCCTTGATTGCCCTTTTTAAGTCCCGCCTTGCTAACTGGAATGTGTCTAGACGTTCTTGGAAATCGGGTCTCCTCCTGGATCGTTGAGCTCTGCGTCGGACTTGTAGGCATCTTGCCCTTAGTACTTTTATTTCTTCATTCCACCAGTAGCAAGGTCCACCCATTTTGCCGGCTAATGACACTTTTAAACTCCGTAGTTCTGTCTCCTGTTCCATCGAGCTGTATTAGTAGGTCTTCTTTTTGGGGTCCCCCCTGTTCATTGCGTAGGATCTGCGCATAAGACAGGTGGAACTCTGATTTTAGTGGCTGTGGTGCAGGTGTATCCTTTTTTGATGAAGGTGACTCACTTATTTCCTCCTTACTTCTCCGTGGTGCTGCTATTTGGTCACCTGGCGACCGCAGCATTCTTGAACTCCTATGGAAAGAGTTCAAGGTGATTGTGATCATTTCTTTTGGGTTCCCACTCAAAGCCGCTATCAATGTTCGGATGTGTAGTCACCCAAGGATCCCATGGTTGTCTATGCAAGCAATGAGGCAGTAATGGCGACGAAACATTGAACGTACTTTGAGGCCTGCCATGGTTGTTTTAACGGGACGGGGGCGCTTACAGCATTAGCTGAAAGCCATTTCCGCAAGATTTCACTCTTGCTTACTGAGGTGACAGAATACTACAAACGTCGGCCCTCGTAGCTGTCATTTTCAGTTCGTTTTCCAGTATACCGTAATTAAGACCTTACTGGGCTCGGTCTTAATGGAAACCGTTTGTGGTTCCCCTTTTGATTTTAATTATCACACAGTAGTGTGGTCAATGTTCCGTTGACCTTTTCAGCCACGCCCTCCTTCTCTGCCGTTCTTGGACTGCTTATTGGGTACATATCTGCAGGCCGTTCACTATCCGCCACCTGTGACCCCCACAGTTGCATGAGCTTAGCCCCACCACCCCGTCCGACTTGGTGCCTGCGTGTATGTGTATGTATGTGTTTATGTGTATGTGTGTGTGTGCGGATGATGAAGAATGGAGGAGATCTTATCTATGGGATGTGGAATTCGTGATTGTTGTTATCTGGGGTGAGTGCGAGAGATGATAATATATTCGGTACATTTCATGTTTTTTTTTACTATTTTTGTCTGACTAAAAATGGTTTTTTCTACAACTTCTGTTAATCGTACGTGAAAAAGTTGTTGAACACAATTTGTAGAAAATTTATCAAAGATAAAAGTTTTATAAAAAAAAATGTTTGTTAAGTAAAAGTTGTGAGAAAAATCCATTTTAAGTAAAAAATTGGACCAACAAATTTTCATAATTTTGAGTTACACAAATTACACAAAGTTATCACAATTTTTATGTCTACTGAGTTGTCCCTCGAAAATGTATAAAACGGTTTTTATAACTGTAATAGTTCAGAAGTTATACCATTAAAAGTGGTTATACCTTTAAATCGGAGGTGACCCACTTCAACGGGCCATGTATAACGGTAAAATGGAGTGTGTAAACTTTCACAAAGGCATGGAATATAATGGATTATCACAAGTCAGGGTAATGTTGATTTGATAAGAGTGGGTCAGGGATAGGAAATTTGAATGTACGAAAAGAAATAAATTGAATGTACATACATTAAGTAAACATACATACGTATGTACATACATTAAGTAATACTTTCTGAGAACAGTCGGAGATACATATACATATATGTACATACCTACGAAATATTTATACATAATCTGTTGTAGAATTGTTATTATCGAAATACTGATATTACTTAAATGTAAACGCTACCTCAAATGTGAATTCGCCCTTCTGCTCCTAGTTCTGCCCTCTGGCTGTCATGTTTTGTTTGAATTTAAATCGGCGTGCTTTTCCGATTCCGTTTTGTTGGCATTTGTCCACTTCACCTAGCAGCGGGGGGACGCACAAAGCGTAAGTATTAAATTGTTTTATTATCATTGTTAATCACATTGTAAATTATAGGAAATAAAACCCCTCACCAAATAAAAGAAGAAGAAGGGTTCTTATTTGCCCCTCCCGCCTAGGGGCGATTATAACACCTTTTATTTCGCCTTTTGGTTGGCGATACCACCATCGAAGCACCGGCGGCCAGTGTAGTACCCTAATCGGCAAACAACGAGTCAGCGTGTTCATTCATCAGCTATGCACCAACAAGTAGCGTGCAACACAACCACCATACGGCGAATCAAAGTGTCGGTGTGTCTGCTAATCAGCCGTACACCAAGAAGAAAGTGCAGCATCTAACGCCAGCTTAGCAGACCACTAAACCGACAGCAGTCTGCAGAGCACCTCAGTGAAGCAGTCGACAGACAATCTCAGTTCCAGTGAAGCAGTCAACAGTGCATCGCAGTTCCTGTGAAGCAGTCAACGAAGCACTTCTGTTCCAGTGGAGCAACAGGGTCAGAAGGTGAAAGCGGGATAGTTCAGAGTGAGTACTACAGTTAAGATTAGTGGGTTTTTGGGTTGAGTGCGGTTGTGTCAAATAAATACACATAGATTTATTGAATTAAAAACGAGTTTTAAAGTTAATTAAATTACGTAATACCATATATATCGCGGTTGAACGAAAAAGTTAACAAGCGGCACACATTCATAGTCACACATAACAGAGCGTACGGAAAATAACTGTTGCTGCCGTTAGAGAGTAGGGCAGTTATACATAGCCACCCCTGAGCCTGAACGCGTACACTATAGGTACATTTGTGATGTTTGCTGCTGCCGTTAGGTATTAGGGCCGTTACAAATATACACCCACGCGAATAGAGACATCGTGTGAGCCTAAAGTTGAAGTAAGGATTGACGTTTGCTGCTGCCGTTAGGTATTAGGGCCGTTTCAAATATACACCCATGCGTATACAGCCATTGGCTGAGCCTGGGTTAGAAAAGATATATTGATAGATACCCGTGTCCTCCGCTAGAGTAGGGCTGTTTTAATTGGGAAGAACCGCCTCCAATATCAAATAATGCCGCGAACACGTTCGAGTCAAGCCGATCATCCAGAGATTGAAATGGAAGACGGTAGTGAAACGAAGGATCTGAACCTCACCATGTGTGGTTCCAATGCAGCGACTTCAAGCAACACTTCGGCTGAAAATAAGCTAGCCGCGATGACGAGCTTGTTACAATATCTGCAAGCAGAGCTCTCTAGAACAAACAAAAGGTTACTAGAAAGCGAACAAGCACGGGATCAACGAACCGTCAACCCAGGTAGCGAAGGGGATCCTTCGAGAATCGTAAATCGAAGTAGCGAGCCACTAACTGACGAACCTGAATCATCGTTAACGGCTGTGCTCGGAGAGTTGCGTCGTACCTTATCGACATCCAAGGGGGAACATAGTCGGAAGCTGTACGACTTGGCGGAGTTCAGCGGCTGGAAGAATGGCCGTCGTTTACGACCACGACAGAGGAGTACGGATACTCGAATTGGCAGAACATGATGCGTCTGCAAAAGGCTATGAAACCGTAGAATACCTTCTTATTCACAGCAGCAATGTTCAGCGGACCATGGACGTCCTACAGGAACGATTTGGTAGACCAGAGCAGTTGGTGAAAAGCCAAATCGAGAATTTTCGAAATGTGGCTTGCATCCCTGAAAATAGGATCGATCTGCTGGTTCCTTTCGCGACAAAGGTACATAATCTGGCATCATTCTTGGAAGCAGGAAAGTGCGAGCGCCATCTGAGTAATCCAACACTAATGGACGAGTTACTTCAAAAGCTACCAGTACAGAGAAGGCTTGATTGGGCTAGGTATGCCGTCAATATCCATCCAAGGGCAACAGTGCGACACCTGCAGGAGTTAGCACGCATGGTGAACCTGGCATGCACTAATGTCAATGAACAACCACTCCAGCGAAATGTAAGAGGCATTGGAGGAGGTGGTGGAAGGGGTCGATTTTTCCACGCCAATGAGGCGACGGTCATTCCACGGGGTACGATATCTTCTTTAGTTTGCAATGGGCAGCATAAGGTAGTAAGGTGTAGGCGATTTTTAGACATGAACGGGGCTCAGCAATGACGAGCAGTTCGTCAACTGCGGTTGTGCTTCAACTGTCTGCGTGAGGGACATAGAAGCAGCAGCTGCGCGCAGCAACACCTATGCGATGTACGGCGATGCTCAAAGAAGATCCACAAGCTTTTGGACGATTCGATTAATGCCTTCGAGTCGGAGGGCAGAATATCACAACGAAACGCTTCAGAACAGCGGGACAGGGTATGGCAGAGCGACTCATAGCCAGCTGTACTTACACACACATCCACGGTAGCAACGAAACTCTTGTTCAAAATTCTTCCGGTAAAGTTATATGACCGCGTTAAAGAAGTAACCTGTTACGCGTTCCTTGACGAAGGTTCATCAGTGTCGTTGATGAACGAAAGTCTCATGCATCGTTGCGGAAGTAGGATTTGACGTTTCAGTGGTTTGGAAACAAAAGCGTTACGGAGCCCTCAAGTACAATGAATTTACACATCTCCGGAGTTCGGCCGAAGAGCAATAGGTTCGCCCTAAACAACGTAAGGACAGTGAAAGATCTCAAGTTACCCACTCAAACGCTGGACCTAACGAAGCTACATCTAAAGGAGCGGCAAAGGAAGAGACTCTCACTCTACAGCTATGAGATGGCGGCACCGGAAATACTGATTGGTTTGAATAACGCACAGCTGGGTATGACGCGAAGGATTGTAGCTAACGGCTGGAATCGAGATCGGCGGTAGTCTTAACCAAACTCGGCTGGGTGGTCTATGGAGCGGATATAGGTAACGCGGGAAGGCAGAGTCATCGCTTATGTTTTGCACAAATCGGTTCGCAGTCACTGGATAACCTTGAGCACGTAGTAACCACTTATGAAGAAAACTACCCAAAGGAAGGGAACGCGTTTTGAAACTGGACTGTTGTGGAAGCAGAACAACATAGTTTTACCAGCAAGTCGAAGCCTGGCCGAGAAGCGCCTTAAAGCGCTCGAGAGGTAGTTTCAAAGAGATGCGGGATATCAGCAAGAATACCGCCGTATCATGGCTGAGTATAAAGAAAAGGGATGCGTGAGGAAGTTAAGTGCGGCCGAGGCTGCCGTAAAGGGACCTCGAACATGGTACTTGCCTAACTTTGGCGTAAGTAACCCAAATAAGTCCGGAAAGATACGCTTGGTTTTCGACGCAGCCGCCGAGGTTAATGGTACCTCGCTGAACTCCACCTTACTCCGTGGACCCGATCAATGTCAAGATCTCCTAACCGTATTGATAAAGTTTAGAGAGAAGCCGGTGGGTGTGTGTGCAGACATCGTGGAGATGTTCCATCAAGTACAAATACGGCAAGAAGACCAAGATCCGCAGAGATTCTTGTGGAAAGCCAGTCAAGATGATGCAATAGGCGAATACGTAATGACCGTGATAACGTTTGGAGCTACGTGTTCTCCCAGTTCAGCCCAGTTTGTAAAAAACCGAAACGCTCTAAATTTCCAAGAAAAATTTCCGATTGCAGTAGATGCTATAGTCCACAACCACTACGTCTACGACTTCGTCCACTGCTTCACAGACGAAGAGGAAGCTGTAAAAATTTCATAGGAGGTAGCATGGATACATAAACAAGGTGGTTTCGAGCTCAAGGGATTCACATCCAATTCCGCGCTGCTAAATCGCAAGTTCAATCAAGACCAGCTAAACACATCAATTCTAAGCCTGGACAAGAATGAGATGGCTCATTACCAAAAGGTGCTGGGCATGCACTGGGATACGAGCCGAGACATTTTTCGATTCATGATGGCCTTTCGGAAGGTTGATCCTAGACTACTTGAGACCAAGTGGGTTGGGATTAGCCTATTCCCGATGAAGCTCATGAGCTATGGGTGAAATGGATGATGCAGCTAAAGGAGGTTTCGAAAATATGTGTACCTAGGTGTTATGGCGCCGCGTTTGTTAGTACTCAGGTAGAGCTCCACATTTTTGCTGATGCGAGCGAGAGTATGTATGCTGCCGTAGGGTATTGGAGAATCTCCGAGCAGGGAGGCGGATCAAGTCTTGCGTTCTTAGGAGGGAAAACGAAATGTGCGTCACTTAAATTGATATCAATCCCAGCTGCAATCAGCCGTTTTACCTACACGTCTTCGACAGGCTATACTCCTGAGACATAATGTGAAACCAATCCGGATCGTGATGTGGAGCGACTCAAGTACCGTCCTATCGTGGATAAAATAAGATCATCGACGCTATAAGCCGTACGTGGCACACCGAGTCAACGAAATCTTGGAGAATAGCGAAGTAGCTGAGTGGAGATGGCTTCCAAGTACACTCAATCCGGCGGACTTCGGTACTCGCATGAAGATCGACAAAAGGGAGTCGTTTTGGATAAATGGTCCAAGGTTCCTCCTGGAAGGTGAATCCGCATGGCCGGTCATTCAACCTTGTACCGTGACTGACGAAGAGCTCCGCCTTAAATTTCTAGCCCTGTTCGCTAAAGAAGAGAAGGAAAACTTTGAAAGATTCTCGTGTTTCAATAGGTTGAAAAGAGTAGTGGGATGGGACCTACGTTTTAAAAACAATTGTTCAAGACCCCATATGAAAGAGAGTTTGGAAGGTTGAAGGCGTTCGAGTTGGAGAACGCAGAACTAGCCATTTACCGTACATTCAAATTGATGCTCTTGCTGAAGGTTACCACGTGCTATCTTTAAATGGTCACGTGGAGAAGAACAGCAAGTTCTGGAAGCTCACGGCGTGCCTGAACGAAGCGAAGGTGATTTCCGTGAACGGACGTATCAATAACGCCATAGCGGTTCCCCCTCATACACGCCGACCAATGGTGTTACCGAAAGACCATCATGTGACCATAACCTCGCAAACCATCAAAACGAAGAAACCATCATAGCTGAGATACTACGTAGATACTGGATACCTCATATCCGAGTAGTCGTGCGACGTGCTGCAAACATGTGCCAAATTTGCCTCTTACCCCTCTAATTGGTCAACTACCAGAGGATAGCCTCACACCATTCGTAAGACCCTTCACCTATGTGGGATTGGTCTACATGGGACCATGTGGAAAATGGCAGGCGCAGAGAAAAACGGTGGATTGCGCTCTTCACCTGCCTAACTACGCGCGCCGTACATTTGGAAGTCGCCAGAGACCTTTCTACTGAAACCTGTTTGATGTGCATTAGGAACTTCACATCCGACGAGGAACACCCGTACGTATTCGCTCAGATAATGCCACTAATTTTGTTGGAGCCGACAGAGAGCTGAAAAGGCAAACAAGAGGATTCGACCACGGCAGAATAACCGACGTGTTAGCAAACAGCAGAAGAGAGTGGCTCTTCAATTGTCCTCTAAACCCCCATGCAGGAGGATGTTGGGAGCGCCTGGTAAGAAGCGTAAAGCGAGCTATGGGCCATGCGATACTCAACGAGAGCCTGCAAGAGCACAGTTTGTATAGTCTGGTGTGTGTAGCCGAGAATATAGTTAACTAGCGACCGCTTACTCATATACCCCTAGACACATCCACTGATGAACACTTAACCCCTAATCATTTTCTTACAGGTACAAGCAACTCCGAACAGACCCCTCATCCGCACGAAAGAGAATGTTTGTGACCCGAAAGCAGTGGCGTAAGGTGCAGCAGGCACAGTATCGCTTTTGGAAAAAGTGGTTGGGCAAATATCTTCCGGACCTGTGCCGGCGAATGAAATGGTACCAGCCTGTGAGACCCCTTTCGGTGGGAGACCTGGTGCTCGTGTCTGATGGCAGCGTTCCTCGCTCGAAATGTCCCATGGGAAGAGTGACGAGAGTGTTTCCTGGGGACGACTCCCAAGTCAGAACAGCGGAAGTGCAGACCCGTTCCGGCGTTTTGAAGCGCCCTTCTTGTATGCTGGCAAAACTAGACGTTGGTGAATCTGAGGCGGTCTAGATCCACGGAGGGGGGGATGTTGTAGAATTGTTATTATTAAAATATTGATATTACTTAAATGTGAACGCTACCTCAAATGTGAGTTCGCCTTTCTGCTGATAGTTCTGCCCTCTGGCTGTCATGTTTTGTTTGAATTTAACTCGGTGTGCTTTCCCAATTCCATTTTGTTGGCATTTGGCCACTTCACCTAGCAGCGGGGGGACGCACAAAGCGTAAGTATTAAATTGTTTTATTATCATTGTTAATCACATTGTAAATTATAGGAAATAAAACCCCTCACCAAATAAAAGAAGAAGAAGGGTTCTTATTTGCCCCTCCCGCCTAGGGGCGATTATAACACCTTTTATTTCGCCTTTTGGTTGGCGATACCACCATCGAAGCACCGGCGGCCAGTGTAGTACCCTAATCGGCAAACAACGAGTCAGCGTGTTCATTCATCAGCTATGCACCAACAAGTAGCGTGCAACACAACCACCATACGGCGAATCAAAGTGTCGGTGTGTCTGCTAATCAGCCGTACACCAAGAAGAAAGTGCAGCATCTAACGCCAGCTTAGCAGACCACTAAACCGACAGCAGTCTGCAGAGCACCTCAGTGAAGCAGTCGACAGACAATCTCAGTTCCAGTGAAGCAGTCAACAGTGCATCGCAGTTCCTGTGAAGCAGTCAACGAAGCACTTCTGTTCCAGTGGAGCAACAGGGTCAGAAGGTGAAAGCGGGATAGTTCAGAGTGAGTACTACAGTTAAGATTAGTGGGTTTTTGGGTTGAGTGCGGTTGTGTCAAATAAATACACATAGATTTATTGAATTAAAAACGAGTTTTAAAGTTAATTAAATTACGTAATACCATATATATCGCGGTTGAACGAAAAAGTTAACAAGCGGCACACATTCATAGTCACACATAACAGAGCGTACGGAAAATAACTGTTGCTGCCGTTAGAGAGTAGGGCAGTTATACATAGCCACCCCTGAGCCTGAACGCGTACACTATAGGTACATTTGTGATGTTTGCTGCTGCCGTTAGGTATTAGGGCCGTTACAAATATACACCCACGCGAATAGAGACATCGTGTGAGCCTAAAGTTGAAGTAAGGATTGACGTTTGCTGCTGCCGTTAGGTATTAGGGCCGTTTCAAATATACACCCATGCGTATACAGCCATTGGCTGAGCCTGGGTTAGAAAAGATATATTGATAGATACCCGTGTCCTCCGCTAGAGTAGGGCTGTTTTAATTGGGAAGAACCGCCTCCAATATCAAATAATGCCGCGAACACGTTCGAGTCAAGCCGATCATCCAGAGATTGAAATGGAAGACGGTAGTGAAACGAAGGATCTGAACCTCACCATGTGTGGTTCCAATGCAGCGACTTCAAGCAACACTTCGGCTGAAAATAAGCTAGCCGCGATGACGAGCTTGTTACAATATCTGCAAGCAGAGCTCTCTAGAACAAACAAAAGGTTACTAGAAAGCGAACAAGCACGGGATCAACGAACCGTCAACCCAGGTAGCGAAGGGGATCCTTCGAGAATCGTAAATCGAAGTAGCGAGCCACTAACTGACGAACCTGAATCATCGTTAACGGCTGTGCTCGGAGAGTTGCGTCGTACCTTATCGACATCCAAGGGGGAACATAGTCGGAAGCTGTACGACTTGGCGGAGTTCAGCGGCTGGAAGAATGGCCGTCGTTTACGACCACGACAGAGGAGTACGGATACTCGAATCGGCAGAACATGATGCGTCTGCAAAAGGCTATGAAACCGTAGAATACCTTCTTATTCACAGCAGCAATGTTCAGCGGACCATGGACGTCCTACAGGAACGATTTGGTAGACCAGAGCAGTTGGTGAAAAGCCAAATCGAGAATTTTCGAAATGTGGCTTGCATCCCTGAAAATAGGATCGATCTGCTGGTTCCTTTCGCGACAAAGGTACATAATCTGGCATCATTCTTGGAAGCAGGAAAGTGCGAGCGCCATCTGAGTAATCCAACACTAATGGACGAGTTACTTCAAAAGCTACCAGTACAGAGAAGGCTTGATTGGGCTAGGTATGCCGTCAATATCCATCCAAGGGCAACAGTGCGACACCTGCAGGAGTTAGCACGCATGGTGAACCTGGCATGCACTAATGTCAATGAACAACCACTCCAGCGAAATGTAAGAGGCATTGGAGGAGGTGGTGGAAGGGGTCGATTTTTCCACGCCAATGAGGCGACGGTCATTCCACGGGGTACGATATCTTCTTTAGTTTGCAATGGGCAGCATAAGGTAGTAAGGTGTAGGCGATTTTTAGACATGAACGGGGCTCAGCAATGACGAGCAGTTCGTCAACTGCGGTTGTGCTTCAACTGTCTGCGTGAGGGACATAGAAGCAGCAGCTGCGCGCAGCAACACCTATGCGATGTACGGCGATGCTCAAAGAAGATCCACAAGCTTTTGGACGATTCGATTAATGCCTTCGAGTCGGAGGGCAGAATATCACAACGAAACGCTTCAGAACAGCGGGACAGGGTATGGCAGAGCGACTCATAGCCAGCTGTACTTACACACACATCCACGGTAGCAACGAAACTCTTGTTCAAAATTCTTCCGGTAAAGTTATATGACCGCGTTAAAGAAGTAACCTGTTACGCGTTCCTTGACGAAGGTTCATCAGTGTCGTTGATGAACGAAAGTCTCATGCATCGTTGCGGAAGTAGGATTTGACGTTTCAGTGGTTTGGAAACAAAAGCGTTACGGAGCCCTCAAGTACAATGAATTTACACATCTCCGGAGTTCGGCCGAAGAGCAATAGGTTCGCCCTAAACAACGTAAGGACAGTGAAAGATCTCAAGTTACCCACTCAAACGCTGGACCTAACGAAGCTACATCTAAAGGAGCGGCAAAGGAAGAGACTCTCACTCTACAGCTATGAGATGGCGGCACCGGAAATACTGATTGGTTTGAATAACGCACAGCTGGGTATGACGCGAAGGATTGTAGCTAACGGCTGGAATCGAGATCGGCGGTAGTCTTAACCAAACTCGGCTGGGTGGTCTATGGAGCGGATATAGGTAACGCGGGAAGGCAGAGTCATCGCTTATGTTTTGCACAAATCGGTTCGCAGTCACTGGATAACCTTGAGCACGTAGTAACCACTTATGAAGAAAACTACCCAAAGGAAGGGAACGCGTTTTGAAACTGGACTGTTGTGGAAGCAGAACAACATAGTTTTACCAGCAAGTCGAAGCCTGGCCGAGAAGCGCCTTAAAGCGCTCGAGAGGTAGTTTCAAAGAGATGCGGGATATCAGCAAGAATACCGCCGTATCATGGCTGAGTATAAAGAAAAGGGATGCGTGAGGAAGTTAAGTGCGGCCGAGGCTGCCGTAAAGGGACCTCGAACATGGTACTTGCCTAACTTTGGCGTAAGTAACCCAAATAAGTCCGGAAAGATACGCTTGGTTTTCGACGCAGCCGCCGAGGTTAATGGTACCTCGCTGAACTCCACCTTACTCCGTGGACCCGATCAATGTCAAGATCTCCTAACCGTATTGATAAAGTTTAGAGAGAAGCCGGTGGGTGTGTGTGCAGACATCGTGGAGATGTTCCATCAAGTACAAATACGGCAAGAAGACCAAGATCCGCAGAGATTCTTGTGGAAAGCCAGTCAAGATGATGCAATAGGCGAATACGTAATGACCGTGATAACGTTTGGAGCTACGTGTTCTCCCAGTTCAGCCCAGTTTGTAAAAAACCGAAACGCTCTAAATTTCCAAGAAAAATTTCCGATTGCAGTAGATGCTATAGTCCACAACCACTACGTCTACGACTTCGTCCACTGCTTCACAGACGAAGAGGAAGCTGTAAAAATTTCATAGGAGGTAGCATGGATACATAAACAAGGTGGTTTCGAGCTCAAGGGATTCACATCCAATTCCGCGCTGCTAAATCGCAAGTTCAATCAAGACCAGCTAAACACATCAATTCTAAGCCTGGACAAGAATGAGATGGCTCATTACCAAAAGGTGCTGGGCATGCACTGGGATACGAGCCGAGACATTTTTCGATTCATGATGGCCTTTGGGAAGGTTGATCCTAGACTACTTGAGACCAAGTGGGTTGGGATTAGCCTATTCCCGATGAAGCTCATGAGCTATGGGTGAAATGGATGATGCAGCTAAAGGAGGTTTCGAAAATATGTGTACCTAGGTGTTATGGCGCCGCGTTTGTTAGTACTCAGGTAGAGCTCCACATTTTTGCTGATGCGAGCGAGAGTATGTATGCTGCCGTAGGGTATTGGAGAATCTCCGAGCAGGGAGGCGGATCAAGTCTTGCGTTCTTAGGAGGGAAAACGAAATGTGCGTCACTTAAATTGATATCAATCCCAGCTGCAATCAGCCGTTTTACCTACACGTCTTCGACAGGCTATACTCCTGAGACATAATGTGAAACCAATCCGGATCGTGATGTGGAGCGACTCAAGTACCGTCCTATCGTGGATAAAATAAGATCATCGACGCTATAAGCCGTACGTGGCACACCGAGTCAACGAAATCTTGGAGAATAGCGAAGTAGCTGAGTGGAGATGGCTTCCAAGTACACTCAATCCGGCGGACTTCGGTACTCGCATGAAGATCGACAAAAGGGAGTCGTTTTGGATAAATGGTCCAAGGTTCCTCCTGGAAGGTGAATCCGCATGGCCGGTCATTCAACCTTGTACCGTGACTGACGAAGAGCTCCGCCTTAAATTTCTAGCCCTGTTCGCTAAAGAAGAGAAGGAAAACTTTGAAAGATTCTCGTGTTTCAATAGGTTGAAAAGAGTAGTGGGATGGGACCTACGTTTTAAAAACAATTGTTCAAGACCCCATATGAAAGAGAGTTTGGAAGGTTGAAGGCGTTCGAGTTGGAGAACGCAGAACTAGCCATTTACCGTACATTCAAATTGATGCTCTTGCTGAAGGTTACCACGTGCTATCTTTAAATGGTCACGTGGAGAAGAACAGCAAGTTCTGGAAGCTCACGGCGTGCCTGAACGAAGCGAAGGTGATTTCCGTGAACGGACGTATCAATAACGCCATAGCGGTTCCCCCTCATACACGCCGACCAATGGTGTTACCGAAAGACCATCATGTGACCATAACCTCGCAAACCATCAAAACGAAGAAACCATCATAGCTGAGATACTACGTAGATACTGGATACCTCATATCCGAGTAGTCGTGCGACGTGCTGCAAACATGTGCCAAATTTGCCTCTTACCCCTCTAATTGGTCAACTACCAGAGGATAGCCTCACACCATTCGTAAGACCCTTCACCTATGTGGGATTGGTCTACATGGGACCATGTGGAAAATGGCAGGCGCAGAGAAAAACGGTGGATTGCGCTCTTCACCTGCCTAACTACGCGCGCCGTACATTTGGAAGTCGCCAGAGACCTTTCTACTGAAACCTGTTTGATGTGCATTAGGAACTTCACATCCGACGAGGAACACCCGTACGTATTCGCTCAGATAATGCCACTAATTTTGTTGGAGCCGACAGAGAGCTGAAAAGGCAAACAAGAGGATTCGACCACGGCAGAATAACCGACGTGTTAGCAAACAGCAGAAGAGAGTGGCTCTTCAATTGTCCTCTAAACCCCCATGCAGGAGGATGTTGGGAGCGCCTGGTAAGAAGCGTAAAGCGAGCTATGGGCCATGCGATACTCAACGAGAGCCTGCAAGAGCACAGTTTGTATAGTCTGGTGTGTGTAGCCGAGAATATAGTTAACTAGCGACCGCTTACTCATATACCCCTAGACACATCCACTGATGAACACTTAACCCCTAATCATTTTCTTACAGGTACAAGCAACTCCGAACAGACCCCTCATCCGCACGAAAGAGAATGTTTGTGACCCGAAAGCAGTGGCGTAAGGTGCAGCAGGCACAGTATCGCTTTTGGAAAAAGTGGTTGGCCAAATATCTTCCGGACCTGTGCCGGCGAATGAAATGGTACCAGCCTGTGAGACCCCTTTCGGTGGGAGACCTGGTGCTCGTGTCTGATGGCAGCGTTCCTCGCTCGAAATGTCCCATGGGAAGAGTGACGAGAGTGTTTCCTGGGGACGACTCCCAAGTCAGAACAGCGGAAGTGCAGACCCGTTCCGGCGTTTTGAAGCGCCCTTCTTGTATGCTGGCAAAACTAGACGTTGGTGAATCTGAGGCGGTCTAGATCCACGGAGGGGGGGATGTTGTAGAATTGTTATTATTAAAATATTGATATTACTTAAATGTGAACGCTACCTCAAATGTGAGTTCGCCTTTCTGCTGATAGTTCTGCCCTCTGGCTGTCATGTTTTGTTTGAATTTAACTCGGTGTGCTTTCCCAATTCCATTTTGTTGGCATTTGGCCACTTCACCTAGCGGCGGGAAGACGCACAAAGGCGTAAGTATTAAATTGTTTTATTATCATTGTATAATCACATTGTAAATTATAGGAAATAAAACCCCTCACCAAATAAAAGAAGAAGAAGGGTTCTTATTTGCCCCTCGCGCCCAGGAGGCGATTTCAACATAATGCATTAAATATGGGAATGAAACCAAATCTAGAACATAACCAGCATTCAAGTGTCTTTAAGAAGGTACTGCAGTGAGGGGATGACATACATATAAGGCTTGTCAAGGAACAGCTGAAACATGATTGTAATTTATTAATTATGAATTGACAAGCAAGTCAATCAGCCCTAAGTTATGCAATGAACTCGAAAGATCCTCAGATTTTAGAATTGCTACTACGTCAGAAAAATATAAAACTTAACAAAACACACGCTCATTTGTTAGATTTGGAAATGAATCCATCTATCAATCTAGAAGATATCCAGCATTCAAGTCTCTTTAAAACGGTATTGCAAATGAAGGGATGTATAAGGCTTGTCAAGGAATACCTGAAATATGATTGTAATTATTAATTATGAATCGACGAGCAAGTCGAACCGCCCTAAGTTATGCAATGAACTCCAGAGTTTCTCAAATCTTAGAAATGCTACTAGGTATGTACCTTAGAAAAATATAGAACTTAACTAAATACAAGCTCATCTGGCGCCACTCAATAGCATCGATCGATGTTTTATGCTGTGTAACCTTTCATAAAGGCATGGAATATAATGGATTATCACAAGTTAGGGCAATGTTGATTTGATAAGAGTGGGTCAAGGATAGGAAATTTGAATGTATGAAAAGAAATAATACATTAAGTAAACGTACATACATTAAGTAATACTTTATGAGAACAACCGAAGATACATATTGTAAGAAGGGGTGGGTAAGTGAAAAATGTTTCTCGATCCCTTCTAGAAAATATAAGAGGAATTAGGAAAAATAAAAACAAAAGATAAGCAAATGAGGTAGTAGGGCAGAAAATGCAAGTAGATACTGCGCACACGCAAATGGGTTGTTTACTCCGTTTTTTTGATGATAGGGTTAACTCAGTTGCGAAGAAATTTATGATAGTCATAAAATACAAATAGATACTGCGCGCACGCAAAATGGGGTTGTTTACTCTTTTCCGAGGTTTGGGTCAACTCTATTGTGAAGCAATTTTATGACGGTCATAAAATACCAAGTAGATACTGTCGATACACAAAAGGGTTGTTTATCATAACCAGGATATTTTGACTTTTTGTTTTTATGACATGCTGATCGGTCTGATGACTGAGTGTCAACAATCAAAACGATCAACGATGCTACACGCGTCATATAACCCTTTACCCTATCTGATACATATGTACATATTCCATACATTTTTGGGTAGTGGCTGAGTGCCACTATCGATTGATATAGTCATTCAGTAGCGAACTGTGAAACAAGTTAGTGGTGAAACTTTGAACAAAAAAGAAATAGAAAAAAAAGTGATATAGCAATTATTTTATGGGTGAGTTAATCACTGAGTCTTCTTTTTAAAACTGTTATAATTTAGAATTGTTTATAATTTTCTTTAAATTTTTTTAAATCTATTATTTAAATCTATCATTTAATTATGTGTGTGTTCGTCATTATTTTAAAATAAATGCGTGGATAGTTATTTTTATTTTATTTTTGTTATGATTAGTTATTTTCTTTTAAATCCGGTTTAGGTGGTTTAGAAAAACTATATTGTAGAAATTATTTTATGGGAGAGTTATTCACTGAGCTTCCCTAAGTTTCTCGTTAATGTAGGTATATTTATTTGTGTCATTGTATGTATTAAATACATATATGTAAAAATAAAAGTGGTTACGAAAAGTGGCGTTGACTCGAGTTGACTATTTATCAAACATATAAGGGTTGTAGCCCAAAGAGGTAACGGAGATGTGAGATTCGACCATTTGAGAGCCAACGGGGGAGGCGATACCGCTCCGTTTGGTGCCAATGAGTGGTTAGTGCCCTCCTGCCACAATCTAGTTTCGACGGGCTTGCCTGGTGATTCCGCTTCCCTGTCACTATATTATATCACATGAAGATGTGCGTATTCCTGCTTCGTGTGTAGCGATCACTTTCTCAACTCTTTTACATCCCAGTCATTTACTGTTTATTGTTTACCTTTTGTTTAGACTTATTTATTTTTATTTAAACGAATTTAAGGAGGCTCATGTGTTTGTGTTTGCTTTATATTTACAGAGAAAAAAAAAAGAAACAAAAACTGTTCGGTGACGTCCTCCCTCCACGACCAGCCCTGAGCCCAATTACGAACAACTTGTTAAAAATTATCTTTAATAAAAAAAAAAAAAAAAATATCGTTTTTTTTTTAATCTTTTTCTTATAATTCAGAAGTGGGATAACTGGTCATGGAAAGGATGGTCATATAACATATTAGAGGAATATTTATTTAAGAATTATGTATACATACATATTATGGATTTACAATTTACATTATGATATACATTTGATTTTTGTTTATTCAAATTTATTTAGTATCAAACTATCATTTTTTTAAGGTTTTATAAGTTGAGAGAAAATTTTATTTAACTTTTGTTTTTATCACTCATTTCATTTTAATTTTTACGGTGGTACGATAAAAATAGGACATTAATAGGTGTACACAGTGCTTTTACTGTGTAGTTGTGGAGGATAGATCACGGTTCTTGTACCGTGACTACCAGTGGTATTGCTAGTACATTAACTAGAAGACCCAATTTAAACAGCCTTCCAAGCAGACTCACTTGGAATGAAATAAAAGTCTTGGTTAGCTGTCTGATCATAAGTGATCGTTGATATTTATTTCACGCTATTTATAGATATAAATTGCTTACTTAGCATAAACTAACAATATTGAAAATAACAAAAACAGAAGTAATAGGCTTAATATAAGTATAACAATATTGATGACATTGCAAAAGTAGATAGATAGATAGATAGATAAATTCATTTATTGAGTACAGTTATTAACATAATGACATTACGTAAATATATAAGTATAAATAAATGAATTATAATGACAATGGCTAAGCCGTCTGCCAGATAGTCACTATATACTGATTACTGTGCAATGATCGTATTATTCTGTTCTTATTGTTTTTAATTTTCTTAAGTTACAAGAATTATAAGGCTTCGATATCTAAGTGCTGCTTCGCAGTACCCATATAACAAGTCCCAGTTCTGCCCATTAAGTATACCTATCACCTCCTCCAGCGTCATTGTGGCTTTATTAAAGTATTCCAATCTCCAATTCCTCAGGACGGGACAGATGCCAATAAAATGGAATGTATCTTCTATAGCGCACAGGTTACATAAAGAACAGTGTTTGTTTTCAGCATTACTAAAAGGTGTGCCGTTGAGTGCTAACAATTCTCCTCTCGCTCTGAATAGTAGTGATATTTTTCTGCAACTGTTACTATCAGTGAAATAATTATGTTCATTAAGGTTGTATTCTAAATTGGGATAAATTAGTCTATTTTCTGAGTTTATGGCTCTCTGAATGTATCCGCTTCTACGAGCTGTATCAGTTTCTCTTAATATTGAGTATAGTTGTTCTTTAAGATTTTCATGAGTTTCCGATCCGAAATCGATGCGTAGATCACATTCTTCTGCTAATTGTCTCCACTTCTGCACAAAAATCAGTTTCTTCCGTATTGCGTATGAGCCCAGAATGTATGGTAGTCTATTATGATTAAGGGAGATTGTTCTTACGATGTAGTCAAAGTGCAGCTTTAAAGTGTACATGTATATAGGGGATAGGCCAGTTTCCAGATTAATCATGTAATTGGGTGTATTCTGTGGCAGTTGAAATACTTTTTTGATGAAAAAGCTTTGAAGTTTTTCGACTTCTTCATACTCCTGATAGCCCCACACTTGAGCACCGTAGCACATGATCGATCGTAGCACTGCTTCATATATTTTATATTTTGCTGAGCTGCGAACCTCCTTCTTCCGTAGGAACAGATGCCATGTTGCATTTATAGTGTTTTTTGTCGCAGCCAATTTTTTTTGAGCATGTTGTTTCATATTGAAATTTGGTGTTAAGGTAACTCCAAGATACTTATATTCTTTTACTTGTTCTACTCTGTCTCCTCCAAAGTTCCATATTTCATTTTGAGCGCGCCTTCCTCTTCCCGAGCTTACAATCATAATGTTAGATTTATCCAAGTTAACGGTAAGGTTCCGAAAACGACAATAATCATACAGTTTATTTATCATCAGCTGTAAACTTTCTGGTGATTCGGCCAAAATGATTATATCGTCTGCATATAGGAGAGCTTTAATTCGAGTGTTCGCGATGTTTACTCCCGCTGGTAGAAACGTTATTATGTCATCTATGAATAATGTAAACAGGATTGCACTCAGAAGATATCCTTGTCTAACGCCAGTTTTAGATTCAAACCAATTTGATACATTTTTACCATCCCAAACAGCTGAACGCGTTCCCTTATACATTGCTTTTACCACAGATAACATCTTCGTTGATAGACCTAGTTGGCTTAATTTGTAATATAGTGCGTTTCTGTCAATTGAGTCGAACGCTGCTTTAAAGTCTACGAAGAAGATATAAAGTTTGCATTTTCTTCGTATGAAGTCCTGTGCAATTATCGTCAAATTAAAAATTTGTAGAGTATCCAAAGCGGAAACCAGATTGAAATTCGCTTAGAATATGCTTATCTTTGACCCATTTACTTATTCGGCTGAGTAGAACTGCGGTGAATATTTTAGCTATAGCATTTGTGAAAGATATTCCTCTATAGTTAGCCGGTATATTTGGATTTCCTTTTTTATATATAGGGAATATTATAGCTTCCTTGAAACTGTTTGGGACTTTTGCACTACTAAAGATGGAATTAAAACCCTTGCACATTTTTTTTAGAAATTCATTTGAGGCATTTTTATAGAATTCCGCTGATATCCGATCAGGTCCTGGTGCTTTTCCATCTTTTGAACGACGAATCGCGGCAAGAATTTCATCCAATTCTATGGGATTATCTAGGCTGGGTTCTATAATAAAAGGTTCTGCATACTGAATTGTCCCTGTTGCCGGTTCATGATTTAGCAGCGTACTGAAGTGACTTCTTAATAGATCTGCATCTAAATTATCTCCACAGGTGTGAGTACAGCCTCTTAAGGCTTTAATTTTGGTCCAATACTCTTTTGGGTTACATTCAGTAGCGAGGTCCAAGGCAATTTGTTGATAGAATCTTCGTTTCTTTTGTCTGTTGAAATTTTATTTTTGCCAAATTATATTCATATAGTAGGCTGCTATTCTCCTCATCAGCTTTTCTTACTTTATTGAGCAGGGTGAAGGACAACTTCATTGCTTTATCACAGTCTTTGTCGAACCATTTTTGTTTTCGCGTTTTTCTGTGTTGGCTTGACGTGTGTGGGATTGTATGATACAATTAACTAGTTGCTCAGTTGTATCCTGCTCTCGGCTACAGTCGACATTCCGTAAATTTCGGTTCAAATGATGTTCATAATATGTCTTATTAGCATTTCTCCAAACTATTTTTTGTGGTAGTTTTATTTCCTTATAGCGGTTTTGTCGTCCTATTGAGAATGACACGGTTATTGGCATATGGTCTGAGAATATTCTTGGGATGACATGAAATGAATTTATCAGTTCCACCCATTTACCAGAAATTGCACAGTAGTCAATTACAGATTTACCTGCACCGCTTATAAAAGTTTAATTACCATCCAGGTCGCCTTCAATACTACCATTTAAAACTAGAAGATTATTATCCTGACAAAGTTCAATAAAGGCATAACCGTTGGTATTACATATGTTGTCTTTTGAAGTCCTGTGCTGTTTTATTTTCCATACCGGTAGAGGGTTGCTGTTTGTGCATATTTGTAGTTCTCCTGTACGTGCATTTGTATCACCTATTATCATTAGATTTTCTTTTCCACTTCCTTGTATAAATTCTGCAATTTTACTGAAGTCTGCTGTCCAGTGGTTGCAGTTTATGTAAACTGTAGAATATGTGCTATTTCCTTATTAAATTTCATTTCTAAAAGTACCACTCCGTTAGCATTTACGAAATCTCCTACTATTATATCTGATCTGTGTCCATATAAGCATCCTCCGCTTGCTTTTCCTTTCTTGTTTGTTTTATAGCTGGAATCCAGTGCAATTTATATTTACTAAAATATGTGTTAAATTTTTCGCAGTTTTCTATTGTTACAAATGTGTCGTACAGAAAAAAAATTTCATATTCCTGAATAAATTTAAAAAACTCCGTTTTCATTAACTTATTATTTAATCCTGCAACATTATAAGCTATAATATTAACATGTTTCACAACTTCTTTACTACTATTTTTAATACTACTACTAACTTTTATGTTTTGGCAGACGGCATCACTTTTAAAAACTATTCTTAATTCTTTTAATTTCGATAAAATTTTCTGCTAATTCAATTAAAACATTGTAATCAAAATTTATTTCTTTAAAATCTTTTTTGTAAATATTTTTTTTATTTCCGCTACCCCATCTTTGTCTTCAAACATTAGATTTCCAGCACGCCAATAGAAGATAGCCTTGCCAACTTTCAGTTTATCTCCTTGCACAACCAAAAGCTGCGATTTATCTATTTTCAGAATTTCTATCTTAAGTTGCATCATCGCCAAATGTCGTTTTTTTCCTTCATCAGTCAGGTGTCTCTGAATTGAGATATTGGTACCAGATAGTTTTTTCGTTTCTCTAAGGACCTTAGAAACTGTATCAAAATGTACGAGTTCCACCAGAACACTCATTTCCTCTTTGAACTTTGATTCCATTGTAACGTCCCTTTTAGATACATCCTCTTGTATTTGGAGCTATTGCTTAAATAGTTTCAGCACTTCTACTGTGGCATCTTTATTGAACGCTAGACCTCTGATTAATAGATTATATTTCTTAGATGCTGATTCCATTTGTTGAATTCGCTTCCTATCTTCTAGTCTCTTCAGCTTTTCCACTTCAATTTTAAGTTTTAATATTACCTCTTCTGCGGTGTGTTTAATATCTTCCCTGATTTCGTTCATTGCATTTTTTATTATTCCATCAAAAGTAAAAAGTAGTAAAACACCCATCGTTAGATTTCCCACTGGTTTGTTCAGATTTTCTTCTACTTCATTTACCATCCTAGTTCTTTTTGTTTGTTCAGTCTGTTCCTGGAATTAATTGGTTTCGATTTCTTTTATTCATGAACGTTTGTGAGCTACTGGCTTCCGAGTTTTTGCTTGGAGTTCGTTGCATATTTTTAGGTGGCTTTGAATATTTCTAGCTGATAATTCTAAGCAGATCTCCTAAGAGTATACAATTTATTTATTACAACTAAATCTAGCACTTACAGCTGGTCGATCTTGGACATTGACCGATGTGGTACTTTTTGTTTAGATCAAAGTTCACTTTTTATACCCTATCCTAAGGGTATATTAAGTTTGACACATAGTTTGTAACATAGAGAAATAATTGAGATAGACCCTATAAAGTATATATATTCGTGATCAGCATCAATAGCGAAATCGATTGAGCGATGACCGTCCGTCCGTCCGTATGTAACCGCTTTTTGGGCCTTAAATTTTGAGCTAGGACGATGAAATTTCATATCTGGGCTTCTGAGAAAAAGATACAGTACAAGTGTAAAAATTTTTGAAATCCGCCCACTGCCACGCCCACTTTTTCATAACTTCACTAAATTATATGAAACCGAAAAATTTTGTTAAGACCATATATTTAGGCATTCAGATTCCCTACAATCCACCCATACAAAAGTTTTGGCCACGCCCACTTTTTGGGGGCGTTTTCATCACAAAACCGATTTTTGGGCCTTAAATTTTTAACTAGGACGCTGAAATTTCATATCTGGGCTTCTGACGAAAAGATACAGTACAAGTGTAAAATTTTTTTACATCCGCCCACTGCCACGCCTACTTTTTTATAACTTCACTAATTTATATGAAACCGAAAAATTTTGTTAAGACCAAATATTTGGGTATTTAGATTCCCTACAATTCACCCATAGAACAGTTTTGGCCACGCCCACTTTTTGGGGGCGTTATCATCAAAAAACCTATTTTGATAAAATTTTACATGTAACATCCTCAAACGTTCGGCATTATAGCTATATTTGAGTACAAAATGCAATTTGGCCACGCCCACTTTATAGGGAGGAGGATAGGGTATCAGACGATCCGTTCCAGACGGATTGTAGCTTTTCTGTATGTTTTTGTTTGTCTAATTTGTACTTTGACTATGCGGAGCACCCAATTTCCACTTTCGTTTTTCGACTGAAGCACTACACACTTTGGTTGCACTCGAGTTGCTGATTTTGTTGTTTACTTGTACACTCAAAAGATGTCAGTTAATGTTATTTTCTATAACTTTAAATCACTTTAGTTTGTTATTTAATTTTCAGTCTTGTAACTTGTATTGCACTTCTCGCCAGGGTTGCCAACCATTGCAAAAGTATTCTTAACAAAAAGTGCACGATTCAACAGGAAATGCTGACGTCGGTTGAATGATAAAAAATAATGAAAAGAAAAGCAAAGTAAAAAATGAAGAGAATAAAAGCAAAATAGGTTTATTGTTTCAAGGTGAGGTCGTTGGCTTGCTGGTGTTGCCGCTCGCTACTGGTGGTGGGAACTGACCTATCTTAACATCCTGCCCCCGTTGAACCGCGTTCAATCGTTCCGTTGATAGATGACTGTTGATTTGGCTGTTGAAGTCCTCTTGGTGATGGAATAGGATATTCTGTTCGTCTACGGATAAATCGTCTGGATTTCCAAATTAAGAACACAATGACTCCGACCGCTAGGAGTAGCCCGGAAGAGCTGGGAACGGTATGTCGGATATTATGTCGATGGATTTGATATGGTAACTCCAGCTGTTGGGAACTGATCTGCTTACGTATTCCTTGCAACTCCGCTTGATAAGTGCTGATATTTGGATCATTGTATTGAAGTGCGACCATATGGTTCACATTTGTGAAGTTTATGTCTCTGCTTAGTCTGGTGTATGCCACCCGCATGCTGCGTGAATAGACGCGATGAGCTTGAATCGTTATGTGGTCGTGCTTGACAATACAATTTGGTTTTAACTTCAGAATGCCACTTCCTCCAATTGTGATGAGCGACGAATGATGATTGCATACTATATTCAGCCTTGTTTCTTTGATTACCGCGTAGATCCATTGATTTGTCTGAGGAATTTGTGTCCATACGGAAGTAGTTTTAATAGTTTTTAATTTACGTGCCGATAATGATGATATGTTGTTTAGGAAGTTCAGTTCACACATGCTGATGTTAGCTCCAGGTCGGTAAATTGGATGAGATTGGGTACATAAATGATGTGTCTCTTCTATGTCATTGCATTTCGATAGTTCGTCTTCTGACATTGGGTAATATTGATCGTGATGAGCACTCACAGCCATTAATGTTGACGAAGATTCTATGACTATTAGTACATTGTTGACAACTGCCGGGATTGGAATGAGCCTAAATATCAAAAATTCATCTGGGCCAATCAATGGTAATTCAATCTTGAATATCACATAATTTGCCGTGATCCGTCCTTCTGTTGACATCAATTTGTAAAGTTGGAGCATGTTTTCCGGTTCCACTGGAAGACGAAGTTGTAGTGGTAGATGGTTCTTAATTTTACTGAGTTCTTGTTTCAGCTGTTGCGGTGAAATTAATAAATGATGTATTCTTCCATGATGAGTGTCTGATAACACGTCAAATATAGATGCTCGAGAGCGCTGTGTATTGGCAACTATTAATGTAGTGTAGATCGACCAGGAAGAAAACAATTGCTGAACCTTAATCTGATACACTTCGTCGGTGAAATTATTTATCCGATTAGTTATTTGTTGTAGCTGTAGGACGAGTGACTTGTGCATGTTAAGCGAGTCTTCTTCGGTATGTTTCATTATGTTCACAGTGGCGTCTAATAATGACGTGTGTTTCTTTAATAACGTTTTTAGGTGAGCTTTATTCGAATATATCTTCTCAATATTTTTATCCATTTCTTCAGCATATTGAGAATCAAGAACTCCAAATAGTGAGTTCGCGATATTGCCAACGATATATAGAGCTCCTCTTTTGACCTTCCTCGAACTGCGGGTAGTCCTTAGTAATAGATTTTCCTCGGTAAGTTCATGGTTGATAAATTTAAATTGTTGAACAACTTGAATGCATAGACTTTTTGATGTAATTTGCTGGTAAAGGTGATCTAATATCATTGTACTATTTTTGAGAGCCTCATATTCTTTTCTGTATGGCTCAAGGTTGTAGTAAACCACTATATTCCATGTGTCATGTATCAAATTAATGGTTCCTTGACCTTCAAAATGTATTCCCGGTTGTGATTCGAATTTGTTAATTTCTACTTTATTTGCTGTACTCATTGGCATGCATACACATGCCAAAAGTAATGTTACTAAGGCGGTACAAGATGAAAACCTTTTCTTTCGTTTGTTTGGAGAGGGACTATCCAGTGATCCTTTATCCTTCGCCTTGTTATTTGCTGATGGGTTCGCTGTTTGGTCTTCGTCGTTGATGTGTCGTTTGCTACTGTTTCCTACCCCTGGATCGGCTGGGGAAACTTGTTGTATTGGCAGTGGCAGTTTTAATAGGAGGTCTTTCTCGCATTTTCCTCCCACCTAGTCTATTTTTTTTGCTATTAAAAACTTATTTAAATGAACATTATATCATGTTTTAGAGGAAAGATAAATCTATTAAATCCCTATACTGTAAAATGTACGATAACAAACCTTAATGTACGTTATATTGCGAAATAAATCTATCTATCTATCTTGGCAGTGGTGCCAGTCGGTGTATAGCACGACGAACCACATCAGAAGCCGTGTGTACGTCGGCTACTCTGACTAACCCATCGGGTCCTTTAACGGTGTTAATTATTCGTCCTAATGGCCATTTAAGACTCGGTTGATTGTCTTCTTTGATTATAACCATCAAACCTGACTCTACATTCTGGTATTTCTCCTTCCACTTGTACCTAAGTTGTAATTGGCTTAGGTATTCGCTAGACCAACGCCGCCAGAATTCATTTTTGACAGAAGATACAAGTTTCCATCTTGTTAGAAGTGCGGATGTTTCTGGTTTTGCTGATTGATCAATGTTGCTGGTCATTGGTTCGCCAATAAGGAAGTGTCCTGGAGTGAGCGCAGTAAGATCGTTTGGAGAAGATGACATGGGAGTTATTGGTCTTGAGTTTAATATATCTTCTACTTCTACGACTGCTGTTTCGAGTTCTTCATATGTTAATGAAGCAGAAGCCAAAACGTGTTGTAACAGATGCTTGGCTGACTTGACTGCAGCTTCCCACAGACCCCCAAAATGAGGTGATCGGGGTGGAATAAAGCTAAAATCACATCCCTTCGCTGTACATACCGCTGTTATTTGTTCGCTTTCCTTGTTTGAGTCAATGAACTGTTTTAGCTCCATCAATTGATTCTTAGCTCCCACAAAGTTTGTAGCATTGTCACAGTAAATATTTTTGCAGTGACCTCGTCTCGCCATAAATCTTTTTAATGCACCAATAAATCCTTGAGAGGTTAAGTCACTTACGAGCTCTAGATGACAGGACTTCGTTGCAAAGCAGCAGAACACTGCTATGTATGACTTTTGAGGTAGTTTTCCCTTAAGCTTATAGTGTGTCCATATGGGTCCGCAAAAATCAATTCCTGTGTTAATAAATGGGCGTGCTGGTTGAACTCAGTCAGCAGGCAAACTTCCCATTAACTGGTTTAAAAGTTTTGGTTTCGCCTTTGAACACTTAACACATCCTTGCACAATGAATCGAGCGATCGTTTTACCCTTTATCGGCCAGTACCTTTGTCTTGCGAATGCTAAAATAGCTTGAGGTCCGGCATGATTATTTTTCTCATGGGCGTCGAGCAGCAGTAACCTTGTGAACGGGTGAGAGTAAGGCATCAATACTGGATGTTTGGCATCGTATGAAAATATTGAGGATTCCAACCGTCCACCAACTTGGATGATCCGATCGTTATCGAGGAACGGGGTGAGACTCGAAAGTGAACTCTTATTTGAAACTTCACTATGTTGATTTAGATGATCTATGTCATCTTAAAACTCGTACTTCTGTATCAGTTTGATAATAATTTTTGCTGCTTGATCAAGTTCTTTACTGTTGAGAAATGCATCCTGTTTATTGCACTTGCTAGCATCGCATTGTCCGTTACTGGGTCTCTTGAAACGGAGCATATATGCGATGATGCATATTGATCGTTGAAATGAGTTGTTGTGGTGGATTGTGTCCAAGATGTTGCATTTTGAAGTCTGAATATGTTTAGTAGTTGCTGATAACGAGATGTCGTTTCTTGGACCATCTGGTCCCTTTTCGAATTTGGGTGGCCATATAGCTTCAGTACCATGCAGGAACCGTGGCCCATAAAACCATAGGAGATTTCCTTCCAATCGTGCGAGTGCTATCCCTCTTGACAAAATGTCTGCGGGATTTTCCTTAAAAGATACATGACGCCATTGATGTGGTGCAGTAAATTGTTGTATTCTTGCCACCCGATTGGCAACGAAGGTTGGAAGTGTGTCCGACGAGGTTAAGTTTATATAGTTGAGGACTATCGTCGAGTCTGTCCATAGAAATATATTATTATTTTGAATATCCAGGTCAGTTTGTAGACGGAGCATCAGCTCGGATGCCAGCTTAGTTGCACAGAATTCCAATCTAGGGATTGTTGTTTGAAGTGACAGTTTGGTCCTTTTTGATGGAGCTACTCTTGATTTGGCGCAGAGTAGGCGAACTGTAATCTCACCGCTGATGTTCACGGCTCTTACATATGCTGCTGCCCCATATGCCCTTTCCGAGGCATCAGCGAATATATGGTATTGCACGATTTTTGGAACCTTGTAAGAGAAGATATGTCTTGGTATCTTGATGTCATGTAGTGATTTGAGATCTTCGCGGTATTTCAACCATGTAGTTTGCATGTCTTGAGGTAATGCGGCGTCCCAATCGTATTTTAGTTCCCATAACTGTTGAAGAAATAGCTTCGCGGTTACTACTACTGGTGCCATAATTCTTTATGGATCGAATAAGTGGGCAATGTCTGAGTAAGCACTCCTCTTTGTTACTCGTTTACTGTCGGTGCACGATGTTTTTATGCATAGAGAGTCGGATTTTGGTAGCCAAGTCATTCCGACTGTTTTGATGTGCTCTTCGATATTGTTGGTAAAATCCAGCTTTGTTTCTCTGTCGTTGAGAGGTATGTTTCTGATGAGTGATTCATGATTGGTGCACCATTGCGGAGTTTAAAACCCGCACACGCCAATAATCCTTGAAGCTCCGATTGCATTGCTTGGGCCGTTGTCAAACTATCCGATCCTGTCATTACATCATCAACATAAAAATCTCTTAATAGCACCCTTGAACCCAGGGGAAATTGTTGTTGATTATCTCTTGCTAGCTTTTGAAGACATTTTGTTGCAAGATATGGTGCTGACCTTGTTCCATACGTAACTGTATTTAGCTTGAAGCATTTTAGTGGTTCACTGGGGGTGTCTCTCTACCAGATGAGTTGATATTTTGTGTCATTTTCGTGTATGAGGATTTGGCGATACATTTTTTCTATATCTGCCGTAAAGACGAACCTTGGCATGCGAAATCTTACTAGAATGGAGAAGACATCATCTTGAATGGTTGGACCTGTTACTAATATGTCGTTTAATGAAAAGTTGGTGGTGGTTTTTGCAGATCCATCGAAGACAACCCTGAGTTTTGTAGTGCTACTGTCACTCTTTGTGACACAATGATGTGGTAGAAAATAGTAGGGTTTGTCTAACTGTTTATAGTTTATCTCTTCCATATGTCCAAGGTGGCGATACTCTTGCATAAATTCAATGAGTCTCACAGCGCTTTTCAGCAGCTGTCGTGCCCCTCTTTTGAGATTCAGGCTCCTCCAACTTCCAAAACTTCTCTATTTGTTGATCCAAGGCCTCGTCGGCGCTGCATATTCTGCACACAACGTGGGTAATACCCGCATCCTTTACCTTTTCGGCAACTGTCCACCCCAGGACTGTGTTTTGAAGTGTAGGCAAAGAATCTCCTATCTTTTTTTGACCGACCGATAATAAGGAGTGGAATATTACGGCTCCAATTAAGAAGTCTATTGGGCTGGGAGTGTTGAATTCAGGGTCAGCTAATGGAATGTTGTTTGGTATTTTCCATGTTGATGTGTCAAACATTCTCCCAGGTTGGTTTGATGTTCTCTTTGGTATTACATGAGCCTCGATATTTACGGAGAATGTGTTGATACGTGATCCCAGCTCAATATTCACCCTTCGGTTGGCCTGCTGAATATGTCGACCAATACCTTCAATGTTCATTATTAGAGGAGTTGTAGTGAAACCGAGTTTCCTCACTGTTCTTTCAGTGATGAAGTTGAGTTGGGAACCTGAATCTAGTATGGCCTTCCACTCAACGGATTGCCCTTGATGGTTTGTTAACCTAACAATAGCAGAAGACAGGAACACGTAGCCTTCATTTATATTCGTACCTCGCGTAGTTGAGGATGTTGATGGGCAAGATGATGTGTTGCTGGATGACACATCTGGTGTTGTTGAATTGTTTGTAGTTACTGTTGGCAACCTTGAACTATGTGGTTTTGAATTGATTGTAGCAGGTTCTAGATGCAATAAGGTATTGTGTCTCTTTGAACAGGTTCGGCAGCCTCCAGAAGGGCACTTAAGTGATGAATGTCCATCTTTCAAACAATTTATGCATACCTTAGATCCCTTGACTATGTTCAGCCGTTGAGAGGGAGATAAATGCAAAAATTTGGGGCAATAGAATAATTGGTGCTTGCAGCATATGCACTGAATTGTTGCTTGCGCTATGGTAGTAAGCGATTTATACGCACTTGTTGATCGACGATTGTTGACTTTTTAATTTTTTGGCCAATGCTTCTAGTGCCTGGAATCTGGTTTCAATGTATTTGAGGAAGGCATCTAGAGACTGGAGAATCCTTGGATTCTTGAGTGATTGCTCCCATGCGGTATGTGTATTTTTATCTAGTTTTTTGATGACAATATGTAACAGTAATGGATCCCAATTACTTATGTCTACGCCAAGATTATTTAATCCTTGCATACACTCAGAAGTAGTGTCATGAAAGTTCTTTAGTGCTGACGCTGTTTCAACCGCAATTTGAGGCTGAGTTAGTAGTTTTTCCACGAATGAGGCTACCAATAGTCTTTTATTCTCGAAACGCCTTTTTAGAATGTTCCAGGCTGAGTCATAATTGTCGTTACTTATTGAAAGGTGGCTGATTAGTCGAAGTGCTTCGCCTGTAATATTTGTTTTTAAATACCACATCTTTTGTGCAGCTCCGATATGTTGTGAATGAATCATTTGCACAAAAAGATCGTGAAATTGCCTCTAGGTTGAGTATGTGCCATCAAACTTGGGCAGCGTTATTTTGGGCAACTGGATGGCAGATGTCGGATTTGTTGAGATTGTTGTGTCATAGAAGGAGTGCATTAATTCTTCTAAATTGGCCAGTCCCTTCTGAGCGTTGGTTTCAATGCTAATGAATTGGTCCATGTTATAATCAATTTGACTGGGATTATCGTGCTCGCATATTGCATGATGCAAGTCGTCTATCTCGTGCCAGTGTTTTTGCAATGTGGAGAACTGTACCTGGTAGTAGTGTTTTGACTGATTGTCCTTGATAGTTGAATCCAGATTTGACAAGATCTCAGATAGGCTTATACAGATAGTCATCTCAGATGGCCTCTCTCTTTCGACCCTCAAGCTAAAACGCACCAGAAAACAGCTGTTTTTCCCCATCGCTCTTTAGGTGTATAGGTGCGTCAATGCAAATCAAATGGGACCTCACGCACACATTCTTTGAGCGATGGGGAACCCATGGGCGCAGCCATCTTGGTGTCAACAATTTACCACCAGGGAATTTTTTTTGTTCCTGTTCGTTATTATTTGAAAATGAAATTTGAAAGTGCTATAACTTTTAAACGAAAGGAGTATGACAATATCTTACAGCATTGAATTCAGTGCAATAAGATGAATCAATTGACATACACAACAATACTGTAGAGTTGAATTAATTTATAGCTATTCGGGTGAGTTTCTCGGAACAAAACAAAAAGGAAATTTATCTCTCAATTTTCCAACACATGCAAAACTTAGTTCACACCAAAGGAAATTTAATCAGCTGATGCCTGTAATATATTAATCGCGTGCACTCACGGATAGAGAATCATGGGAGAGGATTTAGGCCCCGCCCATTTGAGGGTTCTAGCGGGCAGGGGATGACAAGACGACTATCTGTATTAATCTGTGGACAAGATCCTCTGGACCGTGGCTATCAATGCCTTCTGTCTCCGTAGTTGTCTCTGGATGTCATCTGCAACCGAAATCTTATTGGAATCCATTGTTTCAAGGTGAGGTCGTTGGCTTGCTGGTGTTGCCGCTCGCTACTGGTGGTGGGAACTGACCTATCTTAACAGATAGGAATAGATAAAGATGGGTAAACATTCACATCACAAAAAAAAGATAGTAGGAGTAGGAGAGATTCTAGCAGGGAATCCTCGTCGGATAGACATCGAAGGAGAAAACGCAGACGTCAGATTGAAGCGGTAAGGGAGACAAGCAGTTCCGCGAATATATCAATAGCGTCGATTGATCGGTTTACTGACGCTATATCAGCCCTATTGGATAAACGTACTCAGAGTCATAGTGGTAAGGGTGATGCGATTCCTGAATTCGATCCCGAAAACAAAAATCAAACCATACAGAGATGGTGTGATCAGGTTGACGAACTTCGGGAAATATATGACTGGTCTGAACAAGCAACGATATACTACGCGCTGTCCAAGCTAAAGGGTTTAGCTAAAACATGGTACAAGGGTCTACCAAGCCTGAAATTTTCTTGGAATGAGTGGAAAAGCAAGCTGCAGGAATCATTCTCGGGAGAGCGGGATTTTTACGAACAATTATGTGAGATTAGCCGGCGTCGGAAGAGACACAGTGTATTACGAAGTATTACCACGAAATGTTAACACTATTAAACACCTGTGAAATAGTTGGGGAAAAGGCTGTAGCGTGTTTAATTGGAGGACTCGATGACAGAGTAGTTAAATTAGGGGCTAGAGCGGGGCGTTACAAGACTCCTGAGCAGCTTTATCTGTATTTGAGCCAGTATAACGAGGAACAGTTTAGACGATTTGCCAACCAAACTTCTCATAGAATCACGGCCGATATAAAGGCAAGACCATTTCAGAAACCTAAACCAGTGGATAATGATGTCGTCTGCTACCGGTGCGGAAAGAAAGGACACTATGCAACAAAGTGCAATGCAAAGCCAGATAAACGATGCGATCTTTGTAGATCCCAATTTCATAACACTCCGAACTGCCCAAGGAAAAATCAACTAGGAAAAGCAGTAGGTCTTTTAGAAGGTACAACTTGCGATGTGCGCAATAGGAAATACTTTAAAGAAATAGAGTTGAATGGTACAAAAATAGATGCGTACGTCGACTTTGGTAGTTCTTGTAGGTTAGTAAAAGAGAAAGAGGCAGTTAGACTGAAATTAAACATAAATTGGAAAGATCGAATCCCATTGCATGGTTACGGAAATGGGTTTGCAATAAGTCAAGGTTCAGCAAGAGTAAGAATAAAGATAGATGAGGTAGAGTGTAGCATCTTAGTTCGGATAGTAGGGGACGAACTCCAAAACGTCTCAGTACTGATTGGCCAGACATTTACCGAACTGCCTGATATAATGGCGATCAAAACTGACAAGTCACTGCAGTTCTTCCGAAGAACCATGGAACTATCTGAAATTACAATCGAACCGGAAGAAAAAAAATCATTCTAAGGTCGATGAAACACGTCTGTCTTATACCACGAAGTCTAAGTATGGTTCATGTAAAAGCTAACCAGGGAAATGTAGATGTTTACATTGAGTCCGCAGTATGACCTAAAAAAGACTTGGAAAGTTGCATACCCCGCGGGATTCTTCATACGGATGAAAAAGGAATAACTTATGTACCTGTTTGTAATCTCTCGGACGAAAATATAAATATTCGAGAAAACACTGTTGTCGCAAGGGGCTGGCGGTGTGGAGAAGATTTGACCAGAGGAGAAAATGTTCTAAGGATCGATCAACGGGAATGTATACCCATAGGTATAGAAATGCTGACAGTCGGTCCCATCGACAAAGCCCAAAAGCAAAAACTAGTGCAGACTTTGAATGAATTTCGAGATTGTATTTCATTAGACGTGAACGAACTAGGCTGCGCTAAATCAACAGAGATGCGAATACAACTCGATGACGAACAGTCGTTTTCTTTCCGCCCATATCGGATGGCGGTACAAGAACAGAAGATTGTACAAGAGCTGGTACAGGAACTATTGGATAACAACATAATTCGAGAGTCACAATCCGACTACGCATCTCCGACGTTATTGGTCAGAAAGAAAAATGGTGAACAAAGACTGTGTGTAGATTTTCGGAAGCTTAATAGTAAAACTGTTAAAGATTGCCATCCGTTACCACGCATCTACGAACAGGTAGATAAACTAAATGGAGGGGTATGGTTCACAAGCTTAGATTTGCGGTCCGGTTATTACCAAATATCGATGGAAGAGTCGTCAAAACACTTAACTGCCTTTGTTACACCTAGTGGCCAATATGAATTCCAACGCATACCATTTGGGTTATGTAACGCGCCAAGAGTTTTTCAGCGTTTCATGAATCGAATTCTTAATCCACTTTAGGACATTGCAGCATTTTATCTCGATGATATACTACTACATGCTAAAACTCTAACAGAAGCAATGCAGGGATTAAGAAGGACATTGGAGGTAATGCGAAAAGAAAATTTGACTCTTAATTTAAAGAAATGTAGTTTTTTCATGGATAACACTGAGTTTTTGGGGTTTGAACTGGCTGAAAGTAAAGTTAAACCGGGCATTGGAAAGACTGAAGCGATTCGAAAGTTTGAGACACCGAAAACCGTCCATCAGGTGCGGCAGTTCCTAGGATTAACAGGATACTTTCGGCATTTTGTTGAAAAATATGCCATAATATCAAAACCATTGACCAACCTTTTAAAAAAAACGACAGCGTGGAAATGGACAGAAGAGCAACAACACGCATATAGTCAACTCAAGCAGAAATTAAGCGAGCAACCAATCCTAGCAATCTATAACCCCAAAGCCAAGACTGAGGTCCATACAGACGCGAGCTCAATTGGATTGGCTGGTATACTTTCACAGTATCAAACCGACGGGCGACTACACCCGGTGATTTATTACAGTCGACAAACACGGCCTGCTGAACAGAAGTATCACTCGTATGAATTAGAGACCTTAGCAGCAGTTGAATCCATTAAGAAATTTCGGACGTATTTTCTAGGGGTGGAATTCACACTGGTAACCGATTGCAATGCTCTCAAAGCAACGAAAAATAAGAAAGAGTCGTTGCCCCGAATCGCACGCTGGTGGTTACAGCTCATGGAATACAGTTTTGAGGTAAAGTACCGATCTGGCGAACGTATGAAGCATGTGGACGCACTCAGTCGAAACCCTGGTCCTACAGGCGATGCTGCGGTAGTAATGAGGATAGAGCAAGGTGACTGGGTACTGGCGGGTCAGTTGACCGATCGAAAGATCCAACAAATTCGAGAAATATTAACGAAAACACCAAGTACAGAGGAGGAAAGAGACACGCAAAAAAACTACGCACTAAAGGATGGGCGAGTATACCGAGTATCAGCTTTGGGTAAGCAGTGGGTGGTCCCGAATGGGATGCGACATCAAGTAGTCCGCGCCGCTCACGATGAGCTGGGGCATTTCGCTGTTGAGAAGACACTAAATAGACTTTGTTCCCATTATTGGTTCCCGAATATGCGGCAGTATGTTGAGAAGTACATATCCTGTTGCATCCAATGCTTGTACAACAAAAAGTCCGGAGGTAAACAAGAAGGATATCTGCATCCTATACCGAAGGGTACTGTTCCAATGAAAACGGTTCACGTAGATCACTTAGGCTCATTTCCTCGGAGCAAACGAGGCAACCTGTACATAGTTGCTATTGTTGATGCATTTACCAAGTTTACATTCATTCGTGCCGTTAAGAACACCAAAACGAAACTAGTCATCGATTTTTTTAAAGATATCTTCACCGTTTACGGGATCCCAATAACCATCATTTCGGACAGAGGCAGCGCATTTACTTCGAAGGAGCTCCGAATATTCTGTCAGGCAAACAACACAACGCATATTTTAAACGCCATAACTACGCCCAGAGCAAACGGGCAAGTAGAACGGTTGAACCGGTCTATTTTGAGCGCCTTGATGACCACCACATTAGAAGATAACTTATGGGACACAAACATTCGTCAAGTCCAATTCGCCTTAAATAACACAAAAGTACACAAAAGTATGGGAAAAACTCCAAGCCAACTATTGCTGGGACTTGAACCAAGGGGTGGAACTGACGCCATTTTGGATGGATGAAAGGATGAAATTAAAACAGTGGCGGAAGTGATGGCTGATTTAGAAACTGAAAGAGCAGATGCAGCGAATACAAATATCGAGGCTCAACAGGTACAAAAGAGATACTACTACAAACGACGGAAGCAACCTAGAAAATATAAGGAAGGAGATTTAGTGGTGATTAAAAAGCAGGAGGTGGCAATCGGAACTAGCAGAAAACTTATGCCACCGTTTAAAGGACCGTTCGTGGTTAAAAAAGTATACCCTAACGACAGATACCTGGTTACAGATATAGAAGGAACACATCGAAGGACAAGAAGTACTAGCTATGAGAGCGTGATTGCGGTGGATCAGATGAAGCCATGGTGTGAATATGGTGACCTGTTGGACTGTTCAGGATGTGAGGGCGCAAAAGAGATGGAAGCAGACAAGGAGGAACTCGGAACGAGTTCACGTCAGGATGGACGACTGTAAGAAGGGGCGGGTAAGTAAAAAATGTTTCTCGATCCCTTCTAGAAAATATAAAAGGAATTAGGAAAAACAAAAACAAAAGATAAGCAAATGAGGTAGTAGGGCAGAAAATGCAAGTAGATACTGCGCACACGCAAATGGGTTGTTTACTCCTTTTTTTTGATGATAGGGTTAACTCAGTTGCGAAGAAATTTATGATAGTCATAAAATACAAATAAATACTGCGCGCACGCAAAATGGGGTTGTTTACTCTTTTCCGAGGTTTGGGTCAACTCTATTGTGAAGCAATTTTATGACGGTCATAAAATACCAAGTAGATACTGTGGATACACAAAAGGGTTGTTTGTCATAACCAGGATATTTTGACTTTTTGTTTTTATGACATGCTGATCGGTCTGATGACTGAGTGTCAACAATCAAAACGATCAACGATGCTACACGCGTCATATAACCCTTTACCCTATCTGATACATATGTACATATTCCATACATTTTTGGGTAGTGGCTGAGTGCCACTATCGATTGATATAGTCATTCAGTAGCGAACTGTGAAACAAGTTAGTGGTGAAACTTTGAACAAAAAAGAAATAGAAAAAAAAGTGATATAGCAATTATTTTATGGGTGAGTTAATCACTGAGTCTTCTTTTTAAAACTGTTATAATTTAGAATTGTTTATAATTTTCTTTAAATTTTTTTAAATCTATTATTTAAATCTATCATTTAATTATGTGTGTGTTCGTCATTATTTTAAAATAAATGCGTGGATAGTTATTTTTATTTTATTTTTGTTATGATTAGTTATTTTCTTTTAAATCCGGTTTAGGTGGTTTAGAAAAACTATATTGTAGAAATTATTTTATGGGAGAGTTATTCACTGAGCTTCCCTAAGTTTCTCGTTAATGTAGGTATATTTATTTGTGTCATTGTATATATTAAATACATATATATAAAAAAAAAGTGGTTACGAAAAGTGGCATTGACTCGAGTTGACTATTTATCAAACATATAAGGGTTGCAGCCCAAAGAGGTAACGGAGATGTGAGATTCGACCATTTGAGAGCCAACGGGGGAGGCGATACCGCTCCGTTTGGTACCAATGAGTCGTTAGTGCCCTCATACCACATTCTTAGTTCGACGGGCTTGCCTGGTGATTCCGCTTGCCCGTCATGTTTTTATTCCCCGCGGAGATGTGCGTATTCCTGCTTCGTGGGTAACGATCGCATTTCTTTTAACCAACTCTTCTTCACTTCAGCTTTTCGTTGAGCCATGTTACATAATATTTACCTTTTGAAAGTAAAAATTAGAATCAATATCAATGAAGTGAATTGCAGGGATGTACTGAGTTGGAGTATTTAACTTCCTAGCATATAAGGGTTGTAGCCCAGAGTGGTAACGGAGATGTGAGATTCGACCATTTGAGAGCCAACGGGGGAGGCGATACCGCTCCGTTTGGTACCTATGAGTCGTTAGTGCCCTCCTGCCACAATCTAGTTTCGACGGGCTTGCCTGGTGATTCCGCTTCCCTGTCACTATATTATATCACATGAAGATGTGCGTATTCCTGCTTCGTGTGTAGCGATCACTTTCTCAACTCTTTTACATACCAGTCATTTACTGTTTATTGTTTACCTTTTGTTTAGACTTATTTATTTTTATTTAAACGAATTTAAGGGGGCTCATGTGTTTGTGTTTGCTTTATATTTACAGAGAAAAAAAAAGAAACAAAAACTATTCGGTGACGTCCTCCCTCCACGACCAGCCCTGAGCCCAATTACGAACAACTTGTTAAAAATTATCTTTAATAAAAAAATATTTTTTTTTTAATCTTTTTCTTATAATATGTACAAACATACGAAATATTTATAATGCATTAAATATGGGTATGAAACCAAATCTAGAACATAACCAGCATTCAAGTGTCTTTAAGAAGGTACTGCAGATGAAGGAATGTTCCTATGTACATGTGTACATACATATAAAGCTTGTCAAGGAACACCTGAAACATGATTGTAATTTATTAATTATGAATTGACAAGCAAGCCAATCAGCCCTAAGTTATGCAATGAACTCGAGAGTTCCTCAAATGTTAGAAATGCTACTAGGTATGCACTTCAGAAAAATATAGAACTTAACAAAATACAAGCTCATCTGACGCCACTCAATAGCATCGATCTAAACGTCTCGTCAACTCTGTTTTATGCTGTGTAACCTTTCATAAAGGTATAGAATATAATGTATTATCACAAGTTAGGGTAATGTTGATTTGATAAGAGTGGGTCAGGAATAGGAAATTTGAATGTATGAAAAGAAATAAATTGAATGTACATACATTAAGTAAACATACATACATTAAGTAATACTTTATGAGAACAATCGGAGATACATATGTACAAACATACGAAATATTTATAATGCATTAAATATGGGAATGAAACCAAATCTAGAACGTAACCAGCATTCAAGTGTCTTTAAGAAGGTACTGCAGATGAAGGAATGTTCCTATGTACATGTGTACATACATATAAGGCTTGTCAAGGAACACCTGAAACATGATTGTAATTTATTAATTATGAATTGACAAGCAAGTCAATAAGCCCTAAGTCATGCAATGAACTCGCAAGATCCTCAAATCTTAGAAATGCTACTATCTACGTCGGAAAAATATAGAACTTAACAAAATACACGTTCATCTGACGCCACTGAATAGCGTCAATCCAACCGTCTCGTCAGCTCTGTTTAATGCTGTAAAATATCACTATAAAAGCATATCATTCATTACACATTACATTAGGCAAATTTTGCTTTATGTCACTTACGTATATGAAAAAGTGGAATATCTGTGGGGAGGCATGCTGCCCCCCTGCAACCCCCTGCTTGGGGTCACGGTTGGATTTGATGTAAGTGCGAGGTTGAGGATCTATGCGAAATATGGATATAAAGAAAGTTTGCATATACCCAACCTCGCACCTACTCCAAATCCAATAGTGACCCCAAGCAGGGGGGTTGCAGAGGGGCAGCACGCCCCCCCATAGATATTCCACTGTTTTTTGCATATAAGTGACATAAAGCAAAATTTGCCTAATGTCGTCTTATCAAAGTGTGATAAGGCCATTTGCTAGAATTTGGGACTTATGTCCCATTTTCGGCGAAAAAATTTTGGACTTATGTCCCGATGAGGTGGGACATAAGTCCCTAATTCAATTTGGGTCTTATGTCCCAGTTAAGTGGGACATAGGTCCCAAAAGAAAAAAATGGGACTTATGTCCCTGCGCCTAAAATGTTGACGATCAATAAGTGAAATTCTAAGCTTAAAGTAAGAAAAAAAATATTCCATTGTGAAACTTGAATGTTACAGATGAAAATGCCAAAGACACCACCTAGCGCCTTTCCTAATATCCCAGATCAACGAGCAATTACTCCCATTCTGTGCATGATAAAAAATGAATAGCTTTCGATGGATAGAAAAGGCCAACTTATACAAAAAAATATCTTGAGCCATCCATTGATTGATCTAAACATATTTCTGTTGGAAAATGAGTTTCCAGATCATCAGCAGAAATCAATTCAAGCTTATTGATCAATTACTTTTAAAAAGTAATGAAAAAAAATTCCTACAAAGCTTCAGCAACTATCAACTCAATATATATAAGAAGGACAATGATTTCAACAATATTAAGCAAATTTTGCTTTATGTTACTTACAGTATGTGGCCATTGTATTATGACCGATGAGAAATATATGTGATTTTTCGCTTTGACCGCAAATAAAGACAAAATTAATTTGTATATTTAAAATCTTGTTGCACATATTTATTGTTACATGGCTTATTAGTGATTACAAAAAAAATTATTAAATCTTAATACTTAGTACTACCGCCCTTTTGTTCATAACTCCTTTATTCGTTTGGATATGCTTTCAATGCATTTCGCGACCATTGGTTTCATAGCGGGCTCGTTTTTCCAGATATCTTCAATGTTCTGCTTGAGCTCTTGTATGGTATTGTTTCTTCCACTATAAAGGCGAGCTTTTAGGGAGGCCAAGCAGTTTTTAATCGGGTTCAAATTCGGAGAATTATCAGGCCATGGTAAGATTTCCAAGTTCATACAACCCAAGCATTTCATGCTTGCTTTTGATGTGTGGCATGGAGCTCCATCTTGCCTAAAGACATATTCTTCTCTGGGAGAGTCTAATGTGGTCAAATACGACCGAAGAACTTTCCTCAGGACAGGATTATACCGATTGGAGTCTATTGTTCCATCAACGTAATAAATTGAAACCGCATATTATGCAACTCCCAATCATCACAGAGGGTGGGTGCTTGACCGTCCGAACGACGCAATGCTCTGAATATCTTTCATTGGATCTTCTGCAGACGAATTTGGCCATCTCCGTCACGACTTCTAAGCGACACCCATCGCTAAAGACACTCTACAAAAATCGTGATTACGGAAAAATTGCTAAAACTGTTTCATCTTTTATTGTGAAAATAAATTTGAAGAACAAATTAACTTGCTTTGTTCCAGTAGCCACTCTCGCAGTCTATGTGAAGTTGTGCCCAATATAATCGCCATTTTCACATGACATTGGTCAATTTGAGCTTCTTTGCTTGCCTCCTTCGCTGTCTCCTTAATCAACGCGGCAGAGTTCTCAACGATATTCGATTCCAGCTTCGTTCAAAACCTTCAAAATGCAGTGAGCTGGTGGATTACGTTCCTGTAGAGCTTTTTTGAATAATTTTCCGGTCAGTCCATGGTGTTATTTTTCTTTTTTTTTGCCACAGTTTTGCCGATTATTTGGAGTAACCAAGTTGAACCGCCTGGTACGTCCACGTGTTTTGCTATGTTGACTACTGAAGACTTTGCAATTCCAACAATCTTGGCTATTTGAGCATAGCTGGACTTCTTCTCAGTCAACAAACCAGCATCTTGTGATTTTTTTTTCGACAGAAATGTCGGATGTTACATGTAAAATTTTATCAAAATCGGTTTTTTGATGAAAACGCCCCCAAAAAGTGGGCGTGGCCAAAACTGTTCTATGGGTGAATTGTAGGGAATCTGAATACCTAAATATTTGGACTTAAACAAATTTTTCAGTTTCATATAATTTAGTGAAGTTATAAAAAAGTAGGAGTGGCAGTGGGCGGATGTAAAAAAAATTTACACTTCTACTGTATCTTTTCGTCAGAAGCCCAGATATGAAATTTTAGCGTCATAGTTAAAAATTCAAGTCAAAAAAATCGGTTTTATGATGAAAACGCCCCCAAAAAGTGGGCGTGGCCAAAACTTTTGTATGAGTGGATTGTAGGGAATCTGAATGCCTGAATATTTGGTCTTAACAAAATTTTTCGGTTTCATATAATTTAATGAAGTTATAAAAAAGTGGGCGTGGCAGTGGGCGGATTTAAAAAAATTTTACACTTGTACTGTATCTTTTCTCAGAAGCCCAGATATGAAATTTCATCGTCCTAGCTCAAAATTTAAGGCCCAAAGAGCGGTGACATACGGACGGACGGACGGTCATCGCTCAATCGATTTCGCTATTGATGCTGATCACGAATATATATACTTTATAGGGTCTATCTCGATTATTTCTCTATGTTACAAACTATGTGTCAAACTTAATATACCCTTAGGATAGGGTATAAAAAGACGTTTTGTGTTATAGCTATGCAAGTTTTGAATTTTACTATACTTATAAAGAAAGATAATAATAAAATAAAGACTTTGAGTGTGTCAAGAAATAAACCAAAAATTTGAAGGTTTAAGGTTTTTTTTTATATTTGGATTTTTTCTTATGTATAAGTTTTGCTTGTAGAACACATTCTATTTTATATGTTTATAATATACATAGGTTTATGTTTTTATTATTTATGTATAGGTATGGTAAGAACTTTATTCACTATCTGAGTTTTCCTCAACTTCAGAAGTTGAAAAGTAGGTCTTGGTGTCTTCAACAAAGAAATGGTTTCTGGTGGAAGGTTGTGACTTTTTATTCGTGAGAAACCGGATCTGATCGAAAGCAGTGGATCAGATGCAATGAGGAATCTGTTAAGGATATCTCGGTTTGTATCGTTTCTGCTGGTTTTTCGACTGAACTATTCCCGATTTCGCCGATATTCCTTATTATTTGCCTCTTGAGCTTCTTCAGCTAGTTGACCCAATGGCAAAAGGCAAATTTTAATGATTTGCTCTCCATGCACAAGTATTTTGTGAATGCTTGCTGGCATATTATACCACGGATAAAGAGACTGGTATATGCATTTAGTTTCTCTGGCATAAATCTGAATTTTATCTGCATCAATCTCCAGATCACATCCCCACTTATACGTCAGGCGTAATAGTTCATACTTTCCTTGTTCAATAATTTCCGGTTGCGCTTCACAAATTCGTTTCGCTGTCAAATCTACAAGGTCTTGTAGATTTACCTCAACAGATGTGTTAGTTACTGTAATGCTTTGTTCTGACGGATAACATTGTGCCTTAGCTTTTTGGACGAGATAGTAAAATGGAAATAAATTGTTCCAGCATCTTTATCTTTTTGTCTAATGGTGTTGTATTGGTGAACGCTCAACTTCGCGTCTTTTATAAGACCCAAGGCTTCTTCAGGAGAAAGTTTTGGCTCTGGCCTTGTGTTTCTCGCCTGCTTCATATTCGTTGCATGAGCTGGCGAAGAAAATGATAGCTCTCTCACCAAATTTGCTGCATCCCTTTTTCCCAAAGACCTTAAACTTATTTCATTAGTAAGTGCTAACTCTTCAGGGGATTTTTTGTCAATAAGATCCTTAATTTTCCTTTTTTTAACTTTCATGTTGCAGTCTTCAAACGGTTTTGTTGGCCTTCCGGGTCCTGCAGCTCCTGATCCAGAATTAGTACTTGGTACAGCTGGAGCTATGCACTCAGGTGGCAAGACAATAGGTTGTTCTAACCAATCTTGATGTCGTTGCAAGAATATTGGGTACCTTCTATTACTTTTTTCCCATTTGACTTTTATTCTGCCAATCAGACATCTCCAATTCTCTAGTAGAACAAACCATATTGTTTTGAGAACTAATAAGTTGTACTATCTTTCGGAGTCTTTCTTCATTTGCAGTTTGTCGCCATAGCCCAAAAACATCTAGTCTCTTCATCTAATAGTAATTGAAAAAAAATTGGGGTTAGCAAAAAGGTGCACGGGATTACCTTTTTTTCTGGTTTTAAAATAATCAAAGAAACAGAAAATATAAAACTTGGCAAGTGTCTACAATTTTAACACTCTATCCAAAGTGCAAGCTCTCACTTTATTTTCTTTAGCCTGAGTGTAAGTTGATCAAAAAAGTATAAAACAATTCAAAAGAAATAAAATCTTCTTACTTTCGCGTAAAGTGTAAGTGTTGTAGATATAAAATGTTTGCTAAATTTTTTCACAACCACTAACGATTTAAAACTGAAAATTCAATTCTATTCTATAATATTTTTGATTGGGGAAACTTGACTTTAACCACTTCCTACACAATAAATTATGTATATATTATAAACAAACGGTTCGTTATATTAGAAGCTGAAGAAAATAGTTCTCGCTCATGGAAGACAAACTTAATTTTTTGAATAAAATTCCGCAAAATTTTGATTTTTGCACACTGTGCGTCGGTTGAATGATAAAAAATAATGAAAAGAAAATCAAAGTACAAAAAATGAAGAGAATAAAAGCAAAGTATAAAATAGGTTTATTGTTTCAAGGTGAGGTCGTTGGCTTGCTGGTGTTGCCGCTCGCTACTGGTGGTGGGAACTGACCTATCTTAACATCCTGCCCCCGTTGAACTGTGTTCAATTGTTCTGTTGATAGATGACTGTTGATGTGGCTGTGGAAGTCCTTTTGGTGATGGAATAGGATATTCTGTTCGTCTACGGATAAATCGTCTGGATTTCCAAATTAAGAACACAATGACTCTGACCGCTAGGAGTAGCCCGGAAGAGCTGAGAACGGTATGTCGGATATTATGTCGATGGATTTGATATGGTAACTCCAGCTGTTGGGAACTGATCTGCTTACGTATTCCTTGCAACTCCGCTTGATAAGTGCTGATATTTGGATCATTGTATTGAAGTGCGACCATATGGTTCACATTTGCGACCATATGGTTCACATTTGTGAAGTTTAAGTCTCTGCTTAGTCTGGTGTATGCCACCCGCATGCTGCGTGAATAGACGCGATGAGCTTGAATCGTTATGTGGTCGTGCTTGACAATACAATTTGGTTTTAACTTCAGAATGCCACTTCCTTCAATTGTGATGAGCGACGAATGATGATTGCATACTATATTCAGCCTTGTTTCTTTGATTACCGCGTAGATCCATTGATTTGTCTGAGGAATTTGTGTCCATACGGAAGTAGTTTTAATAGTTTTTAATTTACGTGCCGATAATGATGATATGTTGTTTAGGAAGTTCAGTTCACACATGCTGATGTTAGCTCCAGGTCGGTAAATTGGATGAGATTGGGTACATAAATGATGTGTCTCTTCTATGTCATTGCATTTCGATAGTTCGTCTTCTGACATTGGGTAATATTGATCGTGATGAGCACTCACAGCCATTAATGTTGACGAAGGTTCTATGACTATTAGTACATTGTTGACAACTGCCGGGATTGGAATGAGCCTAAATATCAAAAATTCATCTGGGCCAATCAATGGTAATTCAATCTTGAATATCACATAATTTGCCGTGATCCGTCCTTCTGTTGACATCAATTTGTAAAGTTGGAGCATGTTTTCCGGTTCCACTGGAAGACGAAGTTGTAGTGGTAGATGGTTCTTAATTTTACTGAGTTCTTGTTTCAGCTGTTGCGGTGAAATTAATAAATGATGTATTCTTCCATGATGAGTGTCTGATAACACGTCAAATATAGATGCTTGAGAGCGCTGTATATTGGCAACTATTAATGTAGTGTAGATCGACCAGGAAGAAAACAATTGCTGAACCTTAATCTGATATATTTCGTCGGTGAAATTATTTATCCGATTAGTTATTTGTTGTAGCTGTAGGATGAGTGGCTTGTGCCTGTTAAGCGAGTCTTCATCGGTATGTTTCATTATGTTCACAGTGGCGTCTAATAATGACGTGTGGTTCTTTAATAACGTTTTTAGGTGAGCTTCATTCAAATATATCTTCTCAATATTTTTATCCATTTCTTCAGCATATTGAGAATCAAGAACTCGAAATAGTGAGTTCGCGATATTGCCAACGATATCCAGAGCTCCTCTTCTGACCTTCCTCGAACTGCGGGTAGTCCTTAGTAATAGATTTTCCTCGGTAAGTTCATGGTTGATAAATTTAAATTGTTGAACAACTTGAATGCATAGACTTTTTGATGTAATTTGCTGGTAAAGGTGATCTAATAACATTGTACTATTTTTGAGAGCCTCAAATTCCTTTTTGTATGGCTCAAGGTTGTAGTAAACCACTATATTCCATATGTTATGTATCAAATTAATGGTTCCTTGACCTTCAAAATGTATTCCCGGTTGTGATTCGAATTTGTTAATTTCTACTTTATTTGCTGTACTCATTGGCATGCATACACATGCCAAAAGTAATATTACTAAGGCGGTACAAGATGAAAACCTTTTCTTTCGTTTGTTTGGAGAGGGACTATCCAGTGATCCTTTATCCTTCGCTTTGTTATTTGCTGATGGGTTCGCTGTTTGGTCTTCGTCGTTGATGTGTCGTTTGCTACTATTTCCTACCCCTGGATCAGCTGGGGAAACCTGTTATATTGGCAGTGGTGCCAGTCGGTGTACAACACGACAAAACACACCAGAAGCCGTGTGTACGTCGGCTACTCTGATTAAGCCATCGGGTCCTTTAACGGTGTTAATTATTCGTCCTAATGGCCATTTAAGACTCGGTTGATTGTCTTCTTTGATTATAACCATCAAACCTGGCTCTATATTCTGGTATTTCTCCTTCCACTTGTACCTATGTTGTAGTTGGCTTAGGTATTCGCTAGACCAACGCCGCCAGAAGTAATTTTTGACAGAAGACACAAGTTTCCATCTTGTTAGCAGTGCGGATGTTTCTGGTTTCGCTGATTGATCAATGTTGCTGGTCATTGGTTCGCCAATAAGGAAGTGTCCTGGAGTGAGCGCAGTAAGATCGTTTGGAGAAGATGACATGGGAGTTATTGGTCTTGAGTTTAATATAGCTTCTACTTCTACGACTGCTGTTTCGAGTTCTTCATATGTTAATGAAGCAGAAGCCAAAACGTGTTGTAACAGATGCTTGGCTGACTTGACTGCAGCTTCCCACAGACCCCCAAAATGAGGTGATCGGGGTGGAATAAAGCTAAAATCACATCCCTTCGCTGTACATACCGCTGTTATTTGTTTGCTTTCCTTGTTTGAGTCAATGAACTGTTTTAGCTCCATCAATTGATTCTTAGCTCCCACAAAGTTTGTAGCATTGTCACAGTAAATATTTTTGCAGTGACCTAGTCTCGCCATAAATCTTTTTAATGCACCAATAAATCCTTGAGAGGTTAAGTCACTTACGAGCTCTAGATGACAGGACTTCGTTGCAAAGCAGCAGAACACTGCTATGTATGACTTTTGAGGTAGTTTTCCCTTAAGCTTATAGTGTGTCCATATGGGTCCGCAAAAATCAATTCCTGTGTTAATAAATGGGCGTGCTGGTTGAACTCTGTCAGCAGGCAAACTTCCCATTAACTGGTTTAAAAGTTTTGGTTTCGCCTTTGAACACTTAACACATCCTTGCACAATGGATCGAGCGATCGTTTTACCCTTTATCGGCCAGTACCTTTGTCTTGCGAATGCTAAAATAGCTTGAGGTCCGGCATGATTATTTTTCTCATGGGCGTCGAGCAGCAGTAACCTTGTGAACGGGTGAGAGTAAGGCATCAATACTGGATGTTTGGCATCGTATGAAAATATTGAGGATTCCAACCGTCCACCAACTCGGATGATCCCATCGTTATCGAGGAACGGGGTGAGACTCGAAAGTGAACTCTTATTTGAAACTTCACTATGTTGATTTAGATGATCTATGTCATCTTGAAACTCGTACTTCTGTATCAGTTTGATAATAATTTTTGCTGCTTGATCAAGTTCTTTACTGTTGAGAAATGCATCCTGTTTATTGCACTTGCTAGCATCGCATTGTCCGTTACTGGGTCTCTTGAAACGGAGCATATATGCGATGATGCATATTGATCGTTGAAATGAGTTGTTGTGGTGGATTGTGTCCAAGATGTTGCATTTTGAAGACTGAATATGTTTAGTAGTTGCTGATAACGAGATGTCGTTTCTTGGACGATCTGGTCCCTTTTCGAATTTGGGTGGCCATATAGCTTCAGTACCATGCAGGAACCGTGGCCCATAAAACCATAGGAGATTTCCAAACCATAGGTGCTATCCCTCTTGACAAAATGTCTGCGGGATTTTCCTTAAAAGATACATGACGCCATTGATGTGGTGCAGTAAATTGTTGTATTCTTGCCACCCGATTGGCAACGAAGGTTGGAAGTGTGTCCGACGAGGTTAAGTTTATATAGTTGAGGACTATCGTCGAGTCTGTCCATAGAAATATATTATTATTTTGAATATCCAGGTCAGTTTGTAGACGGAGCATCAGCTCGGATGCCAGCTTAGTTGCACAGAATTCCAATCTAGGGATTGTTGTTTGAAGTGACAGTTTGGTCCTTTTTGATGGAGCTACTCTTGATTTGGCGCAGAGTAGGCGAACTGTAATCTCACCGCTGATGTTCACGGCTCCTACATATGCTGCTGCCCCATATGCCCTTTCCGAGGCATCAGCGAATATATGGTATTGCACGATTTTTGGAACCTTGTAAGAGAAGATATGTCTTGGTATCTTGATGTCATGTAGTGATTTGAGATCTTCGCGGTATTTCAACCATGTAGTTTGCATGTCTTGAGGTAATGCGGCGTCCCAATCGTATTTTAGTTCCCATAACTGTTGAAGAAATAGCTTCGCGGTTACTACTACTGGTGCCATAATTCTTAATGGATCGAATAAGTGGGCAATGTCTGAGTAAGCACTCCTCTTTGTTACTCGTTTACTGTCGGTGCACGATGTTTTTATGCATAGAGAGTCGGATTTTGGTAGCCAAGTCATTCCGACTGTTTTGATGTGCTCTTCGATATTGTTGGTAAAATCCAGCTTTGTTTCTCTGTCGTTGAGAGGTATGTTTCTGATGAGTGATTCATGATTGGTGCACCATTGCGGAGTTTAAAACCCGCACACGCCAATAATCCTTGAAGCTCCGAATGCATTGCTTGGGCCGTTGTCAAACTATCCGATCCTGTCATTACATCATCAACATAAAAATCTCTTAATAGCACCCTTGAACCCAGGGGAAATTGTTGTTGATTATCTCTTGCTAGCTTTTGAAGACATTTTGTTGCAAGATATGGTGCTGACCTTGTTCCATACGTAACTGTATTTAGCTTGAAGCATTTTAGTGGTTCACTGGGGGTGTCTCTCTACCAGATGAGTTGATATTTTGTGTCATTTTCGTGTATGAGGATTTGGCGATACATTTTTTCTATATCTGCCGTAAAGACGAACCTTGGCATGCGAAATCTTACTAGAATGGAGAAGACATCATCTTGAATGGTTGGACCTGTTACTAATATGTCGTTTAATGAAAAGTTGGTGGTGGTTTTTGCAGATCCATCGAAGACAACCCTGAGTTTTGTAGTGCTACTGTCACTCTTTGTGACACAATGATGTGGTAGAAAATAGTAGGGTTTGTCTAACTGTTTATAGTTTATCTCTTCCATATGTCCAAGGTGGCGATACTCTTGCATAAATTCAATGAGTCTCACAGCGCTTTTCAGCAGCTGTCGTGCCCCTCTTTTGAGATTCAGGCTCCTCCAACTTCCAAAACTTCTCTATTTGTTGATCCAAGGCCTCGTCGGCGCTGCATATTCTGCACACAACGTGGGTAATACCCGCATCCTTTACCTTTTCGGCAACTGTCCACCCCAGGACTGTGTTTTGAAGTGTAGGCAAAGAATCTCCTATCTTTTTTTGACCGACCGATAATAAGGAGTGGAATATTACGGCTCCAATTAAGAAGTCTATTGGGCTGGGAGTGTTGAATTCAGGGTCAGCTAATGGAATGTTGTTTGGTATTTTCCATGTTGATGTGTCAAACATTCTCCCAGGTTGGTTTGATGTTCTCTTTGGTATTACATGAGCCTCGATATTTACGGAGAATGTGTTGATACGTGATCCCAGCTCAATATTCACCCTTCGGTTGGCCTGCTGAATATGTCGACCAATACCTTCAATGTTCATTATTAGAGGAGTTGTAGTGAAACCGAGTTTCCTCACTGTTCTTTCAGTGATGAAGTTGAGTTGGGAACCTGAATCTAGTATGGCCTTCCACTCAACGGATTGCCCTCGATGGTTTGTTAACCTAACAATAGCAGAAGACAGGAACACGTAGCCTTCATTTATATTCGTACCTCGCGTAGTTGAGGATGTTGATGGGCAAGATGATGTGTTGCTGGATGACACATCTGGTGTTGTTGAATTGTTTGTAGTTACTGTTGGCAACCTTGAACTATGTGGTTTTGAATTGATTGTAGCAGGTTCTAGATGCAATAAGGTATTGTGTCTCTTTGAACAGGTTCGGCAGTCTCCAGAAGGGCACTTAAGTGATGAATGTCCATCTTTCAAACAATTTATGCATACCTTAGATCCCTTGACTATGTTCAGCCGTTGAGAGGGAGATAAATGCAAAAATTTGGGGCAATAGAATAATTGGTGCTTGCAGCATATGCACTGAATTGTTGCTTGCGCTATGGTAGTAAGCGATTTATACGCACTTGTTGATCGACGATTGTTGACTTTTTAATTTTTTGGCCAATGCTTCTAGTGCCTGGAATCTGGTTTCAATGTATTTGAGGAAGGCATCTAGAGACTGGAGAATCCTTGGATTCTTGAGTGATTGCTCCCATGCGGTATGTGTATTTTTATCTAGTTTTTTGATGACAATATGTAACAGTAATGGATCCCAATTACTTATGTCTACGCCAAGATTATTTAATCCTTGCATACACTCAGAAGTAGTGTCATGAAAGTTCTTTAGTGCTGACGCTGTTTCAACCGCAATTTGAGGCTGAGTTAGTAGTTTTTCCACGAATGAGGCTACCAATAGTCTTTTATTCTCGAAACGCCTTTTTAGAATGTTCCAGGCTGAGTCATAATTGTCGTTACTTATTGAAAGGTGGCTGATTAGTCGAAGTGCTTCGCCTGTAATATTTGTTTTTAAATACCACATCTTTTGTGCAGCTCCGATATGTTGTGAATGAATCATTTGCACAAAAAGATCGTGGAATTGCCTCCAGGTTGAATATGTCCCATAAAACTTGGGCAGCGTTATTTTGGGCAACTGGATGGCAGATGTCGGATTTGTTGAGATTGTTGTGTCAGAGAAGGAGTGGATTAATTCTTGTAAATTGGCCAGTCCCTTCTGAGCGTTGGTTTCAATGCTAATGAATTGGTCCATGTTATAATCAATTTGACTGGGATTATCGTGGTGCTCGCATATTGCATGATGCAAGCCGTCTATCTCGTGCCAGTGTTTTTCCAATATGGATAACTGTACCTGGTAGTAGTGTTTTGACTGTTTGTCCTTGATACTTGAATCCAGATTTGACAAGATCCTCTGGACCGTGGCTATCAATGCCTGCTGTCTCCGTAGTTGTCTCTGGTTGTCATCTGCAACCGAAATCTTATTGGAATCCAAATGTACTTCGGCCTCCTCCTCAGTATGTGAGGGTGTAATTGCTAGCAGTATCGCTTTTAGTTCTTCATAATTGTTCTTCACCCTTCCAAACATATCTCCTTGTATGTAGGGAGTGTCGGGCTTGACAGTGTCTATGAGGCGATTGTGGTTTTGGGAAAATGCTTGCCATATTGTTTCAATGGTATGCAATCTGTCCAACTTGTATTGTTGGGTTTTCCTTGATGGACCATCCTTCTTTGTTTTTGTTGTTAGCCTTGTTAACTGATCTGATAGCAGTTTTTGTCGTGATACTAGTGCAAATACTTCGATCTCCTCCATGATGATATGACTGCGATCAATCTGGATGTGTAGTGGATTTTAATGATGCCAACAGTGTATGGCCCTGTCGACGCCTTTATTGTGTATTAGTTAAAAGTTAATGGCCTCGCCAGTGTCTAGCTCTGGCGAACGCTTTTATTGATTGTTGAACGTTGATTTGTGATTTGCCACTTACCACTGGTGGGGAGAAGCAGATCACGTTGGGGTCACCAAAAATGTACACAGTGCAGTTACTATATAGTTGTGGAGGTGGAGGTCACGGTTCTTGTACCGGGACTACCAGTGGTATTGCTAGTACATTAACTAGAACAGAAGCAGACTCACTTGAAATAAAATAAAAAGTCTTGGTTAGCTGTCTGATCATAAGTCTCCGTTGATATTTATTTCACGCTATTTATACGTATAAATTGCTTACTTAGCATAAATTAACAATATTGAGAATAACAAAAACAGAAGTAATAGGCTTAATATTAGTATAACAATATTGTTGACATTGTAAAAGTATTCTTAACAAAAAGTGCACGATTCAACAGGAAGTGCTGACGTCGGTTGAATGATAAAAAATAATGAAAAGAAAATCAAAGTACCGAAAATGAAGAGAATAAAAGCAAAGTATAAAATAGGTTTATTGTTTCAAGGTGGCTTGCTGGTGTTTGCCACTCGCTACTGGTGGTGGGAACTGACCTATCTTAACATAATGAATTATAAATATTTTGTATGTTTGTACATATGTATCTCCGATTGTTCTCATAAAGTATTACTTAATGTATGTATATGTATATGTACGTATGTTTACTTAATGTATGTACGTTAAATTTATTTCTTTTCATACATTCAAATTTCCTATCCCTGACCCACTCTTCTCAAATCAACATTACCCTAACTTGTGATAATCCATTATATTCCATGCCTTTATGAAAGGTTACTTACTTACTTAACGGGCTCCCGACCCGTGAAGAGTCTCTGCCTGAGACACAGCAGCCTTCCACTCTCTTCGATCCCGGGCACGCTGCTTCCAGTTATCTAGACCAAGCGCTCTGGCATCCGCGATAGCTTGATCCTTAAAACGGAGGTTCGGTCTTCCTTGTCTTCTCGAACCTGGGGACTGTGATTCGAAGATCCTCTTTGCTGGAGCATTATTGTCCATTCGCTCGATGTGGCCGAGCCAGTGTAGTCGACGTGTTTTGGCTTTTTGGACTACATCCACATCCTGGTACAGCTCATAGAGTTCGCGGTTATATCTTCTCCTCCATTCGCCCTCCTCGCATACGGGACCGAATATCCGACGAAGAATTTTTCTTTCGAAAGTGTTCAGTATTTGCTCTGCTTTCCTGTTTATCGTCCAGCACTCGGCTCCATACAGCAGAACCAAAGGATCAAATGGCAGGATCAAAGTTTTGTAGAGCAAACATTTCGTCTTCCGAGTTAGGAGTTTTGACCCCATTTGTTTCGCCAAACCGAAGTAGCAGCGGTTTCCTAGGGTAAGTCTTCGTCGAATCTCCACTAAGTTGTCATTCGTGGAGTTGATATTTACTCCGAGGTAGGTAAACTCCTTAACCACTTCGAAGTTACTGTTACCAACAGTGACGTTTTGTCCTAGGCGGTGGACAGATGCTTCTTTGTTTGTTGACAACATGTATTTGGTTTTGTCCTCATTCACTTCAAGGCCAACACGTTTCGCCTCTTCTTCAATTGCCGTAAAAGCCTCTAACACGGCGCGCTGGGAGCGACCGATGATGTCGATGTCGTCTGCGTATCCCAGCAACTGGACAGATTTGTTGAAGATAGTGCCTTCCGTGTTTACACCTGCCCTGCGCACTATCTGTTCCAGCACAAGATTGAAGAAGTCACATGATAGCGCATCCCCTTGCCGAAATCCGGTGCATGTTTAGAGGAACTGTTGCCGAATTGCACGTTGCACCGCGTGTTATCCAGCGTCACGCGGCACAGCTGGATCAGTTTAGCCGGGATCCCGAATTCGGCCATCACCTTGTAGAGCTCAAGACGATGAATGCTATCATATGCGGCTTTAAAGTCGATGAAGAGATGGTGAGTCTCGACTTGAAATTCGTGGGTCTTTTCCAGGATTTGCCTTAGTGTGAAAATTTGGTCGATCGTCAATCTGCCGGGCCGGAAGCCACACTGGTACGTGCCGATTAGTGTGCTGCAGAAAGGCTTCAGACGTTCAAACAGTACGTTAGATAGGATCTTATATGCGACATTAAGCAGGGATATGCCTCGGTAGTTCTTACAAGACATAGGATCGCCTTTTTGAAGATGGCTCATATAGAGCTGATAGTCCAGTCATCGGGCATGACTTCATCCACCCACACTTGGTTGATGACTTGGTGCATGCACCCCACCAAAGCATCACCACCATGTTTGAAAAGCTCTGCTGGTAGACCATCAGGTAGACCTAGTGCTTCGGTGACTAGGTTTCCTTCACTGTTTCGAAGAGCCTGCGTTCCGGGCTTGAAGCCAGCTGCCAGTTGCTTGGCTTTCCTGAAAAACATCCGGATGTTGTTCCTATCGCGGGACTCTTCGATATCCTTGAGCTGGGAGGCTGCGTGGGCCCTTTTCTTCTTACGCAGGATCTTCTTCTCCTCCCTTCTTCTGTTTCGATACTCTTCTCTCGCTGCCCTTGTTTTGCGTTGCAGCGCTTGCAAGTGTGCATTTTCTGTTACCTTTTTCTGGCGTACGCATTCATCATCATACCAAGGGCTCTTTTTGGGTGGTGGCTGGTAGCCTACGGTGGTCTCTGCTACCCCTTTGATGATGTCGCGATACTGGTTCCACAGATTGTTGGCGTTTGTGGATGGTGAATGCACAGCGGAGAGTCTCTCACTCAGGCGCTCCCTGTAGGCTCTGGCTACTCCAGACGTGCTAAGGCTTCCAACGTTGAATTTCTTTTTCTGGGCGGTCTGCAGCTTCTTCTCATTGGATAGTCGAGCTCTGAACTTAGCCGCAACAAGAATATGGTCAGAGTCGACGTTTGCCCCTCTGAACGTTTGCACATTCAGAATGTTGGATGCATGCCTCGCATCTATTAGCACGTGGTCGATTTGGTTGGCGGTTCGACCATCTGGAGAGCGCCAGGTTGCTGTGTGGATTCGTAGTCTTGGAAACCTAGTGCTACTTATCACCGTATTACGAGCTGCTGCAAAATCAATTAGCCGGAAGCCGTTGTCTGTTGTCGTGTCGTGGAGGCTGTGCTTTCCAACTAATCCGCCGAAGATGTTTTCCTTACCGATTTTGGCATTGAAGTCCCCGAGGATGATTTTGACATCATACTCCGGACAGGCTCCGTAGGCTCCGTCCAGAAGGTCATAAAACTCCTCCTTGGTAGAGTCTTCAGCTTCGTCGGTATGGGCGTGTGCACATATTATGCTGATGTTTTGAAATGTAGCCTTGATGCGGATCACAGCCAGGCGATCGCTGATCGGCTTAAAGTCAATTATCATTGAGCGTAGCCGATTTCCCACGACGAATCCGCATCCTAACATGTTCAGTCTTTTGTGGCAGCTGTAATAAATGTCGCAATTTTTCCGTTTTTGCATACCTGATCCTATCCATCGTATCTCCTGGATCGCGGTAATATCTGCCTTGTACCGCGTGAGGACAGATTCAAGTTTTTGAATAGCACCAGGAGTGTACAGTGTACGTACATTATAGGTGCATACTCTTATATCATAGTCCGTGTACGTTCCGGGTCGTGGTATTAAATGAGGGGGTCCATTATCCGAGGCTTGTGTCTCTCTCATAACTAAATTTTTTTTACGTGGTAAGGAAGTTACCCCGACGGCACAACCCCCAACCTGGAGGGCCAGTTCCATTTTTTGAAACCCCTAGGACGAGGGGCCGGTTTTAAACCGAAGTCAGTATCCCGCTTCGGGGATATGAGCGCTGCCGTTGGCCCAATAAGGGCTCATCCGCCACCATCTCTTTTCCAAAAACCTGACTTATTCTTGAAAATCTTTATCGGCCTGAGCTCCGAATATGTCGAAGTAGCCCAGATAAAGTGTTGTGCTTCCGTTTGAAGCTTTAACGCCACCGTTGACTCCATCGAGAGAGTTCGTCCGCTGTCGTATTTATAGTGCTGCAATTTTCTCTTGGTCAACACTCGCGCTTATAAGTTTAGCAAGTCGGGTCCGGATGGACACCAACCAGTACCCGATGGCTACCACTAGGAGGTAAAATAAGCACAATTGATGCGCAGTAACAGTTACAACACTGGACGTCGCCAGGTTGACGCCAGTCAGTGCCTACCCTATTCCTACAGCATTCAGCCATCTTTATGAAAGGTTATACAGCATAAAACAGAGTTGACGAGACGTTTAGATTAATGCTATTGAGTGCCGTCAGATGAGCTTGTATTTTGTTAAGTTCTATATTTATTACCTAGTAGCATTTCTAAGATTTGAGGAACTCTCGAGTTCATTGCATAACTTAGGGCGGATCGACTTGCTCGTCGATTCATAATTAATAATTACAATCATATTTCAGGTATTCCTTGACAAGCCTTGTACATCCCTTCATTTGCAATACCTTTTTAAAGAGACTTGAATGCTGGATATCTTCTAGATTCATTACTTACTTACTTACTTAGGTGGCGCTACAGTTCGGGGTGAACCTGAGCCTCAACTAACAAGCCTCTCTAGTTAGCTCGGTCCGTAGTTAACTGCTCTAGTTGCGCACTCCAAGCTTGTTCAGGTCCCCTTCAACTTGTGTGCGCCACCTAAGGCGAGGTCTTCCTCTACTGCGTTGTCCCTCCGGGTGTGATTCGAAGACTCTTCGGGCCGGAGCACTGGTGTCCATTCGCTCTACATGTCCTAGCCATCTCAAACGACTAATGCGCAGTTTTTTGACTAGGTCGATGTCGCTGTACAGCTCGTATATTTCGTCGTTGAATCTCCTCCTCCAAAACCCGTCAGCGCAAACGAAACCGAATATTTTACGAAGGATTTTTCTCTCGAAACGACCAAGGATATATTCATCCGCTTTCGATAAAGTCCATGCTTCAGCGCCACAAAGTAGGAAGGGGAAGTTTCCTTAGTTGTTCGGGATAGGGCCTTACTACTCAATTGCCTTCTCAGCCCAAAGAAACAGCGATTGCCAAGAATTATTCTTCGTTTTATTTCTGCCGTCGTGTTACTGTCAGAATTGATAGCAGAGCCGAGGTAGACACAGTCCCTTACTACCTCAAGGTTATAGCTGTCGATTGTGACGTTCTGTCCAATTCGTCGATTTTGAGTGTCCCTTCTTGTTGTGTTCTTCCAATAATGTCAATGTCGTCGGCGTAAACCAGTTGTTGCATAGACTTTTGAAAGATTGTGCCTCCGGTGTTGGCTTGTGAGTTTCGCACAATTCTTTCAAGAACGATGTTAAAAAAATCAAATGGCAGCGCGTCATCTTGTCTAAATCCTTTTTTGACATTAAAGGTCTCGGTGAGACCTTGATGGAGCAGCGAGAATTCTCCAACGTCATCCTGCACAGGCGAACGAGTTTGGCAGGGATGCCAAAACTAGACATGGCTCTGTATAGCTCGTCTCTATAGATGCTGTCACATGCGGCCTTAAAATCGATGAAAAGATGGTGGGTATCGATTTGGACGTCTTGAGTTTTTTCCAGGATCTGCCGAAGTGTGAAAATTTGATCGATTGTGGACTTTCCTGATCTGAAACCACACTGATAGGGCCCAATCAGGTTGTTGATGAAGGGTTTCAGACGTTCACACAATATTGCAAATAGGATGTTGTACGCGATGTTGAGGAGACTGATACTTCTGTAATTGGCGCGATTGAGGGGTTCTCCTTTCTTGTGGATCAGGCAAACGGTGCTGAGATTCCATTCATCAGACATACATTCATCTGACCAAATTTTAGAAATGAGTTGGTGTATGCTCTCTACCAGGTCATTTCCAGCTGCTTTGAACAGCTCGGCTGGCAAGCCGTCAGGTCCACCAGCCTTGCTGGATTTAAGCTTGGATATTGCTATTCTCACATCGTTTTGCTCAGGTGGACGGAAGTTTTAGCTATCATCGTCTATGCTGAATGGTTCATTCTGCCTGAGAGTGGAATGTTGGTCTTCGTCGCCGTTATACAGTCTGCAGAAGAAATTTTTCCATATTCTCAGCACCGACTGTGACTCTACTACGAGGTTTCCTTCTTCATCTCTACAGGCTTCTGTACGGGTTTTGTTGGCCCGACACGTTCTTTTTACCTGTTGGTAAAACTTTCGTTCATTATTTCTGGAGTATAATCGCGCGCTTCTCGTGCTCGTTTTTCTTCTGTCATAGAAGCCAATGTTCGTCCCGTCTCTTTTGTTCGTGGAGCTCACGAGCCGCTCTCGTCCTTCTTTGCAGCGGCGCTTTGTTTGCCTCTTGTTAAGCTGCATTTGCTTGCCTGCATTCTTCGTTAAACCATGGGCTTCTTTGTGTTGGTCGAGTGAAACCCAACACATTAGTTGCGGCGTTTCTGATAACATATTGGCAACTTTGCCATTGGTCCTCGGCATTTCATGCTGGTGGCATACGAGTTGTAGTGAGACTTCGGGATATTATGTGTTCAGCAAAAGTTCTGGCGGTCTCTTGCTATTGCAGCTTTTCAACGTTAAATGATCCCAGTCGATGTCGGCTACTCTGTAGGTTCGGACATCCAGATCGCAATATGAAGGCCTCTGCTAGTTGTTCGTCTGCACGCGGTCTGTTAAGGGTCCGAACATTTCACGTGCAGATCCGAAGGTCGTTGCCCTTATTTCGATTGTTGGGGTCGTCAACAGTGAGTCCATCCATATCCGAGGCTTGTTTGTTTTTCGGAACTATATTATTTTTCCGTGATCGGGAAGTTACCCCTACGCACAACCGCCAACTTGGAGCACCAGTTCCCTTTTATACCCCTAGGACAAGGGGCCGGATTTTCCGGAGTCAGTAACCCACTTCGGGGATACGAGTGCTGCCGTTGGCCCGTTAAGGGCTCATCCGCCACCAACTCTTTTCCAACAGCCTGGCTCAGTGTTGGAGATACCTATAGAACTGGGTTCAGAATAAGTTAGAGCAGCTCACATAGGGATTACACTAGAAAGTTCGGCCTGACTGGAACTGTGGGCGGGTTTGACGAGCCCTTAGGAGTTGCAGTCTGTAAAGGAATTCCTAACATTCCTTGAGGTACGCTTCCAGTCGCTCGAAGCTCTTGGGAATAAAGGAAAAGGAACTGATGAGTTGAAGACCCAGAAAAGATCCTCAGCAACATTGACATTAACTACAACAAATAATAAGCAACAAGCACCCGCGGAATGCGTGTCGGACAAGGTCAAAATAAGACACAAAGGAGGGTAAGCGTAATAGTTAGTTCGACAAGGAATGCCTTTTAAACCAGATTAGAGGCCTTCGTACTAAACAATATTATATCACCAGAACCGAGTACAAAGTTGGATATATCCTCCTGGAATATACCACACAATATTCAGGTAGCAGAATCCTGACCATATTGATGTTCTCCTGGGGAGTAATCTATTCTTCCAACTGCTCTCTATTGGTCAAATTAAGTTGGGATTAAGCCTACCAACGTTGCATAATACCGTTTTCGGTTGGATTGTAGCAGGAGGAGTAGAGCACCCTACCACAAAGCTGGTTTCCTGTGGTTCTCCTGTGCACAGGAGAAGAAGAAGATATAAATACAACAATAAACCGATTCAGGAACATCGAGCAACCAGAGGAATTCCAAGGAAGAGGGCGCAACAGAAAAGCGGCGATGTGAAACTTACTTTGAACAAACATGCAATCGAGACAGTGACGGCCGGTATGTAGTAAGTCTACCGTTCTCAGATGATCCAAAAACCCTAGGCAATTTAGGGATTTCTATCACTCGAACGGAAACTGATGAAACAACCAAAGCTGCACCAGCAATACACCGCCTTTATGAAAGAATATCAGAAACTGGGGCACATGAAGGAAGTCAATAGTAACTCTATACCATCACCTCACTGCTTTCTTCCACATCATTGTGTGATGAAGCCGGGCAGCAGTTCTACAGAGTAAAGAGTAGTGTTCGACCCCTCAGCAAAAACCGAAACCAATACCTCACTTAACAACATTCTATACCATACTTCTACAATTTCGGCTACCCCGTTCTCGTGGTCACAGCCGATATTGTACCAATGTACGGGCAAATTAATGTTAAGGAGGAAGGTAGAAACTAGAGCCCGAGATTCTTAGCGTGTATTTAATTACACGTGTACACGTGACACGTGTTGTCGTGTAACACGTCACCATAGACGCGGGTACACGTGTACGTCTTAAAAAAGTTGTTATGATTATTATAAAACGATCATGGACGTCAGCATTTTGAAGAAGTCAAAGATCTCGAGTCATATTTGAAAATAAATTTAATTTAAACACGAAAACTTTGATGAGTGTTGAAAATTATAATGAAGTAACCTTTGAATACCGGTTTCTTTGGACTATCTTTATCTCTTTCTTACTCTTAGCTCTAACTACACTTCGTTGTATTATTATTTTTGTCACGCGTTTTTTCTATTAGCCAGTTCCTTTTTATTTCTCGAAGAAAGCGGACTAATAAATACTCTGTCTCGTTCTTTTGATTTTAAAGTTTCAGCCGGAGATTTCGCAAAACATTTTATTATATGGTGCCGAAACCAGGGATCGAAAGTCGTACAGAGATAGAGAAATATATTTAACGTAAAAAAAAAAACGGTTCGAAAGAAAAAACATTATTTAAAGAATCTCGTGTTTTGCATTGAAAGTTCTCAAAATGGTACTCTCTGGTCGGTCTGCTTACAGAGGGCAAGTAACGAAAATCGTTAAGTCTGCCACTGAGTATTTAATTTTGCCTGAATCGCAATTAAAAGACGAGGACAAATTCGACGACATTAAGGAAGAATTAATTTCCTATATCCAACGTTTGAAAGCAGCACACGAAAGTCTCCTCACTTCCAATCAGGAGGTAAGGAATAAAAGCCTCATCAAAGAAGAGGATCTGGACAGAGAGTTTAAAAAGGTTGCAGAGTACCAAGACTGTGCTAATTGGATTGGCTAAACTAAACTCACGCATAGCTAAACTTAGACAGAAGCAGGCACCAAAGACAACGATCCTAAACGAGTCATCTCTCAAAGCATCTGGTGTCATGCATAGTTCAGTTAAGCTGCCGGTATTAACATTAAAAAAGTTTGATGAAAATTTCCAGGAATGGCTACCGTTCTAGGACCAGTTCCGTACCAAAGTTCACGAAAATACTGGCTTAACATCGTCTGATAAGTTTAGTTATCTTAAGAGTGTATTGGTGGGTAACGCTAAAAAGGTAATCGAAGGGTTTTCTGCAACGAAGAAGTGCTATGATGCGGCTGTCTCGCTTTTAAAAGAACAGTTTGGCGATACAGAACGCCTAGTCGATAAGCACATGCAGCAACTAATTGCTCTTCGACCTGTCAATTCACGAACAGATGTACTTAGTTTACGTTATCTATATAATTCGATTACAGCATGCAGTCGCACCCTCACTGCCTTGCAAATTCCGTCACACCAATACTTTGTCATGCTGAAGTCAATTTTACTTCGTTGTCTACCAGTGGAGCTCCGTATCGACTACCACTGCACAGTGGAAAGAGATAACAATCATGATAAGCAAGATGGACCTGAACAATCAAGTAGTTCGACTCTTTTGCAAATTGGAGATAAACAGGTGCAGGGTATTATGCGATTTTTAAAGCAGGAAGTGGAATCGTTAGAAAGAAGCCGTGTTGTATCTGTTTCTTCTACTAATGCAAAAAATCCCTCCTCCACAACAGCTACTGCAACAAGTTTAGTTGCGATAAACGAAAGGGAGCAATGTTTGTTTTGTGCATCGAATAATCACGAAAGACTGCGATAGCGATATACCCATTAAAGAAAAAAAAGATTTGCTACGTAAAAACAATCGTTGTTTTTGCTGTATAAAACGCGGATATTCATCAAGAAATTGTAAAAGCGCACAGTGGATTTTTTGTAAAAAATGTAAAGGAAAGCATTCGACATCAATGTGTGACCCTTCTTTTGAAAAAACTAAAGTCATCACAGCACACAACAAATTGCGAAAATGTAAGTGCAATGAATTTATGCGCCAATTCTATATTGGAAAATTCAAATGTCTTTCTGAAGACAGCTCGCGGCGTTGCCATAGCATCGAGCAAAGATAAAAATATTTTAATTCGGTTCATTATTGACGGAGGCAGTCAGCGTACGTATATCCGTGAGAGCCTGGTGCGAAAACTTAACTTAATCTCTATTGGAAAAGTAAGTATATCTGTCATTCCATTCGGAAGTAAGGAGCAGTCTCCATTTCAAATTCTGGACAGAGTGAGAGTTGCGATATTAAGTCAGTTCCGTTTTATTTCTCGAAGAAAGCGGACTAATAAACGCTTTGTGTTTCTCAAAGTCTCGATCTTTTGATTTTAAAGTTTCAGCCGGAGATTTCGCAAACATTTTATTATATAGGCCTTCCCTTAACGATATGCTGCATGTAGGTGTGAATTTATTACCGGATGTCTTGAAAATTCTGCTCAACTTTAGGCTAGGACGAATTGGAATTGTTGGTGACGTAGAAAAGGCTTTTCTACAAATTCTTACTTACTTACTTACTTACTTAGGTGGCGCTACAGTTCGGGGTGAACATGGGCCTCAACTAACAAGCCTCTCCAGTTAGCTCGGTCCTTAGCTAACTGCTTCCAGTTGCGCACTCCAAGCTTGTTCAGGTCCCCTTCAACTTGTGTGCGCCACCTAAGGCGAGGTCTTCCTTTGCTGCTTTGTCCCTCCGGGTGTGATTCGAAGACTCTTCGGGCCGGAGCACTGGTGTCTATTCGCTCTACATGTCGTAGCCATCTCAAACGACCGAGGATATCTTCATCAGCTTTTGATAAAGTCCAAGCTTCAGCGCCATAAAGCAGGACTGGGATGATCAAGGTTTTATATAGAATCTCCCTAGTTGTTCGGGATAGGGCCTTACTACTCAATTGCCTTCTCAGCCCAAAGAAACAGCGATTGCCAAGAATTATTCTTCGTTTTATTTCTGCCGAGGTGTTACTGTCAGAATTGATAGCAGAGTCGAGGTAGATACAGTCCCTAACTACCTCAACTTATAGCTGTCGATTGTGACGTTCTGTCCAATTCGTCGATGTTGCGTATCCCTTCTGGTTGACAGCATATACTTGGTTTTGCCCTTGTTTACCGCTAAACCCATTTTGGCAGCTTCTGTTTCAATACTAGCGGTGACAGCCCGCTGTGTTCTTCCAATAATGTCGATATCGTCGGCGTAAACCAGTTGTTGCACAGACTTTTGAAAGATTGTGCCTCCGGTGTTGGCTTGTGAGTTTCGCACAATTCTTTCAAGAACGATGTTAAAAAAATCAAATGGCAGCGCGTCATCTTGTCTAAATCCTTTTTTGACATCAAAGGTCTCGGTATGATCGTTACCGACCTTGATGGAGCAGCGAGAATTCTCCAACGTCATCCTGCACAGGCGAACGAGTTTGGCAGGGATGCCAAAACTAGACATGGGTCTGTATAGCTCGTCTCTATAGATGCTGTCATATGCGGCCTTAAAATCGATGAAAAGATGGTTGGTATCGATTTGGACGTCTTGAGTTTTTTACAGGATCTGCCGAAGTTTGAAGATTTGATCGATTGTAGACTTTCCTGGTCTGAAACCACACTGATAGGGCCCAATCAGGTTGTTGATGAAGGGTTTCAGACGTTCACACAATATGGCAGATAGGATCTTGTACGCAATGTTGAGGAGACTGATACCTCTGTAATTGGCGCAATTGAGGGGATCTCCTTTCTTGTGAATCGGGCAAACGGTGCTGAGATTCCATTCATCAGGCACACACTCATCTGACCAAATTTTAGAAATGAGTTGGTGTATGCTGTGGTGTTCAATTAATAAATCCGAATTTTACTTTTCTTTTTCTTTATTTAACTAAGTTCATTTAACAATAATTTAAGGACTAAAGAATTTATAAAATTTAATTTCACAACTTTTATAAGTTTTATTGGCGGACGGCGGTGGCGAACGTGTCATTCTAGACGAGGAATGGAATCAGTGAAAACCGGAAACTCACTCCATTGTTCTACGAAAATCTGACATCTGACGTCTATCGATATCTGGTCGGTGGTATCGGATGCTATCGATACAGTGCTACCAGATCACTACAGTACCCCAGTACATTCGAGGGAGGTAGTGGTCCCACCAGATCCATGTGGACATGTTCAAATCTTTCTCTAGGGGTTGGAAATTCTGTAAGTTTGCTCTTAGTATGGCGTTGTATCTTTGCTTTTTGGCATTTTATGCAACTGTTCACCCAACCTTTAATGTCTGAGTTCATTTTGGGCCAAAAGTACCTTTCGGTTATTTTGCGTGATGCTCTCACGCCTGGGTGAGCTAAACTGTGAAGAGACCGAAAAATGTGTTCCCTCAGGTTTTTGGGTATGAAAGGCCTTGCTTTTTTGGTGGCTACGTCGCACCAGATGGTTTCTTTTACTGTTGGAAACCTACGTTGCTCGAGTTTAAATTTCGACTGCGTTTTCCTACCTAAGAGTTCCTTGAGCTCATTGTCATCCTTCTGTGAGCAAACCAGAGTAGGTAAGTCGAAGCAAATGTCTACCTCGTCGACTGCACCTATGCGCGATAATGCATCGGCCACTACATTTTCTTTTCCTTTTATATGTCTGATGGACGACGTGAACTGCGATATATAATCTAAGTGCCTCGCTTGTCTTGGACTATGCTCAGTCTTGGTATTAAGTGCTTGTGTTAAAGGTTTATGGTCAGTGTAAACTGAGAACTCACGACCTTCCAGAAAATGTCTGAAGTGCTTGATGGATAGGTAGACGGCTAGTAATTCCCTATCGAAAGCTGAATAACGACTTTCAGCTGGACTAAGCTTTTTCGAAAAGAAAGCTATCGGCCTCCAATTCGTATTATTTTCTTGTGACTGTTCTAAAACGGCACCTACAGCTATGTTTGATGCATCCACAGTGAGTCGTTGGCGAGGGTTTTCAGATGGAAACTCAAGAAGAGTTGCAGTTGCTAAAGCATTTTTGACCATGTTGAGATGATTTTCGCATTCATCTGTCCATGAAAATTTATTGGGCCTTGTTTTCAAAAGTGCGTTCAGATGGTTATAAAGAGGCGTAAGCATATTTGCTAGACCTTTAACAAAACGGTTGTAATAGTTTATTATGCCTATAAATCTTTGAAGCTGTTTGATTGAAGTTGGCGAGGGGAATGTTTTAATTGATTCTACTCTGTCTTCTGCTGGTAAGATTCCATTTCGGCTAATTTTGTGACCTAGAAAATCTAGTTCCGCTACTCCGAAAACTTTTTGTGCTGTTCTGCATCCTTGCTTGCTACCATGAGATCATCAATATAAATCCACGTGAAGCTTTCTAATCCCCTTAACACAAAATTCATCAACCGTTGGAATGTCTGAGCAGCATTTTGGAGAACGTAAGGCATTCTCAGAAACTCAAACATCCCAAAAGGTGTTGTAATAGCTGTCTTGTGCACGTCTTCATAAGCTACCGGAATATTGTGATACGCCTGAACCAAGTCTATCTTAGTGAACACTGTGCATCCAGACATATTCCTAGTGAAATTCTGAATATGTGAAATCGGATGTCTGTCCGGCTGAGTGACTGCATTAAGTCTGCGGAAGTCTCCGCAAGGACGCCAATCACCTGGCTCTTTTTTGGGAACCATATGTAATGGAGAGCACGTAGGTGAATCAGATGCCTGCCAAATGCCTAGTTCGACCATATGCTGAAACTCTTTCAAGGCTGCCTTGTGTTTTGCACTGTCTAATTGTCGCGGATTAGTGAAAGGAAGTGGCCCTTTTGTGACAATGTAGTGTTTTACATTGTGTTTAACTGGGAACAAGTAGTTGGGGGCGCTTACTAAAGTAGGAAATTTACTGAGAATGCGACCGTAACAACCATTGATTGCAAGGATTCGTGGAGAGGGTGTATCTATATTGGTAACCTCGCCTAAAGTGGTGAGTTTTGTTGTATTGTCGATGAGTTTGCCTTGTTTTAAATCAACCATTAAACCAAACTTTTTTAAAAATCAGCCCCAATGATTGGTTTGTTAACTGAAGCTAAAATGAAAGGGTATTTAAAAGAACGTCGTAGGACTAACTGTAGCTCTAACAGCTTGGTGCCAAAGGTTTTTATTGGGTTTCCATTAGCTGCTGTCAGCGCTAGGATTGAGACCGAGGCTGATCGCGGGAAAAGTGTGTGAGGTACAACAGACACGTCTGCACCGGTATCCACTAGGAAACGAAGTTTGTTAATTGGACACGAAAGAAAAAGACGACTTGAAATTAAATTAGGCCGGTTACTAGACGTCATCGCTACCGGCTTGTCTAGTTTTCCGAGGAACGGTTACCTTTAGCATGGTTTTCGAATGCACACGGTTGAGCACATTTCAATGCCCTATCGCAAAAACGTTTATGGAAGAAACACACCTTCTTCCTTGAGTCCGTGTTGCGAGAAAGGCTTCTTCGAGAGTCGTTCCCTCCTCTCGGATAGAAATTTCTTTCCCTACTACAACCACGAATTGTGTTCTTCAACTTCTCTATTTCCCGACGAGCCATATCCAAGTCGTATTCTGATTCACTACGCCTACTGAACCTATTGCTATCTTTTACCTGAATGGTATTAATCGAAGTGCTTTGTTGAGTACACTCAAATATCTGATCCGCTAACTCTAACCTCTTCTCTAACGGTTGGTCTTCGGTAATGGCCAGGGGAATCGACACCGCAGATGGAAGTTTACGCGTCCACAGAGAGTGTATTAGACTATCATTCACTCCACTTATTGAACCTGCTATCGGTAGCATATGACGGTATAAATCAGACGGTTTCCTGTCCCCAAGGTCCTCCGCGGCTAACAAACCCTCCAAACGACGTTGCTCTGATGGCGAATGGCGTTTTATTAACGCGTCACGTAAGGTTTTATATTTATCGGTCGCGGGAGGTGCAGTTAAAATATCTAAAACGCTATTAATTGTTTCAACCGGCAACGCAGATATGTTATGTGCGAACTTCGTTTCGTCATTACAAAAAAATTTTGTATAATATATGTATGTATGTATGTATGTATATATAATGATCGTATATTTATGTACGTAGGTTATATCTATAATGTTTAAATTTCCAATTAAAGAAATGGTTAAAGTAAAAGAGTATATAGTAACTATGTTATGTACTTATTATGATTTTAATTTAAATGTTTAAATGTACTTCAGAATCCATTCTATTTTCAAATTTATGTAAGCATGTGTATGTGAATACGTAAAAAAAAATAAATAAAAAAAACGCAGTGTGTACCTCTTGGGCAGGAAAAATTGTAGGTATGTTGTGTTGTTGATGAAATTCACTCGATGTCTGTTGCAGTACATCGTCCGATGATCAGAAAATGTACCGGACTAACGGTTCTTCTTTTTGTATCCCGTTGCGCTTGTGCTGCTTGCTGATAATGTTGGGGGTTGATGATTTCACAATTTTGGGTGATATTGTGAAATGTGTCGGTCGAGGAGTACGTGGTTACGTGTATATACGTACATATGTACGTCTATATGTCCTCGTGCTGGGTACTGATGATGATGGTGAAGAATGATGGTTTGCGAGCGGTACATACATATATATATTTTTATACATATGTACGTATGTATGTGCTTGCGCTCGTGCTCGTGCTGCTCTCGTTGCTGTGTTTTTCGTTCCTGCGTGCTTCGTTGATGTGTGCTTCGGTCGTTGTGCACGTGCTGCCTGTTGTCTGACTCCTGACTAGGGTTTTGTTGCCGAACCGCCGCCGCCGTCGGTGTCACCATTTGTAGTGTTCAATTAATAAATCCGAATTTTACTTTTCTTTTTCTTTATTTAACTAAGTTCATTTAACAATAATTTAAGGACTAAAGAATTTATAAAATTTAATTTCACAACTTTTATAAGTTTTATTGGCTGACGGCGGTGGCGAACGTGTCATTCTAGACAGACGAGTAAACGAGGAATGGAATCAGTGAAAACCGGAAACTCACTCCATTGTACTACGAAAATCTGACATCTGACGTCTATCGATATCTGGTCGGTGGTATCGGATGCTATCGATACAGTGCTACCAGATCACTACAATGCTCTCTACCAGGTCATTTCCAGCTGCCTTGAACAGCTCGGCTGGTAAGCCGTCAGGTCCAGCAGCCTTGTTGGACTTAAGTTTGGATATTGCTATCCTTACTTCGTTTTGGTCAGGTGGACGGAAGTTTTGGCTATCATCGTCTATGTTGAATGGTCCATTCTGCCTTCGTCGCCGTTATACAGTCTGCAGAAGAAATTTTTCCATATTCTCAGCACCGACTGTGACTTTACTACGAGGTTTCCTTCTTCATCTCTACAGGCTTCTGTACGGGTCTTGTTGGCCTGACACGTTCTTTTTACCTGTTGGTAAAACTTCCGTACATTATTCCTGGAGTATAATCTCTCAATATCTTCGATCGCGCGCTTCTCGTGCTCTTTTTTCATCTTTCGGAGAAGCCGATGTTCTTCCCGTCTCTTTTGCTCGTAGAGCTTACGAGCCGCTCTCGTCCTTCTTTGCAGCGCCGCTTTGTATGCCTCTTGTTAGCTGCATTTGCTTGCCGGCATTCTTCGTCAAACCATAGGTTTCTTTGTGGTGGTCGAGCGAAACCCAGTACATCAGTTGCGGCACTTCTGATGGCATGTTGGCAGTGTTGCCATTGGTCCTCGGCATTTGATGCTGGCGGCATAGGAGTTGTAGCGAGATTTGGGGATACGCGTTCGGCAAAGGTTCTGGCGATCTCTTGCGATTGCAGCTTTTCAACGTTATATCTTCTCACAGTATTTCTTCTTTGTTGTGACGTTAGGGATATCCGCATTCGTACCGTGGCTGCAACAAGGTAATGATCAGAGTCGATGTTGGCTGCTCGGAAGGTTCGGACATCCAGAATACTGGAGGCATGCCTTACGTCGATCGCAATGTGATCAATTTGGTTGACCGTTTGATGTTCAGGAGACCGCCATGTCCCCTTGTGGGTATTGAGATGAGGAAACTGTGTGCTTGCTATGGTGACGTTTCGCCCCGCAGCGAAGGCAATAAGCCTAAGTCCGTTTCCGGACGTGGTGTCGTGGAGGCTGTGCTTACCAATCGTCCTACCAAAGATGTCCTCCTTTCCTATCTTGGCGTTAAAATCGCCTAGAACGATTTTAACGTCATATTTAGGACATTGCTCGTAGGTTTTGCCGAGGAGCTCGTAGAAACATTCTTTGGTGGCGTCGTCCTTGTCTTCGGTGGGAGCGTGAGCGCATATAAGGCTTATGTTGGCGAATTTAGCCTTGATGCGGATTGTCATAAGTCGTTCGCTCACGTGTCGAAAGCTTAAGACTTCTTGCCTAAGTCTGCCGCTTATGACAAATCCACATCCGAATAAGCGCTGTTTCTGCTCTCTATAGCAATCACCGTAATAGATGTCACAGTTTTTCATCCTTTTTTTGCCCGGCCCATCCCATCGCACTTCCTGGATGGCGGTGATGTCTGCCTTATAGCAGACTAGGGCCTCTGCTAATTCTTCGGCTGCACGCGGTCTGTTAAGGGTCCGAACATTCCACGTGCAGATCCGAAGGTCGTTGTCCTTATTTCGATTGCTGGGGTCGTCAACAGTGAATCCTTCCATATCCGAGGCTTGTTCGTTTTTCGGAACTATATTAGTTTTCCGTGGTCAAGAAGTTACCCCTACGCACAACCCCCAACCTGGAGGACCAGTTCCCTTTTAAACCCCTAGGACGAGGGGCCGGATTTTCCGGAGTCAGTAACGCACTTCGGGAATATGAGTGCGGCCGTTGGCCCATTAAGTGCTCTTCCGCCACCAACTCTTTTCCAACACCCTGACTCAGTGTTGGAGATCCCTATAGACCTGGGATCCGAATAAGTCAGAGCAGCTCATATAGGGATTGCACTAGAAAGTTCGGCCTGACTGGAACTGTGGGCGCCACCGTTGATTCCACCTGGAGGATTCGTCCGCTGCCGTCCAGATTAGAAGGAAGTGTCTTAGTGAGAAAACACTCCCCCCCCCTCTCTCGTTTGCTACCACCAACGACCTTCCAAAGGGGTTGGTTACCCAATCTCCAGCCGAGGTACTAGGCACCCAGCAGCCACCAACGCGGAGGTGTAGAGTAGGAGTTGATAGTGAGAGGCTATGGTGAGAACGCTTGTGTTCCCATATATTCCGCATCACCATCCTTTGGCTACCTTCTACAAATTCTGCTAAGCGAAAAAGATCGAGATAGCCATCGATTTATTTGGTTGTCTCATCAAAATTCAGCAGATGGGACGCCTAAATTCGAAGAGCTGAGGAGGACAAGGGTGACCTTTGGAGTGAACTGCAGCTCATTTCTATTAACAGCGACACTGCAGTATCACTTTGCCGAAAAAACATGCCGATCAACATGTGACGTTCTTGAACAAGGATTCTACATGGATGACTTGGTGATCAGCGTGGACGCAGAAAGTGAAGGGCAGCGGATTTGTGAAGAGGCTACAGAAATTTTAAATAAAGTAAGTATGAATTTGAGGAAATGGAACTCCAATAATTCTCGGATTCGTGAACGTTTTGGTTCCACCGATGTCCCAGCTATGCAAAAGGTTTTGGGACTCTCTTGGTTTGTCTTCATCGATGAGATAGCTGTACCTTTTGCATCCATCGAGAGTTTGCTTTTTTCCAACTTAGCCAAAGCCACCAAACGCATCGTGATCCAGACAATAGCGAGAATTTACGATCCTCTAGGAATACTTGTACCCGCTGTTATCAAAGTAAAGAATCTGTTCCAATCGATTTGGAGAAAGAAAGTGTGCTGGGATGAAGCTATACCTTCCGAACTGTTGGTTGAGTGGGATGAGTGCGTCAAGAGTCTGTTGCAATTAAAGGATGTGACTATCCCAAGATCAGTTATAGCATTCGCCTCTCCATGTAAAATCCACATTCATATTTTTGCGGATGCGAGCATGAAAGCCTACGGTACAATGACCTACCTAAAGAACATAAACTCCAAAGATGGATGCAGCGTTCGGTTTTTGTGCGCGAAGAGCAGAGTGGCTCCGCTCAAAGAAGATGGATCGAAAGAGCTTACATTACCTAAACTGGAGCTTACCGCGGCCTTGATAGCAGTTCGATTGCATTCCTACCTCAAGCGTTCGCTAAAGGTACCCCTTGAACGTTTTCATATGTGGACGGATTCCAAAATCGCACTGCATTGGATTCAAGGTGAACATGACCGATGGAAGCCCTTCGTGCAGATCCGTGTTTCGGAAATTCGTCGACACACATTAACATTAGACTGGAACCACTGTTCCGGGAACGAAAATCCTGCTGATCTCCTGACAAGGGGAATAACTGCCGAATGCTTGCGGTCGTCTCAGCTGTGGGACCAAGGACCAGTTTGGCTCAAAGATGACAGTTACCTGCCTGATGCTACGTCTATTCTACCTACGACCTTGGTCCCATTGGTATTGCTTGCAGAAGCAATTTCTGCAAGTACAGAGCTTCAACCAGTTTTACGCTTTGAAGATTTCAGTACCTGGAATCATTTGCTGCGGGTCACTTGCTTTATATATCGTTTTGTGGATTCTTGCAAGAACAAAATGAGAAATGAGTCCAAACATGTGCAGATGAACTCAACGCCGCGGAATCTTACTGGATCAGGTACATACAGTATAATCAATTTACTAACGAAATTTGTTTATTATAGAAAGCTAAATCTGTACCTGGGTCATCCGATATTGCTCAGTTTTTCCCATTTTTGGACGATGAGGGTATAATGCGTTTAGGTGAGCGCTTCCAGTCTTTACCAGAGCCGATAGACTTCAAGTACCCCGTCATAGTGCCATGCACTGATCTCTGCATGGAGGGGTCAACCCTGTTCTTTCACAACTGCGAGCCCGGTTTTGGATCCCTAAAGGACGACAACTTGTAAGGAAACTGATCAGTAGATGCGTCGCTTGCAAAAAGTTATGGGGCAAACCAGCTTCACTACCGTTTGGTCCTCTGCCCATCGAAAGACTAACGTTGTCAAGGCCATTTGACGCTGTCGGCATTGACTTTATACTTTAGACAACGCTTCGGGAGGGGTGACCAAAACATACCTCATGGTCATCACTTGCGCCGCTATTCTTGCCATTCACCTAGGCGCTTCGTAGCAAGAAGGGGCATACCGTCGGTCATTTATTCCGATAACGCTCGAACCTTCCGCCGTGCTGCCCTGGAACGGGAGGACAAAAATTTCGTTTTTGAAGATGAGGCAATCCGTGATTTTGCATCAGACAGACGAATCCGACGGAAATTTATAGTGGAACGTGCGCCATGGTGGGGCGGGCTCTGGGAACGCCTCAACCGGACCATAAAGAATGTTCTCCAAGTCGTCATCGGTAAAGCAAAGCTCAGCTTCGAACAACTAAGAACGATAATTGTCGAAGCGGAAGGAATGGTTAACGCTCGTCCCCTCACATATATAAGCAGTAATCCATTAGATTCTGTTCCATTGACTCCAGGGGATTTCTTAACGAATCGTGGGGGATTTCTCAACCTTAGTGAGTCTGTTCCTGGTTGAAACGATATTCAACTTCTTTGGAAGCAAAGAATGCGATATATAGACGTATTATGGAAGCGATGGCGTTCAGAGTATATGCAACTTCTCCGTTCATTTCATCATGGAAAGAATACTTCGTCAAATCAACTCAAGAGGGATGATTGTTTTCGATTCTGGAAAACCACGAATTCACTGGAGTTTGGCGGTCATATAAGATGCTTTCACTGGACGTGATGGCAAGGTGAGAGCTTGCGAGATACGATACTCAGATGCAACAAAAACTCGAAGGCCTGTTCAGTTACTGTATCCATTGGAGATAGATTCTCTTCCCTCGGTCGGAGGATGTTGAAAATTATAATGAAGTAACCTTTGAATACAGTTTTCTTTGGACTATCTTTATCTCTTTCTTACTCTTAGCTCTAACTACACTTCGTTGTATTATTACTTATGCTTTATTTTCGTCACGCGTTTTTTCCATTAGTCAGTTATTTTTTATTTCTCGAAGAAAGCGGACTAATAAATGCTCTGTGGTTCTCAAAGCCTCGGTCTTTTCATTTTAAAGTTTCATCCGGAGATTTTGCAAACATTTTATTGTAATGTGTTCTGAGATTTTAATCACACGGCTATAATCGAAACTTTTCTGTATCGCCAACAATTTTATTCCTGGATAGTTCAAACTGTTATTACCAAAAGGGGTAATCTGAAAATCAAATCAGACTATGCAGCACCCTATTGAGGACGGATCTAACTCAATCGTTTTCCCTGTTGTCAATGATCACGAATAGCGTCTAACTTAATATACCATTAGGATAGGGTACATAAAAAGACAAAATCGAGCTATGATAAATAGATACACGTGTAAATCGTGGAAAAGTGTAGTTGATACACGGTTCGACGTACACGTGCTAATTCACGGCAAAGATAAATACACGTGTAGTCCGTGTATCCGTGTACACGTGAATTAGGGGGCTTTACTAGAAACTATCAACTTATCTGGTGGCGAAGTGCCCAGCGTCAACATATGAGGTGCTATCAATTAAACACTGTCAGATTTGGAATGTCGGCTGCTCCATATTTGGCAATAAAAAGCTTGCAGCGTTTGGCACAAGATGAAGGGGCCAGATATCCCCTAGGAGCTGATGTTGTAGAACAGAACTTCTACGTTGATGATGATATGATATGCTCGTGATATGCAGTCACAACTTGTTTCATTGCTCAGCACGCCAGGCTTTAAGCTTGGAAAATGGTGTGGTAACCATCCTCAACTACTTAATGGTATCGCACTAGAGGATCAAGAAGTGCAATTAAACTTCTCCGACGAAAAGGATTCATACATTAAAACACTTGGATTGATATGGTTACCGAAAACCGACTACTTCTGTTTAAAAAATAACGTTCCGGAAATAAACAAAATTACCAAGAGAACTGTGGCATTTGACATAGCTCGGCTGTATTACCCTCTTGGACTATTTGATACAGTGATAGTCACTGTATCATAATATACTCTATATTAATATATTCAGCACTTATCCCATGAATTGTAATATACTCTTTTAGTTGCTCTCTTTCGCTATTTACTTCTACACACGTAAACATGAATGCACATATTATAGCATATGACCTATTGTTTTCTCTATGTACATATTGAAATATAGCGTTGAGTTGAATTGTAACCAGCGAGAAGTAAAGTCGTCTTCTGTGATCACTGTCACATTTGGGTTTTTATACCCTATCCTAAGGGTATATTAAGTTTGACACATAGTTTGTAACATAGAGAAATAATCGAGATATAACCTATAAAGTATATATATTCGTGATCAGCATCAATAGCGAAATCGATTGAGCGATGACCGTCCGTCCGTCCGTATGTCACCGCTTTTTGGGCCTTAAATTTTAAGCTATGAGCCAGATAAATTTCATATCTAAATTTTGACTATGAGCCAGATAAATTTCATATCTGGGCTTCTGAGAAGAAATACAGTAAAAGTGTAAAAATTTTTGAAATCCGCCCACTGCCACGCCCAATTTTTCATAACTTCACTAAATTATATGAAACCGAAAAATTTTGTTAAGACCAAATATTTAGGCATTTAGATTCCCTACAATCCACCCATACAAAAGTTTTGGCCACGCCCACTTTTAGGGGGCGTTTTCATCACAAAACCGATTTTGGGTCTTAAATTTTTAACTAGGACGCTGAAATTTCATGTCTGGGCTTCTGACGAAAGGATACAGTAGAAGTGTACATTTTTGGTACATCCGCCCACTGCCACGCCTACTTTTTTATAACTTCTCTAAATTATATGAAACCGAAAAATTTTGTTAAGACCAAATATTTGGGTATTTAGATTCCCTACAATTCACCAATAGAAGAGTTTTGGCCACGCCCACTTTTTGGGGGCGTTATCATCAAAAAACCTATTTTGATAAAATTTTACATGTAACATCCTCAAACGTTCGACATTATAGCTATATTTGAGTACAAAATGCAATATGGCCACTCCCACTTTATAGAGAGGAGGATAGGGTATCATACGATCCGTTCCAGACGGATTGTAGCTTTTCTGTATGTTTTTAGTTTCTTTTCACAGAATGTTTTATCTCACATTTATGGTCCAATTTCGAGGCGGATATTATTATCTCGTCAGAGTGGTCTTATACATACATATATACATCTGTATGTACATGTTGCGGTTCCATCTCCAGTTTAGCTACGGTTTATGTCGAAAATTAAATAACTCAGCTTACACATGGATGCATTACCTATCGGCATATACTGTATATGTTTATCATACATACTTGCTTATCTTATACTTATTTACATTTATGCATATCATACATATATGTATGTCTCCTTCTATTGTACAATTATTGTTTGAAATGTCAGTTGCTACGAAACTTTTGACCTGAGCGAATTGGTTTTTTAAATAAAGTTCAGTCTAATTAAATCTTTCACGGGCGTTTATTTTTTATCATTGGTGCCGAAACCCAGGAAGAAACGGAAAAGCAACTCTAAGATTAATCTCTTTAAAAAATCCTAATTCTTCGGTGGTCGGTTTAATTTCTTTGTTGAAAAATGGAATTGCAAGTGCGCGCTGGCTATCGCAGCCAAATAACAAAAATCGTAAAAGAAGCCATGAATTACCTTAATTCACCGAGTTCGAAAATTTTGGATGATCCGGCCGTCTTGGACAGTAGAGAGGAAGAGTTGTCCTCACTCTTACATCGCTTGTCTACGGCTATATAATAAGGATTGCGGGGTACGAGGACTTGGCTGTTGGGGCAATCGCACGCGTTGAAGTACGTCTATTGAAGGTTAAGGAGCGAATCGACCCATGTGGAAATGCTAATAGCCACCAATCTACCGCCAATGCGCCGAAGGCGCAGTACATCAGGCTACCGAAGTTAGAGTTGAAGAAATTTTCAGGGGATTACAGAGAATGAATGCCCTTTTGGGAAAATTTTAGAACAGCAGTTCATGAAAATCAGTCCCTTTCAGAAACGGAAAAATTTAATTATTTGCAGTCGGTACTAATGGGAGCTGCAGAGAGGGTGATAGCGGGTTTTACCCCGTCAGATGCTTGCTACGATGGTGCTGTCGCGCTCTTGCAAGAGGAATACGGTGACACCGATAAGTTAATTGATCGCCTCATGCAACAGTTAATGAACTTAACTCTAGTACATAATAAAACGGATTCATATGGACTGAGACAACTATACAACACGGTCATATCAGCTAGTCGATCTCTCACAGCTCTCGGCGTTCCTTCTTCATACTATTATATAATGTTGAAGTTAATCCTTCTTACGTTGCATGCCCGGTGAGTTAAGAATTCAATACCATCGCACACAGAAGGAAGCGGCAAAAGACGATGCAGTAAAAGAAGAAGACAACAATGCTCCAAGTTTGGATGGTGGCTCCACTCTTACGTTCGACGGTGACAAGTAATTGCGAAACATTTTACTCTTTCTGAAACAAGAGGTAGAGTCCATCGAAAAGGCATCGGTAGGTAAAACTTCAAAAGCATTGCACACCAATACCAAATATGAGCACCCCACGACAGCAACAGGCTTATTTACTACCACCATTACCACAACACCTTGTTTATACCCTATCCTAAGGGTATATTAAGTTTGACACATAGTTTGTAACATACAGAAAAGCTACAATCCATCTGGAACGGATCGTATGATACCCTATCCTCCTCTCTATAAAGTGGGCGTGGCCAAATTGCATTTTGTACTCAAATATAGCTATAATGTTGAACGTTTGAGGATGTTACATGTAAAATTTTATCAAAATAGGTTTTTTGATGATAACGCCCCCAAAAAGTGGGCGTGGCCAAAACTCTTCTATTGGTGAATTGTAGGGAATCTAAATACCCAAATATTTGGTCTTAACAAAATTCTTCGGTTTCATATAATTTAGTGAAGTTATAAGAAAGTAGGCGTGGCAGTGGGAGGATGTAAAAAAATTTTACACTTGTACTGTATCATTTTCTTGGAAGCCCAGATATGAAATTTCAACGTCCTAGTTAAAAATTTAAGGCCCAAAAATCGGTTTTGTGATGAAAACGCCCCCAAAAAGTGGGCGTGGCCAAAACTTTTGTATGGGTGGATTGTAGGGAATCTGAATGCCTAAATATTTGGTCTTAACAAAATTTTTCGGTTTCATATAATTTAATGAAGTTATGAAAAAGTGGGCGTGGCAGTGGGCGGATTTCAAAAATTTTTACACTTGTACTGTATCTTTTTCTCAGAAGCCCAGATATGAAATTTCATCGCTCTAGCTCAAAATTTAAGGCCCAAAAAGCGGTGACTTACTAACGGAATTTCATATCTGGGCTTCTGACGAAAAGATACAGTAGAAGTGTAGATTTTTTTTACATCCGCCCACTGCCACGCCTACTTTTTTATAACTTCACTAAATTATATGAAACCGAAAAATTTTGTTAAGACCAAATATTTGGGTATTTAGATTCCCTACAATTCACCCATAGAACAGTTTTGGCCACGCCCACTTTTTGGGGCGTTATCATCAAAAAACCTATTTTGATAAAATTTAACATGTAACGTCCTCAAACGTTCAACATTATAGCTATATTTGAGTACAAAATGCAATTTGGCCACGCCCACTTTATAGAGAGGAGGATAGGGTATCATACGATCCGTTCCAGACGGATTGAAGCTTTTTTGTATGTTTTTTTATGCAAGTCATCTGGGCACTCTACCAAAGAGTGCGATAATGCGCGTACGGTGCCTGAAAAGAAAAAAATATTGAAGGCTGACGACGGTCGGTGTTTTCGTTGCACACAAAAGGGACACACAGCCAAGTTTTGTCGCGTGAAAATTATATGTAAGCGGTTACGGTGGTATGTGACGGGAACTGTGGCGATAATATAAACGGTAAATCTCCAAGTTCAGAAGAAGCTTCCACAAGCAATAAGGAGTTAAATTTGTTTACGCCCAACGGGAAGAGATCAATAAACGTATTTTTGCAAACGGCCCGGATACACGTGTCTGCTCCATCAAAAAATAAATGGTGTTCGTGCGCGCGATAATAGACGGTGGTAGCCAGTAGGGCCCCCTAATTCACGTGTGCACGGATACACGGACTACACGTGTATTTATCTTTGGCGTGAATTAGCACGTGTACTTCGAACCGTGTATCAATTACACGTTCCCACGATTTACACGTGTATTTATTTATCATGACTTGATTTGGTCTTTTTTATGTACCCTATCCTAATGGTATATTAAGTTAGATGCTATAAAGTATATTTTGTGCATATGTACACACATTCGTGATCATTGACAACAGGGAAAACGATTGAGTTAGATCCGTCCTCAATAGGGTGCTGCATAGTCTGATTTGATTTTCAGATTACCCCTTTTGGTAATAACAGTTTGAACTATGCAGGAATAAAATTGTTGGCGATACAGAAAAGTTTTGATAATAGCCGTGTGATTACAATCCCAGAACACATCAAAGATTTCGTGTTTAAATTAAATTTATTGTCAAATATGACTCAAGATCTTTGACTTCTTCAAAATGCTGAAGTCCATGATCGTTTTATAATAATCATAACAACCTATTGATGTTTGACCGAAATCCAATGCAGTTTTGTCTCGCATTAGAAATACACGTGTACTCGTGTTTGATATGAATTATACGTGTTTTTAAAACGTACACGTGTACCCGTGTCTATGGTGACGTGTTACACGACAACACGTGTCACGTGTACACGTGTAATTAAATACACGCTTAGAATCTCGGGCTCTACTAGCCAGCGTTCCTACGTTAAGGAAGATATCGTGAGGAAATTAAACATACCAATTGTTGATATGGTGAATTTATCAATCATTCCTTTTGGTGATATAAAGTTCGCTAGCCCTAAATCGTAATTTAGCAAGTCATTTGGCAGCTGTGTCCACAGTTTTTGGTTGGACAGTTTAAGGTCCACGTGAAAATGACAATGGGGATAAAATTTACGAAGCGTCTTCTTTACTTTGTAGTTTTGCGATACAAGACATGTGGAGTTTAGAAGTACTGGGAATTCAAGGCGAGTAGTGTGAAGCCGATTCATTTACCGACGATCTCAAGGCCAAGTGTTTACGGAAAACAGCGACAAGATACGAAGCAGCTCTTCCTTGAAAAAAATTAGAGTTATTGCTGGCTAGTAACAGGGAAGTAGTAACTAGTAACTAGCGACTTCATTCGCTAGTAAAGAAACTTTGAAGAGAACCATCTATGCTTTCGGAATACGATGATGCTGTGAGGGAGTTTATTACTTCTGGGTTCGCAGAGCTGGCTAGTTCAAAGGTAATTGGCAAATTATATTATATGCCTCATAGGCCAGTTTACCGACCGGAAAAATCGACGACGAAGCTACGTATTGTATTCGATGCTTCCTCTCGATCCGAAGGGACCCTTTGTTTAAATGAATTATTGTTGATGGGATCCAATCTGCTTCCAGAAATATTTCGTATTCTATTGCAGTTTAGAATGGGTAGAATTACGATTACTGCCGATATTGAAAAGGCGTTTTTACAAATCAGTTTATCCGCGGATGACAGAGACAGCCATCGATTTCTTTGGTTTGCAGATAAGATTTTTAAAGAGTTTCGCATGACTCGAGTTACTTTTGGAGTCCCCTGCAGTCATTTTTTGTTATCCACCTGCATTCAGCTACATCTCGAGTCGGAGACCCCGAGCTTCCCTTGGACTTGTGCCATTCTGAAAAAGGCGTTTTATGTTGATGATATCGTGGTCAGTATGGATAGTCAAAGTCAGCCAAAGCAGTTTCATCGCGAGTCCGTAGAGGTTATGAGTCACGCTCATATGCATTTGCGAAAATGGACCAGCAACGATCTGGAAGTTAGGAGTTACTTAGGCACTGACCGCATCGAACCAATCCAGATGGTATTGGGTCTCAAATGGAACATTCATAGCGACGAGTTGAGCATCAGCGTGAAACCGCTCAGCATAGATGAATCCTTTGTTCCAACGAAGCGTAACATTTTAAAAATTATTGCCTCTATTTATGATCCATTGGGATTTCTAAGCCCTATTGTAACCCGTTTACAAATTATTTTTCAGTGTCTTTGGCGATTAAAATTAGACTGGGACAGCCCCCTGCCCGCTGATTTGTTGAACGAGTGGATTGTGTGTTCCAAAGGCTTACATCGAATCGGGAGCTTGGCTATGCCTCGGTGGCTAACAGCCATGCTATTGAGACACATATTTTCGCTGATGTTAGTACTAAGGCATTCGGTGCAGTGGCTTACGTACGAATTGAAGATACCTCAGGCAACGTGAGGGTAAATTTCTTGTGTGTAAAGGCGCGTGTAGCACCATTGAAGGAAAAGAAGACCGAGAAAATGAGTTTACCAAAGTTGGAGCTTACTGCTTCCCTGATAGCAGCCCGATTGGAGTCATATTTTGATAAATTGGCGATACCATTTGGAACCTATGTTTTATGGACCGATTCGCAAATCGCGTTACATTGGATGCTTGGAGATGCGAAGAGGTGGAAGCCCTACGTGTTCAACCGAGTCAAGGAGATACAAGACATTACGAAAGGAGGTGAATGGCGGCATTGTCCAGGTAAACTTAACCCAGCCGATCTACTTACGAGGGGTATATCCATGGACAAGTTGGAGGCATCACCAGAATGGAGAGATGGTCCAGAATGGCTTGGGAAGCAAGCCCAATAACTGCTGCACCTACAGTCTCACTTACATTGTTCGAAGACGTACAAGAAACACAGGGTAGTATAATTCTCGAGCCGTTATTGGCTTATGACAAGGTAAGCTCTTGGAAATGACTATTGCAATTAACAGCTTATGTGCTTCAGGCAGTGGATCGCTTTCGTGGTAAGCATCATCCTTGGATGAAGTGTCTTAAAGCTGGTGAGTTGGAGGTCGCGGAGAAATATTGGATAAAGTTCTTCCAAAAGTTGTATTTTAAAAATGAAATTTTGCATTTGTCAAAGAAAAAACCCATTCCACTATCTTCAAACCTGTTGACACTCAACCATTTCTTGTATGATGAAGGTTTTTTGCGGGTTGGTAGCAGATTACAGTTACTTGAGGAGCAGTTAGATGTCGTAAGCCCAATTCTACTACCGAAATCCAGTCATTTAAGTACTTTGATAGTTACACATCTGCACGAGGTATCACTACATGGTGGAGTTGGTGCGGTATTGACATGACTACGAGACAAATTTTGGTTACCAGGTAGTCGGCAACTTATCAAGAAGGCTATCAACGCATGCAAGCTCTGCCGTAGATTCAATGGTAAGCCTCTTTCAAATCCTTTCGCGCCGCTGCCCAAGGAACGGATGATGGCTTCGAAGGCATTCGAAACCGTGGGAATCGATTTTGCGGGTCCACTTTATACTTGTCAAAATGGAGAAGCAGATAAAGTCTATATTATGTTGTTCACGTGCGCTGTGGTCCGAGCAATATATTTAGAACTGGTGTTGAGTCTTAATACGGAATGCTGTCTGCTGGCTATTAGGAGGTTCATTGCTCGAAGAGGTGCCCCCAAGATTATCTATTCGGATAACGCCAAGACGTTTAAAAGAGCATCCGCAGAGTTACGGTTTGTGGGAAACATTCTTGACAGTGAAGTCTTTTACGGATTTTTAAGCAATCGTGGGATCATTTGGCGATTTAGCATCGAACAGGCTCCATGGTGGGGCGGTTTTTGGGAACGTATGGTTAAAAGCGTCAAGGTTACTATTTGGAAGTCGAAATTAACAAACGAAGAGCTGTATACCCTACTCGCCGAAGCAGAAAACGTTATTAATATGCGTCCGCTAACCTATCTGAGTGACGACAAAATGGATTTGACTCCACTTACTCCAAGCTGTTTCCTTGCTGGACATTTTGAGACATCTTCGAAACTGCTGCCAGAGTTGGCTGATGATGCTGAATTACGTAAATTGTGGAGAACCAGGACTCAATACATAAATCGTTTATGGAAAAGATGGAATACAGAGTATCTTCGTCTGCTGAGATCTGCGCACCATTCCGGTAAGACCAATTCCTCAGAAATTAAATTGGGTGATGTGGTTTTGGTTCACGATACTGCTGTTCTGTGTCTGCATTGGAAGTTAGCCGTGATGGAGACCGTTTTGCTAACAGTAAGAAAGTTAGACGTCCCATCCAGTTGCTATATCCTATGGAGATTCGTCGTTTGCCCCGCCCGGAGGATGTAGAAAATTAAATAACTCAGCTTACACATGCATGCATTACCTATCTGCATATACTGTATATGTTTATCATACATACTTGCTTATCTTATACTTATTTACATTTACACATATGATACATATATGTATGTCTCTATCTATTGTACAATTATTGTTTGAAATGTCAGTTGCTACGAGACTTTTGACCCGAGCGAATCGGTTTTTATACCCTATCCTAAGGGTATATTAAGTTTGACACATAGTTTGTAACATAGAGAAATAATCGAGATAGACCCTATAAAGTATATATATTCGTGATCACCATCAATAGCGAAATCGATTGAGCGATGACCGTCCTTCCGTCCGTCCGTATGTCACCGCTTTTTGGGCCTTAAATTTTGAGCTAGGACGATGAAATTTCATATCTGGGCTTCTGAGAAAAAGATACAGTACAAGTGTAAAAATTTTTGAAATCCGCCCACTGCCACGCCCACTTTTTCTTAACTTCACTAAATTATATGAAACCGAAAAATTTTGTTACGACCAAATATTTAGGCATTCAGATTCCCTACAATCCACCCATACAAAAGTTTTGGCCACGCCCACTTTTTGGGGGCGTTTTCATCACAAAACCGAGTTTTGGGCCTTAAATTATTAACTAGGACGCTGAAATTTCATATCTGGGCTTATGACGAAAAGATACAGTAGAAATGTAAATTTTTTTTACATCCGCCCACTGCCACGCCTACTTTTTTATAACTTAACTAAATTATATGAAACCGAAAAATTTTGTTAAGACCAAATATTTAGGTATACAGATTCCCTACAATTCTCCCGTAGAACAGTTTTGGTCACGCCCACTTTTTGGGGGCGTTTTCATCAAAAAACCGATTTTCATGAAATTTTACATGTAACATCCTCAAACGTTCGACATTATAGCTATATTTGAGTACAATATGCAATTTGGCCACGCCCACTTTATAGAGAGGAGGATAGGGTATCATACGATCCGTTCCAGACGGATTGTAGCTTTTCTGTATGTTTTAAATAAAGTTCAGTCTAATTAAATCTTTCACGGGCGTTTATTTTTTATCAGTTTATCAATCATCATCATAGCAATTTTCGACATGGATGAGTTGTGGAAAAAACAGAATAGCGCAATGAGTCTAATAATAATTTTCACGTTAACTTTAATAAAGTTGGCAAGTCAAGTCATACAGCTGGATATATCAAGACGCGAATTGACCTTCTAAAAGGATACGGGCTGAAATTTCAACAAATACATGACAACTTGTTAACAAAAGGTGACCAAAAGGAAGATTATTTTGCAAAGGATAAGTACAAGAAATAGAAAATGTATTTGTGAAACTTTGGGATATTTAATAGATCAGCTTAATGAGAAAGCACAACCATCGACTCAAGTGAGCATCTCACGGAGCAGCACTTTTAGTAAAAAACATTGGCCTGGAAGAAGCCAATTATGATATTGCATGTAAAAAGTTGAAAAATCGGTACGAAAATAAACGCATCATCGTCATGTTGTATCTAAGAAAATTCACAATGCTTCCAGTATCGAAAGCAGAAACTACAGGCGAAGTCAGACGCTTATTAGATACTACACAAAACATGCTCGACGCTTAAAGAATCTGGAGAGGCCAGTTGATCAGAGGGACGATCATTTTCCATCTTACTTCCAAACTCGATTCTATAAGCCGCTAAGATTGGGAACTATCGATCGCTGCTATTACTTCCATGCCAAAAAGTTCGCAGTTAATTGAATTCCTGGAGAAAAGATTGCGTACATTGGAATCAATGGGTACCAAGATTTATTCCGTTACGTTCGGTGGCCATCCTCAAGCTATGAGATCTTCGATCAAGTTTCATCGTATAGGCACTTCAAAAAGGTATCCATTGTGCACTGACAAGCACATCATCACCTACTGCCCGCTTTTTCACAAACAATCAATTGCAGAACGAAGAGAGCATGTCCAGAAAGCACACTTTTGCTTTAACTGTTTTAAAGCCGGTCTTCCACCAGTCGGTGCAAGCAGTGCAATGGAACACATCACACAATGATATATCAGCCTTCGGAGTCACCATCATTGTGGTCATCGTCATCATCGTCGTCAGCAACATCATCGCACATCATGCAACAAGAGCGACTTTTAACGAAGTTCTTTTAGCATGGGTTCTGGTGCGGCATTCGGATGGAACACAACTCAAATTAAGAGCATTGCTCGACCAAGGCTCACAAGCTAGTTTCATTTCGGAAGGTGAAGTTCAAAGGTTTTACATCCGAAAGGTAAGAGTTAATCTTAACGTTAGTGGGTTGACATCCCCAAATTTAGGAAAAATTCGAAGTCTCGTCAGTATTTCAATCTCTTCGTGTTACTACTCGGATGCCATATATTCAACTCGGGCGTTAGTGGTGGATCATGTCACTAGTTACTCTCCTGGTTTTCGATTAGAATCACGCAAATGGGATCACCTGAATAGTTTGCAACTTGCTGATCCACACCATAACAGAGCAGGCCGTATTGATCTGATTGGGAGCGGACATTTTTAGTGAGATTGTCATCGATGGGATCAAACAGGGTCACCTTGGAACACCATTAGCTCAGAATACCACTATGGGCTGGATCTTAAGTGGGACAACTACGTCAGAGATGTGTGCTCATCACAAATGTGTGTTTACAATGAATATACCTCCCGTAGGATTGGAATCGTGCAGCTGTTCCGGTTTGGAACAAGAACTTCGACGTTTTTGGTCATTAGAAGATGTTCAAGGCGACATTTCATCCTTATCAAAAGACGAAAGGGACTGCGAAGCACATTTTGACGCTACATGTAGACGGGATGATTCGGGCCGATAAGTAGTCAGAATTCCACGGAAAGAAACGCTAGCCAGTCAGGATTTCTCACAAACTCGTCAAGTCGCCGTTCGTCCATTGTTTCACGTTGAACGACAATTTTAGGCAGATCATGGTCTGCGAGACCATTACCAAAAATTCATGGCTGACTATCTCAACTTGGGACACATGGAAGTTTGGAAGGAAACGAGGACTGAGAAGGACTTTCGCCTCACGTCGTCCTTGCCGCATCACGCGGTTGCTACGAAGGAAGCTAATTCGACTAAGTTTCGAGTAGTATTCGATGCATCTAATCGAGTACCAAATGGAACATCTTTAAACGATTCTTTACATGTAAGTCCTAAGCTGCAACGAAACTTAACCTTGTGTTTGATAATGACTTATTTTTTTCGTTTCTTTTGATTTCTTATTGTTTAAATAGTTTCTTTCTCTTTTGTTATTAATTTGTTCAATTGTGGTAAATTAATTGTTTTGAGTCACTGCAATTTTCATTTTGTACAAACTAACTTTAGACTCATTGTATTTCATTTATGTCGAACCACTTTTCTGCCGTTGCATTCCAAAAACAATTGCATGCACAATGTATCACGCGATGCACTTGCATTTACACACACACGCGCACACGCTCATGCCCTCGCGCACACATGCGACCGCTCTCCTGCACTGCGTAGTGTGAGTAAATGCAGGTGCACCTCGAATTAAGCGATTCTCTTCCACTTTGATCACATATTAATACAGATGGTCGACCTGTCATCCCCTGCCCGCCAATACCCACAAATGGGCGGAGCCTAAATCCTCTCCCATGATTTCCTATGGGTGAATACGTGTAAATCTACGAATTGAAGTTGGTTGACGTATATTTCCATAAAAGTGAAGTACGAAGTAAGTTGATTTGTGTTTTCCAACTGATGAACAAGTGCTTGTCATAAATGTGAAGTTTGGCGAGGTGAGTTTATAATAGTGACATTTGTGGCATAAATTTGTTTACTTTTATCAAAAATAGATAATATTTCGGCAATCCAGTGATTCATTTACTTAAAAGAAGTCCTTTTAAGCAGGTTAACATACAAATTAATTGTTTTAATGAATTGTAATACTGCAAACTATTATTATCTCCACAGAACAGAACGAAAAATGTTAAAAAACATACAGAAAAGCTACAATCCGTCTGGAACGGATCGTATGATACCCTATCCTCCTCTCTATAAAGTGCGCGTGACCAAATTGCATTTTGTACTCAAATATGGCTATAACCTCGAACGTTTGAGGATGTTACATGTAAAATTTTATCAAAATCGGTTTTTTGATGAAAACGCCCCCAAAAAGTGGGCGTGACCAAAACTGTTCTATGGGTGAATTGTAGGGAATCTGTATACCTAAATATTTGGTCTGAACAAAATTTTTCGGTTTCATATAATTTAGTGAAGTTATGAAAAAGTGGGCGTGGCAGTGGGCGGATTTCAAACATTTTTACACTTGTACTGTATCTTTTTCTCAGAAGCCCAGATATGAAATTTCATCGTCCTAGCTCAAAATTTAAGGCCCAAAAAGCGGTGACATACGGACGGACGGACGGACGGTCATCGCTCAATCGATTTCGCTATTGATGCTGATCACGAATATATATATATTTATAGGGTCTATCTCGATTATTTCTCTATGTTACAAACTATGTGTCAAACTTAATATACCCTTAGGATAGGGTATAAAAATGATGAAAATCGAAGAGATAATTGAAATCATCCCACAACAATGGAATCACAAACATGAATACATATATTGCTAATTTGAGCACTGATTATTATTATTAATTATTTTTATTTACAGATTTCATAGAGTGAGTAAATCTTCCCTTCCTGGCCCGAATAACAAAAAAGAGATGCGCTTGTATCATGCCGGTACACAACAGGTATCCTATCGCCTTTTGTGGTTTTCCCTTTAATCTCCAGTATAGATGGATTGTACTTTGAGAGTACAGAAAGCATAGTATCGTAAGGAAAATCGAAATCCTTTTTTCCAAATACCAATATATTGGTACTTTAAGCACTGACCGTTGAGAAATGTTACTCATTAATTGCATCTTTTTCTTCTGAATTAAATTTTTTTTTACAGATTTCTGAATGAAAAATATTATGCCGATACACAACAGACATCCGGTCGTCTTTTATGGTGACAGTCTCCAGTATAGATGGATTCTAAAACGTATATGTACTTACTTACTTACGTAGAATATGGGACACTCCATTGATAAGTTGCCAAGCGATGTACATATGTATAAGAGTCAATTCGTTGACCGTGTAAGTAGTACCTTAAATAGTTCAGACAGAAAGTCAATTTTTTGTTCTCAATGAAATGAGTTAAATTTTTATTGTGAATTATATGTACATATGTATATGGAATTTGTGTAACAATAAAAATTATATACATATAATAACAGTTGAAGTTCTTTAGTATTTCCTAATGGATCTTTTTCCTAGATTATATTCCTTTAGCGCTTAGAACTGCCAATTTGGTTGCATTTCCACACCACCCATGAGGTATGCGTTTTGGTGCGGTAACTGATTTTTTTTTATTGATGTTCAGTTTCCCCAGTAGGCCTATTGAACCAGACTAGAAAAATTAAGATATTAATACATTTGTAAATATAAGAGTTAGATGTTATGTAAAAATATATTTTAAACATGCAAAATAATGATACTATAAATAATGTAGGTTTTTATGTATTGTGTATATAATGTATAGTGTACAATAATGTATAAGGTGTATAAAGTATGAAAAATATGAATTTATTTATATGCAAACATCATAAGCAACATAAACAACATAAGCATGTATGTATATGTACAATCAGGAAAAGCTATGAATTACAAATTTACAATTTACAAAAAAAAAGTATTTACAAGTGACCGACCGTGAGCATCTTGTTCCTGAAATTAGGTTCATGGATGTCCCTATTAATAAATTTCAGTGCGAAATGAATCCGTACTCTTAAAAAGAATCTCAAAACAAAAAGTCTTTTAAATTTTTGCAACAGGCATAAGGAGGAAAAGGCAATATATGTATAAATAGAATAATCAAATTGGAAGTAAGCGGTTACTGAATAAAAGTTTTTACTACATATGAATTTGTTTTAGCAATTATATTTATGCAGATTTTTTGAAATTTGTATAGTAGACACTTTTATTTTTTATTGAAATTGACTTTGATTTTTGCAGTTTCACACATGGTATTATATAGATAAATGAGGCTAAGAGTTTATGAACCAATATCTTTGATTACTGAAGTAGAAAGTAAATAATTGAAAGTGAAGTGGATGAAGTTGGGTTTCAAAATGAAAAGATGACATAGAGACATATTATCTATTTGTTACTATGGGGAATAAATACATATATACGTATCATAAAAACAAAACGATTTCACAAAATTCACAAAGCATTTTTTTTTTACCAAATACCTAATCGAAAAACAATCAAAAATGTATTTCAGATTGGTTTAAATTTTGAGTTTTTTCATTAAAAACTGCTATTACTCAATAACCTCCTCTACACACAAAATAAGTTTCATGTATCATTCACACATTTCCTATAATCAAACATATTCTTCTTTTTTATCGACCTAAGACATATGATAAACGTATTTTTCATTTGCTTAAAGATTAAAGCGGACGAAACTTAGTTATTAATGTTTATACTGAGAGATTTAAATCATTCGGTATATTTAAAATTTAACTATTTTAAATATAACGTACTTTTAACAAATTCCCCACGAAATGAAAAATATTTCAAGTAGTTGTTTATTGGACATAGCATCCCCTCCAGAATTCATCAATTTTTGACACAAGACAATGGCAAAGATTGCCGCGCCCATGCGTTCCCCATCGCTCAAAGAATGTGTGCGTGACGTCCCATTTGATTTGCATTGAAACACCTATACACCTAAAGAGCGATGGGGAAAAACAGCTGTTTTCTGGTGCGTTTTAGCTTTGGGGCCGAAAGAGAGAGCCGCTCTGAGATGACTATCTGTATAAGTATATAATCTGAGACTTTGATTTTGGTTGCAGCACGCAGTAGGCGTTTTTCTTTTTTAGTTCAGAACAGAGCTCTGAACAGAGCGTGAACATGTCGAGCGCGCTCTGAACGGAGCATGCTCTGAACGCTCTGATTTATTTAAGAAACACGATTGAGCAGTACCTGTCATATGAATGCAAAGTTGATTGAAGATTCATGCTTTTTGTCTTCTTATACACTGAAATAGCTTTTATACACAAATAAAGTATTTATTTAATTATTAACTGCTAATAATTAATTAAAAACAAAGCCCATTTTAATTGTTTTCGATTTTGTTTTCTCATTGCCTTACCCCCTATTAAACGTCAAATTCATCATGCTCGGGTTTTTCTCAGGATGTTCAATCAATTCGTGCTGAGCTGATAGAGCGCGCTCTGAGCATGCTCTGAACGAAAAAAGAAACACGAATTGAGTGCTCTGAGCGCTCTGAACTAAAAAAGAAACACAAACATTTTTTTTGACAACTCAGGCTCTGCTCTGAACTAAAAAAGAAAAACGACTAGTGGTTGGTATGGTAACATTTTGTAAAACAAACTATCTTCTGGTACTCAATAAATTGTATCTTTATATTATCGATCGTTTGGGAACTTTTGAATTCGCTATTTTGTCTTGTGCTTTTTCTCTCTATTCAAGTTCCTGTGACGATTCTCCTTTTTTTTAATGGAAATCTACAACATAATTACTGGTCCTTCTAAGCCGAATTAAAATTCAATCAATCTGACTTAATAACATTTAATGCATAAGTGAATTGCTTGTTGAAGCTAAAGACAGTGTGTGAGTTAAGCGTGTAGAACTTTTTGTTTGTGGTTAATTCATTTTACTATCGAAATCTCGTCTTTTATCCAAACCTTTGTAAAATGAATTAACTTAATATCAAACGCGGTAATGCGAAAGGGCGATTACCGCGCAGATTTTTCTTCGCTTCATAACGAACTAATAGATACTGCTAATAAAGATGAAGTTAGAGAGCTAGAAACTGAGTTCGGCGAGTATGAAAATAAATAACACACATTTTGATGAAAGCCGTAAATGAAAGACAGTCTGGTTCTAAAGACTCGGATAAGTCAGTACCAGCAATCTTAATTTTTGGATCTATTAAATTCTGCTGCAACCAACTCTTCGACGATTAATCTTCCAAAAATTACCATTCCGTTGTTTTCGGGCAACTATAAGGATTGACCGTCGTTAGGCTATTTGTTTACGGGTATAGTAGATTGCAAACCTAGTCTCTTCCACTATTTGAAATCGTTTTTGCAAGATGATGCTGTAAATTTAATAAAACACATACCAATCTCTGATTCAAATTATGTGGAAGCGTGGGAACATCTCGAAAATAGGTATGATCGGGTTCATCTAATAGTGCAATCGTATACATATACAATCGTTTTTGTCCTTGCCGTCGGTTCATACGGGTAATGTTCAGATGCTTCGAAAGTTATCCGATGGTGCAGATGAAGTCATTCGTGGACTCAATACGATTAATGAAGCTGGTCGCGATCCGTGGATTATTTATTTATTGTTGAATAAAGTGGACTATGATACGAAACAAGCGTGGGCATCGGAAGTCGGTTCTCGTGACGATTGCACTATTGCTGAACTTTTAATATTTGTACAATCGAGGTGTGATGCTCTTGAATCATGCCAATCGCTTATTCGTCAGATAGCATCGTGTAGTAAATTGCAAGGTCAGGTAAAATGTCATTTCGCTGCATCTCCGGACAATAAACCCCAAGTGTGAAGGTGATCATATTTTGCCACAATGTTCAAAATTTGTGTCGCTAGATATCGATTCGCGTCGAAGTTTCGTAAAAGGCAAATCGCTTTGCTTCAATTGTCTTCGCAAGGGCCATTCGTTGAACAATTGTCGATCCACATTTCGCTGTCGGGTATGCAAATCTCGTGGGTTATATCCGGTGAAACCTTTGATCCAAGTCAATATAATTCGTTTTTGTCGTTCCACTCGACTATAGATGTCGATCTTCTGCTACAAAGGTTTTGGGAACTGGAGGACGATCAACACTTCAATGAGGATCAGGCAGAAGTTCATTTTCGAAAAACATTTTCCCGTTCGTCGGGCGGAAGGAACATTGTTCAATTGCCCTTTAAACATTCATCACCCACCTTTGGAAATTCTTTGAAATCTGCTGCATCTCGGTTGGACTCTATGGAGCGTCGTTTTCAAACAAACGCAGAACTGCATCAGGCATATTCTATGTTTATGCAGGAATATTTAACACTAGGCCACATAAGGTTGATTCCTCCGTAGGAGTTGGATACGGATAGCGGGAAACATTTTTATTTACCACACCGTGCAGTGGATAGTTCCTCAACGAAATTGCCTGTGGTCTTCGATGGCTCAGCCAAGGATTCCCTAGGACAGTCATTGAATAGTCAATTGTTAATCGGTCCCCAATTCAGCGTGATTTAGTAGGTGTCTGTTTGCGTTTCCGTCAACATCGCTACGTCTTCACCGCCGATATAGTTAAGATGTTTCGACAAATATGGGTTCACGATCAGGATATTGACTTTCAACGCATCGTCTGTCGCAAATCTTCTACTGAACAGATAAAACATTATCGTTTGTGTACCGTCACATACGGTACTGCCCCACTCCATTTCTGTCCGTCCGTGTGTTGAATCAACTTGCTGAGGATTACCAGACTGAATACCCTCTCGCTTCTCAGGTTCTTTTACGCGACGTGTACGTAGATGACGTGATGACTCGCATCAGCTCCGTGGAAGGTCTAATTCATCTGCAGCGCGAATTGGTTGCGCTTTTATCTAAAGCTGAGGTAGAATTGCGGAAGTGGACATCCAATTGTTGGCCTTTATTATCCCACCTGCCCCAAGACGTATTTGAATTCTCGTGGACGGATCCTGAGCAATCCAAAATGTGGATAAAGGTTCTAGGTATGTTTTGGAGTCCTGATAGTGATGAATTCTCCTTCCACGAGGGAAAACCGCCTCAATTTGCGTCACCGACCAGACGAACCTTACTGTCTGAAATATCGCGAATATTCGATCCGTTAAGATTTTTGGCTCCTTCGGTAGCATAGTTCAAAATCCTGTTCCAAGAGCTCTGGTCATCTGAGTTAAAGCTGGGATGGAACGATCCATTACCTCTCCACCTAGGTCACAAATGGATAAGATATCGCGAAGAACTTCCCTTTTTTGAAAAGATTCGGCTTCCTAGAAACATCTTGTCATTAGGATCTGTAGGAATCCAACTTTACGGCTGCTCTGATGCCTCCTCGGTGGCATATGCAGCCGTTATATTCGCTCGCTACCAAACTGATTCAGGTGAAATCAAAACAGTTATAATCGCTGCAAAGACAAATGTTGCTCCTCTCAAACTAGTCACAATTCCTCGTCTTGAACTATATGCTACTGTGCTATTAGCTCGATTGTTCACGCTAGTAAAATCTTCAATATCAACATAAATCTCCAAGGTAGTTGCGTGGTGCGATTCCGAGATCGTGCTACATTGGTTTTCTTCGCCTCCTCGTCGATGGAATACATTTGTTGCCAACCGTACAGCTGCTATTCTTGATTCGATTCCGCGACACTCTTAGCATCACATCGCGTCGGAATCAAATCCAGCAGACTCTGCATCGCGCGGAATTCTCCCGTCAAATCTAGCCAGCCATAATATTTGGTGGAGAGGTCCATCTTGGCTATCGGCATCAGAAGAATACTGGCCTATATCTTCATTTAATCCGCAGGAATCTACGTATGAGGGCGCTTTCGTTGAAGAAAGGCTCTTACCGAGATTAACGCACGCCGCAGCAATGGAGAACGATACATTGCAAAGCCTCATCATCAAGGCCTCCTCGTGTAATCGTTTACAAAGAATCGTCGCATATTGTCTCCGTTTTTTGTGGGATTGTCAATCACCTCAACAAAATCGACATGTGTTCGGACTCAGTCCCAATGACATTCAAAAGGCCAGACTAACGATTTTAAAACATGTTCAATACAAGGCATTCGCAGAAGAAATTCACCATCTTACCAGCAGCAAAAACCTCCCAACAAAATTTCCACTGATCAAATTATCCCCATTTGTTGACCAGGACGAAGTTCTCCGTGTAGGAGGAAGAATAAAACAAGCATCTATTTCCTATAATATTAAACACCCTATTATTCTCCCTAATAATAATCATGTTTCGTTTATTATAGTGATAGATCTTCATAGTAAACATCTGCATATAGGTGTATCTGCAACTTTCGTTATCGTTCGTCAACAGTACTGGATATTGGGGAGTCGGAATCTTATCCGAGAGATAGTCTACAGCTGCAAAACGTGGTATATGCAAAGGAAGCAAACTAGCTCTCAGCTGATGGGTGATCTACCAGCGCAAAGGATTCAACAAAGTCGACCGTTCTCAAATACCGGATGTGATTATGCTGGTCCACTTACTGTTAAGCTTTCCCGTGGGCGTAATCCGAAGCTTTCGAAAGCATACATTGCACTATTTGTTTGTATGTCAACGAAAGCCATTCATCTTGAAGTGGTCAGTGACCTCACCACAGATGCATTTTTGGCTGCCTTGCGGAGATTTGTGTCTCGCCGTGGAAAGTGTTCTAACATCTACACCGATAATGGAAGTAACTTTATAGGTCACCGTCGCTGCCTGGACGAGATGCACAAGGTCCTACTGTCTCAATCCCACATTGATAATATCGCTGCAGCTCTCGCAAAGGATGGTATTTCATGGCACTTCATACTTCCATCAGCACCACATTTCGGTGGGCTTTAGGATTCTGGGGTGCGATCGGTGAAACTGCACTTACGGCGTGTTATTGGAGGCTCAATTATAACGTTTGAGGAATTATACACGCTTTTAACACAAATAGAAGCAATTTTAAATTCTCGTCCTTTGTGTTCTTTGTCAAACGATGATATAAATCCACTAACCCCTGCGCGTTTCTTTGTAGGTGAGCCACTTACTGCTGTTCCAGAACCCAATCTCTTAGATATCCCAACAAACCGCTTAACAAACTGGAAATATATCCAAAGCATGATCCAAGGCTTCTGGAAACGATGGCAGATGGAGTACATCACAACCCTACAAGAACGTTCGAAATGGCAACACACCAAAACCAATCTTAAACCAGACGACTTAGTTTTTATAAAAGAACATAATCTTCCACCCAATAAATGGCTTTAAGGATGTATCCAACACGTTGCTCCAGGACAAACGCGTACGTGTTGCTACCATTATCAGCAAAAGGGGTTCTTGTGTACGATCTATCGCAAAGCTGGCCGTGCTCCCGACGTCCTGAAACTAGTTCCAGGGGGGCCGGAATGTTTGATAATGACTTATTTTTTTTGTTTCTTTTGATTTCTTATTGTTTAAATAGTTTCTTTTTCTTTTTTTATTAATTTGTTGAATTGTGGTAAATTAATTGTTTTGAGTCACTGCAATTTTCATTTTGTACAAACTAACTTTAGACTCATTGTACTTCATTTATGTCGAACCACTTTTCTGCAGTTGCATCCCAAAAACAATTGCACGCACAATGTATTACGCGATACACTTGCAATTACACACACGCGCACTGCGTAGAGTGAGTAAATGCAGATGCGCCTCGAATTAAGCGATTCTCTTCCACTTTGATTTTGGTCGCAGCACGCAGTGGTTGGTATGGTAACATTTTGTAAATCAAACTATCTTCTTGTACTCAATAAATTGTATCTTTATATTACCGATTGTTTGGGAACTTTTGAATTCGCTATTTTGTCTTGTGCTTTTTCTCTCTATTCAAGTTCCTGTGACGATTTTACTTTTTTTTACTCGAAATCTACAACACCTTGATTGTCACGCAATGGCGAATACACCCATTGGTTTTTAAAGCGGATATTGAGAAAATGTTTTGCCAAATTCGAGTCCATAGAAAAGAGTTCAAGCACTGGTGAAGTTTGCGACTACAAATACAAATACAAATTTTTGGCGCAACAGGTCCATGGGACCCAGGGCCTAGCTTCTCACAACCATTCGTGTTGTGCGTGTTATATTCTTCACATGAATGGAAGGGGCCTACTGTTTAATGCCGGATCCGAACGGCAATTTTGAGAAGCTTTTTCATGACAGTTTTACTCTCGGATGTTTGTCAGACGCTCGCGAGAGGTGGGGCCGTGAAAGAAATTTTAGGTGTTGTCTGGGGATTGAACCTGGAACCCCTTGCTCCGTAGTCCAACGCACTAACCACTTGAGCCACGGCGCCCACGTTTGCGACTACAGGCCATTAAAAGTCACCTACGGAACAAGCTGTGCTCCATATCTAGCTATAAACATACAGAAAAGCTACAATCCGTCTGGAACGGATCGTATGATACCCTATCCTCCTCTCTATAAAGAGGGCGTGGCCAAATTGCATTTTGTACTCAAATACGAACGTTTCAGGATGTTACAGGTAAAATTTTATCAAAATAGGTTTTTTGATGATAACGCCCCCAAAAAGTGGGCGTCGCTAAAACTCTTCTATGGGTGAATTGTAGGGAATCTAAATACCCAAATATTTGGTCTTAACAAAATTTTTCGGTTTCATATAATTTAGTGAAGTTCAAAAAAAGTAGGCGTGGCATTGGGCGGATGTAAAAAAAATTTACACTTGTACTGTATCTTTTCGTCAGAAGCCCAGATATGAAATTTCAGCGTCCTAGTTAAAAATTTAAGGCCCAAAAATCGGTTTTGTGATGAAAACGCTCCAAAAAGTGGGCGTGGCCAAAACTTTCGTATGGGTGGATTGTAGGGAATCTGAATGCCTAAATATTTTGTCTTAACAAAATTTTTCGGTTTCATATAATTTAGTGAAATTATGAAAAAGTAGGCGTGGCAGTGGGCGGATTTCAATTTTTACACTTGTACTGTATTTTTTTCTCAGAAGCCCAGATATGAAATTTCATCGTCCTAGCTCAAAATTTAAGGCCCAAAAAGCGGTGACATACGGACGGACGGACGGACGGTCATCGCTCAATCGATTTCGCTATTGATGCTGATCACGAATATATATACTTTATAGGGTCTATCTCGATTATTTCTCTATGTTACAAACTATGTGTCAAACTTAATATACCCTTAGGATAGGGTATAAAAACGCTTTACAGATTGGCAGAAGATGATGGTGAGAAATTTCCTGCTGCGGCAAACATAATTCGAAAGATAGTCAAAGGATAGTGATGCGGAACATATGGGAACACAAGCGTTCTCGCCTTAGTCTCTCACTATCAACTCCTACTCTACACCTCCACGATGGTGGCTGCTGGGTGCCTAGTACCTCAACTGGAGATTGGGTAACCAACCCCTTTGGAAGGTTGTTGGTGGCAGCGAACGAGAGAGGGGGGAGGAGTGTCTTCTCACTAGGACACCTTCTCTTGCTTCAGGCGACGGCGGACGAATTCTCTAGATGGAATCAACGGTGGCGTCAACCAGTTCCAGTTAGGTCGAACTATTAGTGTTATCCCTATATGAGCTGCTTCGACATATTCGAATCCCAGGTCTATAGGGATTTTCAATACTGAGTCAGGGTTTTGGTATAGAGTTGGTGGCGGATGAACCCTTAATGGGCCAACGGCAGCGCTCACATCCCCGAAGCGGGGTACTGACTCCGGAATATCCGGCCCCTTGTCCTAGGGGTAAAAAAAGGAACTGGTCCTCCAGGTTGGGGGTTGTGCGTCTGGGTAACTTCCCTACCACGTAAAAAAGCAAATAGTTACGAAGCAACTACGAGCCTCGGATAAGGATGATCCTACTGTTGACGACCCCAGCAAACGTAATAAGGACAACGATCTTCGGATCTGCACGTGGAATGTTCGGACCCTTAACAGGCCGCGTGCAGCCGAACAACTAGCAGAGGCCCTAGACTGCTACAATGCAGATATCACCGCCATCCAGGAAGTGCGATGAGATGGCCCGGGCAAAAAGAGGATGAAAAACTGTGACGTATACTACGGTGACTGCTATAGGGAACAGCAACAGCGCTTATTTGGATGTGGGTTCGTTATACGCGGCAGACTTAGGCAAGAAGTCTTGAGCTTTCGACACGTGAGCGAGCGTCTTATGACAATCCGCATCAAGGCTAAATTCGCCAACATAAGCCTTATATGCGCTCACGCTCCCACCGAAGACAAGGACGACGCCACCAAAGAATGTTTCTACGAGCTCCTCGACGAAACCTACGAGCAATGTCCTAAATATGACGTTAAAATCGTTCTAGGCGATTTTAACGCCAAGATAGGAAAGGAGGACATCTTTGGTAGGACGATTGGTAAGCACAGCCTCCACGACACCACGTCCGGAAACGGACTTAGGCTTATTGACTTCGCTGCGGGGCGAAACGTCACCATAGCAAGCACACGGTTTCCACATCTCAATATCCACAAGGGGACATGGCGATCTCCTGATCATCAAACGGTCAATCAAATTGACCACATTGCGATCGACGCAAGGCATGCCTCCAGTATTCTGGATGTCCGAACCTTCCGAGCAGCCAACATGGATTCGGATCACTACCTTGTTGCAGCCAAGGTACGAATGCGGATATCCCAAACGCCACAATTAAGTAGAACTACTGTGAGAAGATTTGACGTCGAAAAGCTGCAATCGCAAGAGATCGCCAGAACCTTCGCCGAACGCGTATCCCGAAACCTCTCAACTACTCCTATGCCGCCAGCATCAAGCGCCGAAGACCAGTGGCAACGCTGCCAACAAGCCATCAGAAGTGCCGCAACTGATGTGCTGGGTTTCACCCGACCACCACCTAGAAACCCCTGGTTTGACGATGAGTGCCGGCAAGCACATGCAGCTAAACAGCAAGCATACATAGCGGCGCTGCAAAAAAGGACGAGAGCTGCTCGTGAGCTCTACGAGCAGAAGAGACGGGAAGAACACCGGCTTCTCCGAAAGAAGAAAAAAGAGCACGAGAAGCGCGCGATCGAAAATATTGAGAGATTATACTCCAGGAATAATGTACGGAAGTTTTACCAACAGGTAAAAAGAACGTGTCAGGCCAACAAGACCCGTACAGAAGCCTGTAGAGATGAAGGAAACCTCGTAGTAGAGTCACTGTCGGTGCTGAGAATATGGAAAAACTTCTTCTGCAGACTGTATAATGGCGACGAAGACCAACATCCCGCTGTCAGCCAGAATGTACCATTCAATCTAGACGATGATAGCCAAAACTTCCGTCCACCTGACCAAAACGAAGTAAGGATAGCAATATCCAAACTTAAGTCCAACAAGGCTGCTGGACCTGACGGCTTACCAGCCGAGCTATTCAAAGCAGCTGGAAATGACCTGGTAGAGAGCATACACCAACTCATTTCTAAAATTTGGTCAGATGAGTGTATGCCTGATGAATGGAATCTCAGCACCGTTTGCCCAATCCACAAGAAAGGAGATCCCCTCAATTGCGCCAATTACAGAGGTATCAGTCTCCTCAACATCGCGTACAAGATCCTATCTGCCATATAGTGTGAACGTCTGAAACCCATCGTCAACAACCTGATTGGGCCCTATCAGTGTGGTTTCAGGCCAGGAAAGTCCACAATCGATCAAATCTTCACACTTCGGCAGATCCTGGAAAAAACCCAAGAAGTCCAAATCGATACCCACCATCTTTTTATCGATTTCAAGGGAGCCATGTCTAGTTTTGGCATCCCTGCCAAACTCGTCAGATTGTGCAGAATGACGATGGAGAATTCTCGCTGCTCCATCAAGGTCGGTAACGATCTCACCGAGACCTTTGATGTCAAAAAAGGATTTAGACAAGGTGACGCGCTGTCATGTGATTTTTTTAACATCGTTCTTGAGAGAATTGTGCGAAACTCACAAGCCAACACCGGAGGCACAATCTTTCAAAAGTCTGTGCAACTACTAGCGTATGCTGACGATATCAACATTATTGGAAGAACACAGCGGGCTGTCACCGGTGCGTTCGCTAGTATTGAAACAGAAGCGGCCAAAATGGGTTTAACGGTAAACGAGGGCAAAACCAAGTATATGCTGTCAACCAGAAGGGACACACAACATCGACGAATTGGACAGAACGTCACAATCGACAGCTATAACTTTGAGGTAGTAAGGGACTTTGTCTACCTCGGCTCTGCTATCAAATCTGAAAATAACACCTCAGCAGAAATAAAACGAAGAATAACTCTTGCCAATCGCTGTTTCTTTGGGCTCAGAAGGCAATTGAGTAGTAAGGCCGTATCCCGAACAACTAAGGAGACTCTATATAAAACCTTGATCATCCCAGTCCTGCTTTATGGCGCTGAAGCTTGGACTTTATCAAAAGCGGATGAAGATATCCTCGGTCGTTTCGAGAGAAAAATTCTTCGCAAAATATTCGGTCCCGTTTGCGTTGACGGGCTTTGGAGGAGAAGATTCAACGACGAACTATACGAGCTGTATAGCGACATCGACCTAGTCAAAAAACTGCTCATTAGTCGTTTGAGATGGCTAGGACATGTAGAGCGAATGGACACCAGTGCTCCGGCCCGAAGAGTCTTCGAATCACACCCGGAGGGACAACGCAGTAGAGGAAGACCTCGCCTTAGGTGGCACGCACAAGTTGAAGGGGACCTGAACAAGCTTGGAGTGCGCAACTGGAGGCAGTTAGCTAAGGACCGAGCTAACTGGAGAGGCTTGTTAGTTGAGGCCCAGGTTCACCCCGAACTGTAGCGCCACCTAAGTAAGTAAGTAGTAAGAAAACGAATCTCAAAAATATGTGCAATAAGAGTATACATATAATACAATAATTAAGCCTCACTTTGAATATTGTTCAAGTGTTATATTTATGTGCAATAATTATATGTTAGACCGTTTACAAAAATTACAAAATAGAGGTATGAGAATAATTTTACAATGTCATAGACGATCTCATATAACAGATATGTTGGCTCAATTATCATGGATGAGTATAAACCAAAGAACAATATTTAATGTGTTAGTTTTCGTGTACAAAATTAAATTTAATCTGTTACCTGCGTACTTAAATGACAATATAACATATGTAAATGATGTACAGACATACTCTTTGCGAAACGCAAATAACTTCAGATTTTTGAACTTTAGAAACCAAAGATAAGGAAACATGGTAATGCATAAGGGATTATCAATTTATAATAAACAGCCTAATGAAATTAAAAATGAAGAGAATATATATACATTTAAGAGATTGGCTATAAATTTTATTAAGCAGAGGTTTAGATGATAAGATATTTGTTTTGTAAAAATGTTTTTTAAATAGCAAATTTTGCTAAATAAACTTTATTAAAAAAAAAAAAAATTAGCTATCTTTCTCTTCATGGAGGTGTTCAATCAACTTTAAGTTACACTCGGCAGAAGTTTTGGATTCTCGGTGCCCGGAATGAAGTCCGAAAACATATCCACAGATGTATTACCTGCTACCGACAGACGGCCAACGCAGCTCATGGGTAACTTGCCGTCTGCTACGGTTCACCAGTGTCGTCCCTTCATTAAGTCTGGCGTTGACTATGCAGGGCCAATTTTAATACGTCAAAGCATGGGTCGAAGAATTACTCTTACAAAAGGATACATCTGTGTTTTTGTGTGTCTTGCCACTCGAGCTGTTCACATAGAGTTGGCATCAGATCTTTCCACAGACGCGTTCATAGCTGCTTACAAGCGATTTACGTCAAGACGAGGGATCTGCAGTGATCAATCAGTGACCGAGGAACGAATTTTGTGGGAGCAGACCGAGAACTCCGTGAATGTTTGCAACGTTTTGTCCATGAGAACAACATCATCGGTACTGAGTTAGCTCAAATGGGAACTTCATGGCATTTCATCCCTCCAGAATCGCCACACTTTGGAGGCATCTGGGAGGCGGCCGTAAAATCAACCAAACACCATCTACGGAGAGTATTGGCAGATCGATCGAGGTACGAAGAATTGAACACTCTATTATCACAAATCGAGGCAGTGTTGAACTCTCGACCGCTTATGCCTCTGCGAGATGATCCTTTAGATTTCGAAGTGCTAACCCCAGCACATTTTTTGATTGGTCAGCCTTTAACGACGATTCCAGTACCAGACCTTAGTAATACGAAGTCCGGCCGCTTGAATCGATGGCAGTTGATGCAGCAGATGTTCCATCATTTCTGGAAGACCTGGTCAAGGGATTATCTCCACCACTTACAGCAACGACCAAAATGGACAACTCAAGCACCATCTATTAGAACCGGGCAGCTAGTGCTCATCAAAGACGATCGCTTACCACCAAGCAAATGGGCACTAGCACGGGTAGAATTGTGTCATCCAGGTCCCGATGGATTGAAAAGAGTCGTTACTCTAAGGAATTCATCTGGTACTATCAAACGTGCTAAAAATTGAACAGGACAACAAATCTCTCCACCAAACTCATCACGGCGGGCGGCTTTAAGATGTCAAGGCATGTATCATAATATACTCTATATTAATATATTCAGCACTTATCCCATGAATTGTAATATACTCTTTTAATTACTCTCTTTCGCTATTTACTTCTACACACGTAAACATGAATGCACATATTATAGCATATGACCTATTGTTTTCTCTATGTACATATTGAAATAAAGAGTTGAGTTGAATTGTAACCAGCGAGAAGTAAAGTTGTCTTCTGTGATCACTGTCACATTTGGGTTTTTTATACCCTATCCTAAGGGTATATTAAGTTTGACACATAGTTTGTAACATAGAGAAATAATCGAGATAGACCCTATAAAGTATATATATTCGTGATCAGCATCAATAGCGAAATCGATTGAGCGATGACCGTCCGTCCGTCCGTCCGTATGTCCGTATGTCACCGCTTTTTGGGCCTTAAATTTTGAGCTAGGACGATGAAATTTCATATCTGGGCTTCTGAGAAAAAGATACAGTACAAGTGTAAAAATTTTTGAAATCCGCCCACTGCCACGCCCACTTTTTCATAACTTCATTAAATTATATGAAACCGAAAAATTTTGTTAAGACCAAATATTTAGGCATTCAGACTCCCTACAATCCACTCATACAAAAGTTTTGGCCACGCCCACTTTTTGGGGGCGTTTTCATCACAAAACCGATTTTTGGGCCTTAAATTTTTATCTAGGACACTGAAATTTCATATCTGGACTTCTGACGAAAAGATACAGTAGAAGTGTAAATTTTTCTACATCCGCCCACTGCCACGCCTACTTTTTTATAACTTCACTAAATTATATGAAACCGCAAAATTTTGTTAAGACCAAACATCCTCAAACGGTCGACATTATGGCTATATTTGAGTACAAAATGCAATTTGGCCACGCCCACTTTATAGAGAGGAGGATAGGGTATCATACGATCCGTTCCAGATGGATTGTAGCTTTTCTGTATGTTTTTATTTTTGTTTTTACCGACACAACGTTCTTTACTTTTCTTGCAGTTTTTTCCACTCGTAACTTCAATTTTCCTTCAAAATTTTAAATTAAAATCAGACCAATTTCCAAATACGTCTTTAGTACTCAAAAGCTCTTTCCTTATTATTAGTTGCACAGATTTTTGAAAGATTGTGCCCCCGGTGTTGGCTTGTGAGTTTTGCAAAGTTCTTTCACGTATGATGTTAAACTAGTCACATTTGGATGCTGTTGGCATAGGATTTGTTAAGAGATTTTGGGATACGCGTTCAGTGAAGACTCTGGCGATCTCTTGCGAATACAACTTTTCAACACCAAGTCTACTCACAGTAGTTCTTCTAAGTTGTGGCGTTTTTTCTACCCGCATTCGTACCTTGGCTGCAACAAGGTAGTGATCCAAGTCGATATTGGCTGCACGGAAGGTTCGGACATCCAGAATACTGGAGGCATGCCTTCCGTCGAATTTGGTGGACAGTTTGATGATCAGGCGATCGCCATGTCCCCTTGTGGATATTCAGATGAAGAAATCGTGTGCTTGATAGTGACATTTCACCCCGCCGCAAAGTCAATAAGCCTAAGTTCGTTGCCAGACTTGGTGTCGTGTAGGCTGTGCTCACCAAATATGTCCTCTTTTCCTATCTTGGCGTTAAAACCGCATAGCACGATTTTAATATCATACTTAGGACATTGTTTTTTTTGCCGAGGAGCCTATGGCAACATTCTTTGGTGGCGGCGTCCTTGTCCTCTGTGGGGCCATGAGCGCATATTAAGCTTATGTTGACGAATTTTGCCTTGATGCAGATTGTCATAAGACGTTCGCTCACGTATCGAAAGCTCAAGACTTTTTGCCTAAGTCTACCGCTAATGACAAACCCGCTTCCGAATAAGCACTGCTGCTGTTCTCTACAGCAATCACCGTAGTAAATGTCGGAGTTTTTCATCCTCTTTTTGCCCAACCCATCCAAACGCACTTCCTGGAAGGCTCTGATGTCTCCTTTATAGCAGTCTAGGGCCTCTGCTAATTCTTCGACAACACGCGATCTGTTAAGAGTCCGAACATTCCAGGTCGTAGTCCTTGATTCGTTTGCTGGGGTCGGCAACTGTAGGATCATCCTTATCCGAGGCTATTGATTACTTCGTAACTACTGGTTTCATACGTGGGAGGGAAGTTACCCCAACGCACAACCCCCAACCTGGAGGACCAGTTCCCTTTTCTACGCCTAGGACAAGGAGCCGGATTCTCCGGAGTCAGTAACCCGCTTCGGGGATGTGAGCTCGGCCTGACTGGAACTGTAGATTTCACTGTTGATTCCATGTAAGGAATTCGTCCGCTGCCGCCTGGAGCAATACAAAGTGCCTTAGTGAGAAAAACACTTCTCCCCCTTCCATCTTGATTATTGACTCTAGTAAAATCGTACGTTAACGCCAATATCAAAGACATTCGATTCCGAAATCGTACTTCATTGGCAATCGTCACCCCCTCGTCGCAGGACAACGTTTATCGTCAATTACACATCAGCCATTCTAGAGACGATCCCAAAGCACTCATAGCGTCACGTTCCATAGGAATCGAATCTTGCAGACCGTGCTTCTCACGCTGTATCTCCTTCTAATTTGATTAATCACAGTCTTTGCTGAACCGGTTCAACCTGGCTATCATTGTCTGAAGATTGCTTTCCCCCGTCGACCTTTTCTTCAGATATCGCGCAGTGATGCCAGCACGATGGAAGAAAAAAAAAGTTTTAAGGCATGTACTGGCCACGTCGTCTGATGGTCATGTCATTCAAAACTTAATCAACAAAATTCCTTCGTGGTACCGGTTGCAACGAATTGTTGCATACGGTCTTCGGTTTGTTTCGAATTGACGCCCAAATACATCTCTTCGAGCCCATCTCGGTCTGAGATACGTGGAAATTCAAACTGCCAAAGTCCTAATCCTAAAGTTCGTGCAATTCCAATTCTTCGAGGATGTCATCAAGCATTTGACAACTAAACAGGAGTTTCCTCCGAAATCATCGCTATTGAAATACTCGGAATTTTGGACAAATGTGGAGTTCTACGTGTTGGAGAAAGTAGAGAACACACAACCAAGACCCTATCACACTGCCTAAAACTAACCCTGCTTCTTCCCTTATTGTAGTAGACGTCTACCAACGATATCTACAAGCTGGAGTATCGGAAACATTCATTCGGCAACAGTTCTGGATATTGGGTTGCCGTAACTTGATCCGAAAAACTATTCACAGATGCAAATCTTGTTTCAGGCAGAGCAAGCTCACGAGTCAACAAATCATGGGTGGTCTACCAACGCATCCAACAGAGTCGTCCACTTCTGAACACCGGATGTGATTACGCTGGTCATTTCTCCGTCATAGTGCAGTTTATAGGTCAGCGAAGTTATAGTATGCATTCAACGTATTCTTGCACTTCTTTGCTTATACAATTGTCCGCAAGAATACGTAACATTTGACATTGATACTATTGATACTTTGTGATCATTTTGTTTATATATTATGGGCAGAACACTAGATTGTTCAGCGCAGTGGGTCAGTGTTATACATATGTATGCACATATGGTGAATTGGGTTAGGGATCCAAATGCAATATGATAGGGTATTGGTTAGTCATACCTTCCTCTTATCTTATTTTATAATCATTATTTTATTATTTTCGCTGAAAAACTGCGTTCATTTATAGATTTTTCTCCGAAAAACAGGGTAAAAGCAGCATACATTTTTATTAATTTATTACTGTTTAAATATACTTAGATATTTTTTTTAACGTTTCATTTCATTCGTCGGCTTTGATGATTGAGTCGTCTCGTGAGTTCATAATTGTAAATAATGTTGCCCATGCCATGCAACAAATATTCATAGAATAAATTTAAGAACGCAAATGTGGCTGCATTAATGCGGTATTCATGCATTGACAAAAATGAGTTCGTAATTGCATATTATAAACAAAAGTCAAATATAACAAATTTGAAAACAATTTTGTCGATGACAGTTCGAATATTAAATATTTTGAATATCGAACGACTTCGTCCTTATTATAAGGAAATAAGGGAAAACGGGTTTTTATCTCTATTAAGAGTTTTCCCCACAACACCGACTTCTTTTTCCGCCCAGATTTGAACTCGGATTCCATTGCAAGTCGAAGGGATATTATTAATTTGGTGTCAGCATCAGACCAGATTTTTTGTTCTTGTTCAATCCTATGTAAAAAAGTATATTTATTTCATGTTTTAAATGTAAAATAAATATGTTATGTAAATATATAAATTTCAGTAAAAATTAAACAATTTACGAAAAATTTTCTTACATTTTCTCTCCTGCCATTCTCATGCAGCACGGCAACAAAATAAAAACATACAGAAAAGCTACAATCCGTCTGGAACAGATCGTCTGATACCCTATCCTCCTCTCTATCAAGTGGGTGTGGCCAAATTGCATTTCGTACTCAAATATGGTTATAACCTCGAACGTTTGAGGATGTTACATGTAAAATTTTATCGAAATCGATTTTTTGATGAAAACGCCCCCAAAAAGTGGGCGTGGCCAAAACTGTTGTATGGATGAATTGTAGGGAATCTGAATACCTAAATATTTGGACTTAACAAAATTTTTCGGTTTCATATAATTTAGTGAAGTTATAAAAAAGTAGGCGTGGCAGTGGGCGGATGTAAAAAAAATTTACACTTCTACTGTATCTTTTCGAAGAAGAATGTGAAATTTCAGCATCCTAGTTAAAAATGTAAGCCCCAAAAATCGGTTTTATGATGAAAACGCCCCCAAAAAGTGGGCGTGGCCAAAACTTTTGTATGAGTGGATTGTAGGGAGTCTGAATGCCTAAATATTTGGTCTTAACAACATTTTTCGGTTTCATATAATTTAATGAAGTTATGAAAAAGTAGGCGTGGCAGTGGGCGGATTTAAAAAAGTTTTACACTTGTACTGTATCTTTTTCTCAGAAGCCCAGATATGAAATTTCAACGTCCTAGCTCAAAATTTAAGGCCCAGACGGTCATCGCTCAATCGATTTCGCTATTGATGCTGATCACGAATATATATACTTTATAGGGTCTATCTCGATTATTTCTCTATGTTACAAACTATGTGTCAAACTTAATATACCCTTAGGATAGGGTATAAACACATGCCGAATCGACAGCATTGCAGGAGTTCGGCAACCACCAAAATTGACTGTAAATTTTCTTTTATAAACACAGTGGTTGCCGAACTCCTGCAATGCTAATGCAGTACTTTTACAATAATGAACGCGACATTTGCATGAATGGAGCATTTTTACATTTATGAACTCGACCGCCTTTAAGTTGCTTGGTCTTTGTGCGCACAGTGTATTTATCTTGTGAAGAAATTTTTCGGAGCATAGCAGACTGATTTCTTGAATTCGTAGAACTGCAGGCACATATTCAAGTTCACTTGTATTCAGTGATTTTGCTGCTGTTTTTCCAAATGATAAAATTTGAATTTTCGATAAAATAGATTGCCGGTAAAACAGGATAAAAGCTGGAGTTTTTTATGATTCTTTTTATATTAATTTTTTGTAGAAACGCCCTCAAAAAGTGGGCTTGGAAACATATGTATGTTGCTGAGGTGAATTATAGAGAACTTCAAGGTCTATTAATTTAGTTTGAACATTTTTTTTTTCAATCCAATCGCTGAAGAAACAACCAATTTGTAAAATTATCGTTATACAGTGGTGGAAAACTAATTAGAAACACACACTTTCTTTACGAAAAATTGTTTAAGCTAATTTAAAAAAATAATTTATAGAAACATTATTACCGAAGAGCAACAGTAATATGCTTCTACTTACATTTAAAAATAAAGAATACAAAATTATGCCATAAATAGCCACATATTCGAGAAAAAAGTAAGGTGTAGTCTATTTTTAGGTGGAATTATAATTAGAAACAGGATATAAAAAAACAAAAACAATTAAAAAAAAAATAATAGGAAATTAAATTTTATACTTTGGATTCTGTTTTCGATGAGTAAAAACTAGTACTTTGTTGGGTATCCCTTATTTGCAATAATAGCTGCAAAGCGTTTTGGCGTACAAGCTACCAAGTCTTGACATCGTTTAAGAGAGATATTCCTCAAAGTTTGTTCGATGTTTTTGAACAGTACAGTCGAGTTTTTTGAGCTTTTTGAGCCCAACTTCTCAATGGGAATTGAGGTCCGGACTTTGGCTGGCCTGCTCAGAACGCTTATTGTTTTCTGCACGCTCCCTGGCAAATTCTAACCGACGTTTTAATTTTTTTTCGATACATGCGACTTTTTGCGGGCGATGCACCCCCGCAGACCTGCTTCTAGCAATCTGTTCCTAGTGGTCCTAGGAAAATATTATGGACCCATACTTTTGAACACTTGGCAGTTTCGTACATTTTTTACCATGACAACGATCCCAAACACACTTCACGCCTAGTCAAGTGTTGGTTTGAGGAGGAAACAATAAGCGCTCTGAGCAGGCCAGCCAAAGTCCGGACCTCAATTCCCATTGAGAACTTGTGGACTGATGTTGAGAGAAGTTTGGGCTCAAAAAGCTCAAAAAACTCGACTGTACTGTTCAAAAACATCGAACAAACTTGGAGGAATATCTCTCTTAAACGATGTCAAGGCTTGGTAGCTTGTACGCCAAAACGCTTTGCAGCTATTATTGCAAATAAGGGATACCCAACAAAGTACTAGTTTTTACTCATCGAAAACAGAATCCAAAGTATAAAATTTAATTTCCTATTATTTTTTTTTTAATTGTTTTTGTTTTTTATATAGTGTTTCTAATTATAATTCCACATAAAAATAGACTACACCTTACTTTTTTCTCGAATATGTGGCTATTTATGGCATAATTTTTTTTTCTTTATTTTTAAATGTAAGTAGAAGTATATTACTGTTGCTCTTCGGTAATAATGTTTCTATAAATTATTTATTTAAATTAGGATAAACAATTTTTCGTAAAGAAAATGTGTGTTTCTAATTAGTTTTCCACCACTGTACATATTTTTCGCACAAAACGTGGTATGCCATCTGATTGCATATGCCCAAACTAACTTACATATGAAATTTTATCAAAATCGTTAGAGCCTCGGGCCATACCCCCACAGACCCCAGATATGAAGTAAGTTGGAAGGTGAAGTAAATCCGTCCAGCCGTCAGGCAGACTGACACACGGAATTGGAGAGCCCACTTTTTTGGACTTCTCCATCATAGTAATGTCCATCATTAAAACCTCAAGTTTGAAACCAATATTTAGGTATAGGTGCAAGTAAAAAATTAAGGTGAAATTAGTTCTGTATGTAGAAATTATTGTTGAGTTACTCAAAATTGACAAACATTAAATTTTTCATTAAATTTTCATTCATATTTCTTTTCACATTTACTGTTAGTTGGTGAGTAAGTGTTAATAGTAATGAAGATCTTAGGATCTGCAATAGGGGATTATCGATAATTGATCGATGAACAAAAATTGTCGATTTGACAGTCGTTTATTGTCGATCACAAATTGCTAGTAATTGTGCTACGTAAAAAAGTTTTCGACTTTTCACTTATGTACATATGCATGAATACCGGACTGCTGTTTTTTCACTTTTCTCAAAAGTGTCCTGACTGTGTTTTTCAATAAATGCATGTAGTTTTCGAATAATGTAATTTTTCTCAGACTACAGTATTCTACGTAAAATCTTGGTCAATTTAATTTTATCTTGATTAATTATCGCTTCCTGAATTTCCTTTTAAGCGTAACCGTTCTAAGCAATTTTGACCAAAAACGAGGCATACCTTTTTATAGGACTAAGCAATTTTGGCCGGTGGTCAAAGGGTAGTGATGCGGAACATATGGGAACACAAGCGTTCTCGCTTTAGCCTCTCACTATCAACTCCTACTCTACACCTCTACGATGGTGGCTGCTGGGTGCCTAGTACCTCAACTGGAGATTGGGTAACCAACCCCTTTGGAAGGTTGTTGGTGGCAGCGAACGAGAGAGGGGGGAGGAGTGTCTTCTCACTAAGGCACCTTCTCTTGCTTCAGGCGGCGGCGGACGAATTCCCTAGATGGAATCAACGGTGGCGTCAACCAGTTCCAGTTAGGTCGAACTATTAGTGTTATCCCTATATGAGCTGCTTCGACATATTCGAATTCCAGGTCTATAGGGATTTTCAATACTGAGTCAGGCTGTTTTGACTCACACACTTATGTGGAGTCAGAAGTAACAATCCTTGGGATAGTTACGAATTTAAAGTTGGTTGGGTGCAGAAAAATCCTTGGGATAGTTCTGCGCTGTTGGGGAAGTATAGAATTAAAATTGCTACCTGCTTGAGCTTTGGTTTTCAACTTCACTTTATTCATTGTTTGTTTGACTTATTTATACATTAACTTAACTCTACTTATTGCCTACCTTAACAATTAACAATTAGCTCTACTTATTGCCTACGTTAACAATTCTTTAACCTAATAATAATTTTGCATAATGTTTTGATGTTGACGACTGTCGGTTATTGCACTATGCTCTGCGTCAGCATTTCCTGGGTTTGTGTTGTGTTGTGCCTTTGTCGCGTGCGATGTACTATATCTGGGTCATCGTTGTTTTGTACCTTGTACACAGGGTGTTGGAATAGAGTTGGTGGCGGATGAACCCTTAATGGGCCAACGGCAGCGCTCACATCCCCGAAGCGGGGTACTGACTCCGGAATATCCGGCTCCTTGTCCTAGGGGTAAAAAAAGGAACTGGTCCTCCAGGTTGAGGGTTGTGCGTCTGGGTAACTTCCCTACCACGTAAAAAACCAGCAGTTACGACACTACGACAAGCCTCGGATAAGGATGATCCCACTGTTGACGACCCCAGCAAACGAAATAAAAACAACGATCTTCGGAATGTTCGGACCCTTAACAGGCCGCGTGCAGCCGAACAATTAGCAGAGGCCCTAGACTGCTACAATGCAGATATCACCGCCATCCAGGAAGTGCGATGGGATGGCCCGGGCAAAAAGAGGATGAAAAACTGTGACGTATACTACAGTGATTGCTATAGGGAACAGAAACAGCGCTTATTTGGATGTGGGTTCGTCATACGCGGCAGACTTAGGCAAGAAGTCTTGAGCTTTCGACACGTGAGCGAGCGTCTTATGACAATCCGCATCAAGACTAAATTCGCGAACATAAGCCTAATATGCGATGGAGGAGGAGGACATCTTTGGTAGGACGATTGGAAAGCACAGCCTACACGACACCACGTCTGGCAACGGACTTAGGCTTATTGACTTTGCGCCGGGGCGAAATGTCAGTATAGCAAGCACACGGTTTCCTCATCTCAAAATCCACAAGGGGACATGGCGATCTCCTGATCATCAAACGGTCAATCAAATTGACCACATTGCGATCGACGCAAGGCATGCCTCCAGTATTCTGGATGTCCAAACCTTCCGAGCAGCCAACATGGACTCGGATCATTTCCTTGTTGCAGCCAAGGTACGAATGCGGATATCCCAAACGCCACAACTAAGAAGAACTATTGTGAGAAGATTTGACGTCGAAAAGCTGCAATCGCAAGAGATCGCCAGAACCTTTACCGAACGCGTATCCCGAAATCTCTCAACGACTCCTATGCCGCCAGCATCAAGCGCCGAAGACCAGTGGCAACGTTGCCAACAAGCCATCAGAAGTGCCGCAACTGATGTGCTGGGTTTCACCCGACCACCACCAAGAAACCCCTGGTTTGACGATGAGTGCCGGCAATCACATGCAGCTAAACAGCAAGCATACAAAGCGGCGCTGCAAAAAATGACGAGAGCTGCTCGTGAGCTCTACGAGCAGAAGAGACGGGAAGAACATCGGCTTCTCCGAAAGAAGAAAAAAGAGCACGAGAAGCGCGCGATCGAAGATATTGAGAGATTATACTCCAGGAATAATGTACGGAAGTTTTACCAACAGGTAAAAAGAACGTGTCAGGCCAACAAGACCCGTACAGAAGCCTGTAGAGATGAGGAAGGAAACCTCGTAGTAGAGTCACTGTCGGTGCTGAGAATATGGAAAAACTTCTTCTGCAGACTGTATAATGGCGACGAAGACCAACATCCCGCTGTCAGCCAGAATGAACCATTCAACATAGACGATGATAGCTAAAACTTCCGTCCACCTGACCAAAACGAAGTAAGGATAGCAATATCCAAACTTAAGTCCAACAAGGCTGCTGGACCTGACGGCTTACCAGCCGAGCTGTTCAAAGCAGCTGGAAATGACCTGGTAGAGAGCATACACCAACTCATTTCTAAAATTTGGTCAGATGAGTGTATGCCTGATGAATGGAATCTCAGCACCGTTTGCCCGATCCACTAGAAAGGAGATCCCCTCAATTGCGCCAATTACAGAGGTATCAGTCTCCTCAACATCGCGTACAATATCCTATCTGCCATATTGTGTGAACGTCTGAAACCCTTCGTCAACAACCTGATTGGGCCCTATCAGTGTGGTTTCAGACCAGGAAAGTCCACAATCGATCAAATCTTCACACTTCGGCAGATCCTGGAAAAAACCCAAGAAGTCCAAATCGATACCCACCATCTTTTTATCGATTTCAAGGCCGCATATGACAGCATTTATACAGACGAGTTATGCAGAGCCATGTCTAGTTTTGGCATCCCTGCCAAACTCGTCAGATTGTGCAGAATGACGATGGAGAATTCTCGCTGCTCTATCAAATTCGGTAACGATCTCACCGAGACCTTTGATGTCAAAAAAGGATTTAGACAAGGTGATGCGTTGTCATGTGATTTTTTTTAACATCGTTCTTGAAAGAATTGTGCGAAACTCACAAGCCAACACCGGAGGCACAATCTTTCAAAAGTCTGTGCAACTACTAGCGTATGCCGACGATATCGACATTATTGGAAGAACACAGCGGGCTGTCACCGCTAGTCATCGCTAGTACTTCGCTAGTACTGAAACAGAAGCGGCCAAAATGGGTTTAACGGTAAACGAGGGCAAAACCAAGTATATGCTGTCAACCAAAAGGGATACGCAACATCGACGAATTGGACAGAACGTCACAATCGACAGCTATAACTTTGAGGTAGTAAGGGACTTTGTCTACCTCGGCTCTGCTATCAATTCTGAAAATAACACCTCGGCAGAAATAAAACGAAGAATAACTCTTGCCAATCGCTGTTTCTTTGGGCTGAGAAGGCAATTGAGTAGTAAGGCCCTATCCCGAACAACTAAGGAGACTCTATATAAAACCTTGATCATCCCAGTCCTGCTTTATGGCGCCGAAGCTTGGACTTTATCAAAAGCGGATGAAGATATCCTCGGTCGTTTCGAGAGAAAAGTTATTCGCAAAATATTCGGTCCCGTTTGCGTTGACGGGCTTTGGAGGAGAAGATTCAACGACGAACTATACGAGCTGTACAGCGACATCGACCTAGTCAAAAAACTGCGCATTAGTCGTTTGAGATGGCTAGGACATGTAGAGCGAATGGACACCAGTGCTCCGGCCCGAAGAGTCTTTGAATCACACCCGGAGGGACAGCGCAGCAGAGGAAGACCTCGCCTTAGGTGGCGCGCACAAGTTGAAGTGGACCTGAACAAGCTTGGAGTGCGCAACTGGAGGCAGTTAGCTAAGGACCGAGCTAACTGGAGAGGCTTGTTAGTTGAGGCCCAGGTTCACCCCGAACTGTAGCGCCACCTAAGTAAGTAAGTAAGTAAGCAAATTTGGTCAACAACGTCGTATGTCATCTTATAGGACTTCATAAAACTAGTCTATGTTAACGATTGCCCGAACTAACTCAAATATAAAATATAATCAGAATCGTCGGGACCGTTTTCAAGAAAACCGTCTTTTTGTAAATTATGACATAAGTAAAGAGTCAATATTAGGACTAGAGCAATCCACAAACCCTAGATATGAAGTTTCATCCAAATCGTCCAAAACGGTTGGACACGTTCAGGCTGTAACCTCGTGCACGGGCAGTCGGCATTCCCAGACTCACTTTTTCGACTTCTCTATAATAGTAATGCCCAAATTCATCAAATTCTCGAGATCGAAAATCTGCCGGAATTCAATACTTCAATACAATTGCCCTTGTGCAAGTAAAAACAGCTGAAGGTCCTAATTGGATACATGGAAACAAATTCCGATATTGCAAAACATACATATGTATATATTAGAGCCCCCTAATTCACGTGTGCACGGATACACGGACTACACGTGTATTTATCTTTGGCATAAATTAGCACGTGTACTTCGAACCGTGTATCAATTACACGTTCCCACGATTTACACGTGTATTTATTTATCATGACTTGATTTGGTCTTTTTTATGTACCCTATCCTAATGGTATATTAAGTTAGATGCTATAAAGTATATTATGTGCATATGTACATACATTCGTGATCATTGACAACAGGGAAAACGATTGAGTTAGATCCGTCCTCAATAGGGTGCTGCATAGTCTGATTTGATTTTCAGATTACCCCTTTTGGTAATAACAGTTTGAACTATGCAGGAATAAAATTGTTGGCGATACAGAAAAGTTTTGATAATAGCCGTGTGATTACAATCCCAGAACACATCAAAGATTTCGTGTTTAAATTAAATTTATTGTCAAATAAGACTCAAGATCTTTGACTTCTTCAAAATGCTGAAGTCCATGATCGTTTTATAATAATCATAATAACCTATTGATGTTTGACCGAAATCCAATGCAGTTTTGTCTCGTATTAGAAATACACGTGTACTCGTGTTTGATATGAATTATACGTGTTTTTAAAACGTACACGTGTACCCGTGTCTATGGTGACGTGTTACACGACAACACGTGTACACGTGTAATTAAATACACGCTTAGAATCTCGGGCTCTAGTATATATGTATATGGATATAAATAAGTACATGTATGCACATACATATGTACATGAGGGAAATGGGTAAAAATATAAAAAATAAAAATAATACATACAATAATTAGAGTTTTGCTTTTACTCGTAGGCTTTTAGAGTAAAATAAACAAGAAGAAATCGGAAAATAAATTCCAAGTCCAAAGGGTTGGAAGCGTCTCTTATTTTTCTTCTGTTCCAGGCCATTCTCAAGAATTCATTATTTACCTTTTCAGCGTCTAAATCGCTTAATTGAATTAATTTCTTGAAACTGATTTTATACAACTGCTTTTTATGCTATGTATATTCACAATATTTTTATTCACAATAATACATTTCTCTGTCGATTGAGTTCGAAGCAATCGCCAATTATTTTGGCATTTCACAAGAAATGCCATACTTTAAAATAACTTAGTGGGTACTGGTCTGCTAATTAGCTGCATTTTTCTTGTTAATCCAAAGATTTGTTTCCGTTTTACTTTTTTAATTCCTTAATGCTATAATGATGATTTTTTGTTTATAATTTGATGGTTGATTTTTAAGTCTTATTATTCAATGAATTGTGGGTTATATTTGCATTCGAACTACGAATTTTATTTCTCAGACAGTAGAACGAAATTTAAAACTTGTCATTGCCCTTTAAATCATACTCACTGACATCACCTGTCGTACCTTTTTAGGAAGTACATATGCAACATATAACCCTCTACTCTCAATTTCCCAAAGTTTTATCTTAATCGGATGAATGGTCTGTGGTAAGTGGACATCATAATCGTATATTTGTATGAATTGCAACACGGATTGGAATGGTTTTACTTATTAAGACAAAACAAAATACAAATTTTTGGCGCAACAGGTCCATGGGACCCAGGGCCTAGCTTCTCACAAAAATCCGTGTTGTGCGTGTTATATTCTTCACATGAATGGAAAGGACCTACTGTTTAATGCCGGATCCGAACAGCAATTTTGAGAAGCTTTTTCATGACAGTTTCTGGCAAGTTTCTTTTTCATGTTGTCTGGGGATTGAACCTGGAACCCCTTGCTCCGTAGTCCAACGCACTAACCACTTGAGCCACGGCGCCCACTACTTATTAAGACCACTCTTGGAAAAATAAAACTAAATTAATACTTTAGGAAATATTATTGAATATATTTTTTTTTATGTAAAAAGTAAATAGTGTAGAAAGTACACAATATACAAGAAACAAAAGGAACGTCATATGTATCAACTTATGATCACTTGCACTAAGCTATATAATAAATACATACAACAATAACTTGCTATCTGCAGATTAACAAATAGATAATAAAGATGTTTGACTTACGAGTCCTTTGAAATTTTATGGTGTTTTACATTTTATTAATTGAAATTAAAATACAAGTCGTTAAATCAAAAAAAGCGTTTACCGTCATCCCTTGCTTTCATCTCATTCAAAAATGTCAATATATCAATATGTAGGGTCGGATCAAAATACATATGTACGTACATACGGATGTAAGTATGTACATGTTTACGCGAGTCGAGCTAAAACTGAGTCTACTAAATTCAACTACAATTTGGAGGCCGAGTTGAGTCGAAAATATTGATGTATACCCGGATTGAGGAATCGAACTTACTGATGTTACCTGTTTGAGTTTTTTTCTATTTTGTTCAGTTTGTAGGTTTTTACGTTCTTTTATTTCTGAACTGATGATGTGCGTATTGTGCGGTAAATTTGAGTTCTCTTTCTTTATATTGTTTTTAATTTTTCCACTTTTCCGTTGCAATTCAATTTGTACTGAGTATTTCAATTCGGTGTACGTATGTATGTTCAAGAGAGAAAGAGGGGGAGAAAAATAGAGATTATTATACAAATTAGAGTTCCTCATATACATACATATGTATGTATCAAAAAAAATTGCAAAATACTGAATTTTTCTTAAAGACTTGTTATACCGGAACGTCCAACAATTCTTCGTATTGACATTATGCTATATGAAAACCGTCTTTGGCTTCACCGAGAGAAAATTTTAATTTTGATTTGAAACAGTTACTGATTATTTTGCTTAATAAAAATTTAAAAATACCGAACGAATAGAGCCTGCAAACAACGTCGTCGAAAACCGTTGATACAAGTAGTACTACTAATTAAATTAAATTAATTAAACATAAGAAATAATTATAATAAGTATATATACAATATACTCTACTAACCGAACTTACTTTAAAAAGTTTAATATATCTTGTCGTGTCAGAGAAACCAAATTGGAATTTTCAGAACTCTGTGACATTGAATAATGTGTTGTTTTATTGGCTTTGTTTTCTACTAAACTATCATGTGTGGGATATATGTAGTTGATCGGTGGATTTACGCATGTATAATCTTCATTAACGGTATTAAAATTTGATGCAAATGCAGGAGTCGTTAATTGTCGATTTAGAACTAGAGGGTTGGTATGTTTTTTAGCACTAAGTATGGCGGTATTATCATTTTCCAGTAAAACCATTTGATTCGAAGGTAACAAAACACTACTAGTTTCACGATATGCTTCTGGTAATGGCAACAGCGCTGACTTCTGGTTCCCAGCACTACTGAAATTAAAGCGAAAGTTATGTTAAAAACATAATCAAAATTGAATAAAGTCTAAAAAAAAATTATTTTTTAAATGAACAAATGCATCAAATCTTTCGAAACCCAAATTTTCCACGTTCATCGTATTAATTTACATATTTATACGAAAATTTAATGTTTCCTTTTTTTATCGTGAATATTCTTCGAAAGGGAAAAAAAATTGTTGTATAAATTAGATATTTTGAGAAAGTCTATTATAGTTTTTGTATTTTTTAGATTGGGGTTAGAAAGGAGTTCTTTTTGGAAGGAATCTGTTTCTATAATTGTGAAAGACCGAACATTCGAAAAGCGTATGCTGGATACTGGTTTTTGATTGGTTACAATAGGTGCACTGAGATGATTTGTTTTTGTTTAGATAGTGCTCGTCGGTGAGTTTGCTGTGGCAGAGCATGAGCCTAATTATTTTAGTTACTTCGCTACGGGACATTTTGGAAGGTTCTATATTATTTGCGTAATCTTTGACGGACAATTTGTTTTTATTAATAGTCCTGTACCATTCAGATGTTTTGTCCCAGAGTAGTAGTTGATTGGAGTTAGCTTGTTTTTAATAAACTTGTTAAGTTCTCGAGGGTTTTCATCGACCTTCGACGGGCGTTTGAAACAATTGACAGGGGAATACTACTCGATAAATTGGACAAGTACGGAGTTAAGGAAAACGAGCTCAAATGGTTTGAGTCATACTTGCAAGGGCGTACGCAAAGAACAAAAATAGATGATGCAGTATCGGATGCAATTTTAGGTGTACCACAAGGATCAGTTCTTGGCGCGTTGTTATTTATAATTTATGTTAATGAAATGCCAAATGTAGTTAAATGTTCCCACTTGCAACTTTTTGCAGATGATGGTCTGTTATATGTTGAGTGTAATGACATGGATGAGTGTATTGTGAAAATTAATTATGACTTAGAACAATTGGATAAATGGTTTCAAATGAACAAATTAAGTTTAAACGTAAGCAAAACCAAATGCATGTTCATAAATGGACAATCTAATGCTAATATATTAATTGACAATGAAATAGTTGAAAATGTTAACGAAATTAAGTACCTAGGAATTATAATAGATAACAAATTAAACTTCAACAGTCACATTGATTATATATCAAAGAAATTAAGTAAAAAAATTGGTTTCTTCGGAAGAATACGCAAAAGAATGTCAGTAATAAGTGCTATAAATGCATATAATACAATAATTAAGCCTCATTTCGAATATTGCTTTACAATTGTATATTTGGCAAATAACACAATGTTAGATAGATTACAAAAATTTCAAAATAGAGCTATGAGAAGTATTTTAAAGTGTCATTGGCTAACTCCAATTGTAAACATGTTAACTGTATTGAAATGGCTGAGTGTAAAACAAAGGACAATCATGAATGTACTTATTTTTGTTTTCAAAATGAAGAATGATATGTTACCAAGTTATCTATGTAATAAAATAGTATATGTTAGTAATGTGCACGATTATAATGTACGCTATAGAAATAATTTCCGTCTTCCATTCTTTAGAACCCAAAAAGCACAAAATACAATTTTTTTTAATGGTTTTAAAATCTTCAATGAATTACCTGATGAATTAAAGCTAGAGAGTCAGCTAGTAAGATTTAAACGCAAAATCACCACGTATGTTAAAACTAAATATGACTAGAATGAATTAAGTACTTGTTGTAGTAGAATAGCGAAACATTGCTAAATAAACGATTTAAACTAAAAAAAAGTTCTCGAGGGTTGAAGTTGGGGGTGAAAAAGGATGGGGTTCTAAGAATGTCTTTGGCGGTTTTGTCGGCGAATTTGTTGGCCGCGATCTGGACGTGACCTGGGACCCATATTAGCTTAATATTGGGGGATTGAAGGAAGAGGAGGTTCCGGATTAGAGAAGGGTGATAGGTTCGGTTATTGATATTGAGAATTGCATCAATAGACGACAGTGAGTCAGTGCAGATGGCAAATTTTTTGTGCAAGGCTTTTAAAATGGCAATCATTTCGGTAGTGAATATAGAGCTGTACGTAGGGAGTAAAAAGAAGAAAATTCTGAAGTGACACTTGTGGGTTCTTAGATATGAGACTGTATAGAACTGTCAAAGTGAGAAGACGTGCTTTCTAGTAGTGTTATTGTCAAACAATTTTAGTGAGCTACAATGCTTAGTTGAACAAGAAAACATCGACATAATCTCGATATCGGAAACACATGTAACCACTAAGCATAACACAAATGAAATTCAACTCGATGGCTATCATCTATTTAACTGTTTAAGTGAATCTAGTCATACCGGTGGTGTTGCGTTTTATGTTAAAAATGAAATAAAGTGTTCAATTGTCGAAAAAATCGTCCTTGCCATGAATCTCTGGTGTCTAATAATTAAAGTGCAATCTAACAACGGTTCTGTTATATATATGTGTGCAATATACAAGTCACCTCTCTTTTCTAAAAGAGAGTTTTGTTCTGAGTTAGAACAAATAATAGGGTATATACAGCAGTTCAATATGAACTTTGTGTTATTTGGTGACCTTAATATTGACTGGCTTGACTACTCAGATACCTATCGCAGACGTTTTGCAGAAATATTAAATGATAACAATTTGACTCTTAAAGTGTTCGAAGCAACAAGAATAACACCGACCTCAAGAACATTGATTGATTACATTTTGACAAACAATAAACATTTAGTAAGTGCAAATATTAACGCAAGTTTAAATATAAGTGATCACTAATCTATAGAAGAAATAGTTAAAAGCGTACAGGAAAAAATAATTAGTAGGAAGCGAATGAAGTATTGCCAGTACAATAAAAGCAATTTTGTGTCAAAACTAAAACAGAGCCCTTTATTTCTAGGATTCAGGGCGGACCAACCCTATAGTCTAAACAGGTTAAGTGACTACTTTCCAATTGAACTGAAAAAAGCAATTAACTCTATGGTAAAAATAAAAAGTGTTCCATTTGAAAACGCGGAGTGGTATAGTACTGACCTGCAATATGCAAAATTAATAAAAACTAATCTATACAGAATTTGTGTTAATTAATAGTGAGAGTGACTGGTGACGCTTTATAAGATCAAAAATTGAATGTGCTAATTCTCAGAAAGACATGTGGAGACAATTAAAAAAGTATGTCTTGAATAAGACGAAAGACAATATTGTCGAAGTGCAATTTAATGACGGGATCAATATAAATGATAGTGCAATATTGTGTGAAGAATTTAACAAATTCTTTGTGCAAAGCATAGTAGAATTAAACCAATCTGTGATATTTTCAGAATATATAAATTCAATCGATGAGTGCAATATAGACTTTAAGTTTCGTGTTATCAATGTTCCAGACATAATTAGTGCAATACCTTCTTAACAAGAAAAATGACTATAACTTCCTTAATGTTAGTATGCTAAAAGATGCTATAGATGTTATTGGTCCTATTCTTGTGAGTATTATTAATGTGTCATTGACCGCAGGTATTTTTCCGGAATCCTGGAAAGAGTCTCTAATTGTGCCAATAAAAAAAGTTTGTGATGCAAAAACATGTAAAGAGTACCATCCAATAAATATGATGCCGATCTACGAAAAGATCTTAGAAAAAATTGTTCAAATTCAACTTTTTTGTTTTAGAGCAAATCATTCTTGTGAAACGTGCATTAACTATGTGTTAAGGGACTGGAAAGAAAACGTTGATGTGGTACTGACTTAGAAACGTGTGTTAATAATATTAATAGTGATCTAAAGGCAATTAGCAAGTGGTTAAACATGAATCAGTTCATTTTAAACACCGAAAAAACTAAGTGTATGTTTATTAATGTCGTGTCTCAAACACCCCTACCGGTTATAGCTGATAATGTTGAAATTGATATAGTTGAAAATGTTAAATATCTTGGCATTATGCTGGACAATGTCCATATTGATTATATGTGTAAAAAGATATCTAAGAAAATCGGTGTGTTAAGAAGAATAAGGAAAAACTTGTCGATGAATTGTGCTGTTAAAGTGTATAACGTTATTATTAAACCTCATTTCGAGTATTGTGGAAGTGTGTTATTCGTTATACCCCAATACCAAAAGAACAGATTACAAGTCCTACAAAATAAAGCAATGCGTATTATACTTAAGAGTGACAGATACACGCCAATAAGATTCATGTTAGATGCACTATATTGAATGAATGTAAATCAAAGGTTGCACATAAATGCTATGATATTCATTCATAAAATCAAAAACGGAATGTGCCCAAATTATTTACGCGAAAATCTACATATAAACGACGGTTCATCTTATAACTTAAGAAGTGAAGGTGATTTGAGAATCCAGAGGATGAGAACATCAAGGGGACAACGGACTATACATGGACTGCTAGTTAAATGTCATTTTCATACAACCTCTGCGGAAAAAGTGTCGCCAACATAACTAGCGGTCGGAGTTCGGAGCGGCAAAAATGCGAAGCAAAAATACACTCCACATTGTAATTCTTCATAGAAAACTAGTGGCACCTGTCGGCGCTGAATTGATTTACTAAGTACAACCGTTGAAATTCAAATTGCTGCGGTCATCCCTTCGAACAGATGTCGCCAAAAAAATTTGAATAATGAGTTGTAATTTATGTGTTTTATTGATTTAAAAATGGATGAATTGCATTGCAAATTGCAAGCAATTATACAGCACTTCATTTACCATTATTTTTCATTCAAGTTTTCTCCGATTTTATAGTTTTCACGCAATAATCACAGTAATTAAATGTATACTCGTTTTCACGTCCAACCTCAAACAAAGTGTGAGCTTCAAAATTTTTCCGCTCCGAGCTCGGACCGCTAGTGCTAATGTTGGAACCGGTGCGAAGTTGGCTACCAGCAGTCCATGTATAGTATGTCAATGGGACTACCAATTATATGGGATATCAGGCTTTCAACAACCTACCAAATTACTTAAAAGAAAAATTATTGACTACGTAAAATCTCGTGTAAATTAAAAGTAAAACTAAAACTTACTACTGAAGCGTTCGCTTGCGATCTTTTTTATAATTATACATATGTATAATAGGTAAAAATGTAAATATTGTTAAAATGGCCGTCAGTGCCAAATAAAGATTATACTAAACTAAAACTATATAAAACAGTTGAAAAATATAGAAATATTAAGTGTATAAAAGGAAAAAGTTGTGAATAGTGGACATTAAATAAAGGAAAAGACGTACAAATCGGAATTTGAATCACCCAGTGTCAATTCGTAAAATTCTACAGATTGAAAGTTTTGTGACCTCTTTAGTTTGTGACCTAAGAACCGGCTCACAAGAAAATTGGTAAAGTGTAAACTCCCTGTTGAAAAGAAGGACATCTAGCAGAGAATAGCTCAAAACAAAATAGCTCCAATCAAAATATAATTCGACTAGTGTTCGGAGAAGGTAAATAGGTAGTATATAAATACATATATTTTTATATATAAAAAAAAAGGATAAAAAAGAATTGGTTAGCGCTCTAAATAACTTCAAGGAAGATATCAAAAATGATTTAAAACAAGAATTGAAAACTCAATTAGATGCAGTGCAAGCTGCAAAAACCTAAATGTAGCGAAAGAAAAAATAATACTTCTTGAAACGGAAATAGGAACTCTGAAAGAAGAAATAAGATTTTAAAAAGAACTAAATGAAAGAACAGCTCGGCGAAGTAATATCCTAATTTTCAACATCAAAGAAACAGAAGAGGACCAAGAAAAATTTATAGCCATAGCAAAACATCTAATGAAAACAAAACTGGATATAAAGTTGGTTGATTCGGAAATACATAAGCTACATAAATAGAATAGGAAAACGACTGGAAAACAAAAGTAGGCCTATTTTAGTTGGACTAGTACACCTACATAAAAAGATAGAAATCATGCGTGCAAAATCTAAACTTAAAGGCACTAGTCTATATATGTATGAAAATGATACATCATTAATAGAACGAGCAAAAAAGAGAGGAAGTAGATTCAACCAAAATGAAAGATAAAACGGAAAATGCCAACGAGATAATTCAGAAAAGAACCCGATCTCCAGAAACAGGGCATAAAGATATCAAAAAAATAAAAGCAAGCATAGGAGACCAAGGATATACCAATCAGAAACAAAAACGAACAGTAAAAGAAGAAGAGCAGAAAACATTCGTGAAAACGCTAAAGGTTCACTAATAACAACAATTGCAATCTAAAGAAACATCAAAACAGAGGATATCACGGTACTAGACAAGACACGAACAAGGTTAAGGAAAAAACAACAACAAACAAATCTTAGTTATAATATAAGTATAAAAAAAAGGAATTGAATTTAAGAATTCAAATTTGTAATAAATACGAAGAGCAAGTAATAGAAAGAGAGGAAGGCAACGGGAAACCACCACTCTTAAGTAATGAATTAAAAAAAAAAAAAAAATTTCTCTAGTAAAAATCATCATGCATACACAAATATGCAAATGGAAATGGCGAGGTAACAAGGAGGTTTGATAATTTCAGAAAAAGTGGAAAAATCAGTAATAGGAGTCTTAAATCTATCAGAAAGAGTAATGCTTATGCAACTTAAAACAAAGAGTACAATATTAAATATCATCCAAGTATATGCACCAACAAGTGATTGCGAAGATGTGATTACAGAAGAATTTTACAGCCAACTTCAACAAGCGATTAAACTGACTAGGAAAGATGAGACAACGTTTATCATCGGCGACTTTAATGCCAAAGTAGGGGAAGGAGAGATTGAAGATGTTGTAGGAGACCATCTGCTAGGAAACAAGAACGAGAGAGGCCAAAGGTTAATAGAATTTTGTCAATTAGAAATGCAATGAAATCGGCAAAATGTTACCCAGGTGCTGATATAAGGACTGAAACGAATAAAATCTGTAAATTTTAATACGGGCTATACTTCCAATGCGTAAAAATTGCAATCCCATTTTGTACCCAAATTAGCCTGTATGTTCTCTAGTTTCAGTTTGTTATTGATTTTAGTTCGGTGCGGTTTAAAATATTAATAAAATATGAGTCAAGAGGAACGCCGTAAAAAGATCATCGACAAATGGCTCGAAAATACTTCGCGTCCGAACCATTTCATCGCAACAAATTTAAACATAGCACGCAGTACAGTGGATTCTGTTATTAAACGCTATTTGGAGACGTTGACAGTTAAGCGAAAACAGAAAAGTGGAGCTAAAAGTGGAGCACATGATACAAATTTGGACCGGAAAATAGTGGGTACCATCGTAAAAAACCGGACTATGTCATCCAGAGATGTTGCTCGGAAATGTAATACCAACCAAACAATGGTACAAAGATCTAAAAAACGCAACGGTCTAAAAACACGAAAGAAACAAAAAATACCAAAAGTGACTGAAAAGCAAAAAAAAGTCATAAAAACACGAGCCCGAAAGCTGTACGAGTTGATCGGCAAGAAGAAAGCGTGCTTGGTTTTGGATGACGAAACTTATGTCAAAGCCGACTTTACTACTCTTCCAGGTGCACAATTTTACAACTCGTTTGAAGCTGAGATTCTTCCGCAGTCAACAACATCGATTGGGATGGAAAAATTCGGAACAAAATATCTCGTTTGGCAGGCCATTTGCCAATGTGGACACAGAAGCTCATCGTTTATTACAACGGGAACAATTAACGGAGAAGTTTACATTAACGAGTGCCTAAAAAAACGGTTAATTCCTTTCTTAAACAAACACGAGGGTTCAACATTATTTTGGCCAGATTTAGCTTCAGCTCATTATGCCCATGCGACGTTGAGCTTTCTTGATGCTAAAAACGTCGATTTTGTCCCAAAAGACATGAATCCACCTAATGTTCCACAGTGCCGTCCCATTGAAAGGTATTGGGCTTTGGTCAAAGCTAAATTGAGGAAAAGTGAGCAGTGTGCAAAGGACGTAAAAGATTTTAGCGCTAAATGGAAAAGAGCGTCCAAAAAGATCACGGATGTAACTGTCACCAACCTTATGAAGGACATTCGAAAGAAGTTGAGGAAAGAATGGGAACCTAAATAATTTTTTTATTTTTTGTAATTATGAATGAATTTAATAAAAACAGAGTTTTAAAGCAAATAAAAAAAATTTACATGAATTATGAAAATATATTTTTTTTTTTACTTTGAAGTTTCCAAATTTTATTCGTTTCAGTCCTTAGGGTCAGACCCCAATCCAGTTGTAGCGAAAATAAATATAAAATTGAAAAAAGTGCAGAAGAGCTTCAAACGAAAAGAAATAGATTTAAGCCTGTTAAAAAACCAAGAAATAGAAAATAATCTGAGAAGAGAAATGAATGCAAACCTTAGCCAATTGAACACAAGTCGAATAACAGAGGAAAATATCAATTCAACATGATCAGAGATAAAAAGAATAGTAATGGAGACAAGCAAAAAACATCTCAACAATGGAAACCACCAACCAAAACAATATTGGATTCAAGTGAAATTTTATCTTTAATGGATCAAAGAAGAGGAAACAAAACAAACCAAAGTAAATATAAAGAGAAATAGATTAGGGATAAAATCAGAGAGGCCAAAAACAGATATTTGCTAGGAGCTAGAGAGACATGACAGGATCCACGATAGTTTCAACCTTCACAAAAAGGTAAAAGAAATCTAATACTCTTAAAAACAGAAAAGGAAAATTTCTGTTCAATACAAAAGACAAAATAGAACATTGGAAGACATATGTACGTATTTCGAAGACCTGTTCTGGGACGAAATAGACCAACCAGAACCATATAATGGACACAAAGGCCCAGCAATAATTAAAGAAGTAGAAAAAGTACGGTGGGCGCCGTGGCTCAAGTGGTTGGTGCGTTGGACTACGGAGCGAGGGGTTCCAAGTTCAATCCCCAGACAACACCTAAAATTTCTTTCACGGCTGCACCTCTCGCGAGCGTCTGACACACATCCGTGAGTAAAACTGTCATGAAAAAGCTTCTCTAAACAAAAATTGCCCTTCGGATATGGCATTAAACAGTAGGCCCCTTCCATTCGTGTAAAGAATATTACACGCACAACTCGAATGGTTGTGAGAAGCTAGGCCCTGGGTCCCATGGGCCTGTTGCGCCAAAAAAAATTTGTATTTTGTAGAAAAAGCACTAAAAGAATCCAAAAACATACAGAAAAGCTACAATCCGTCTGGAACGGATCGTATGATACCCTATCCTCCTCTCTATAAAGTGGGCGTGGCCAAATTGCATTTTGTACTCAAATATAGCTATAATGTCGAACGTTTGAGGATGTTACATGTAAAATTTTATCAAAATAGGTTTTTTGATCATAACGCCCCCAAAAAGTGGGCGTGGCCAAAACTGTTCTATGGGTGAATTGTAGGGAATCTAAATACCCAAATATTTGGTCTTAACAAAATTTTTCGGTTTCATATAATTTAGTGAAGTTATAAACAAGTAGGCGTGGCAGTGGGCGGATGTAAAAAACTTTTTCACTTGTACTGTATCTTTTTCTTGGAAGCCCAGATATGAAATTTCAGCGTCCTAGTTAAAAATTTAAGGCCCAAAAATCGGTTTTGTGATGAAAACGCCCCCAAAAAGTGGGCGTGGCCAAAACTTTTGTATGGGTGAATTGTAGGGAATCTGAATGCCTAAATATTTGGTCTTAACAAAATTTTTCGGTTTTATATAATTTAGTGAAGTTATGAAAAAGTGGGCGTGGCAGTGGGCGGATTTCAAAAATTTTTACACTTGTACTGTATCTTTTTCTCAGAAGCCCAGATATGAAATTTCATCGTCCTAGCTCAAAATTTAAGGCCCAAAAAGCGGTGACATACGGACGGACGGTCATCGCTCAATCGATTTCGCTATTGATGCTGATCACGAATATATATACTTTATAGGGTCTATCTCGATTATTTCTCTATGTTACAAACTATGTGTCAAACTTAATATACCCTTAGGATAGGGTATAAACAGAAAAACAACAGGACCTGATAGAATACCGAATGAACTTCTCAAACTGTTTGAAGAAGAAAATATACAAATATTATTGAAGCTCTTCAACACTATTTACAGACACGGTAGAATTCCAGGTGAATGGTTAAAATCAACTTTTATCCCGCTACCAAAAAAGCATAACGCCACAAACTGTGCTGATTACAGGACAATAAGTTTGATGAGTCATACGTTGAAGATCTTTTTAAAGATAATACATAAAAAGATTTATAATAAACTCGAGGAAGGTATAAGTGATTGTCAATTCGGATTTAAAAGTGTATTTGGAACACGGGAAGCACTATTTGCGTTTAATATGCTAATTCAGCGAAGCCTAGAGATGAACAAGACTGTTTTTGTATGTTTTGTTGATTATGAAAAAGCATTCGAAATGATGGACATTTTAAGAAGCAAGTTCATAGACAGCAATGATATCGAAGTTATTGAAAACCTCTATTGGAATAAAAAGGCAAAAATAGCTGTCGATGGAGAAGAGTCTGAAGAAATAGAGATCCGCAGAGGAGTCAGACAAGGATGTATTTTATCACCCCTACTATTTAATATGTACGCGGAAGAAATATTCAAAAGCTTAATAGTAAACGCAGATGAAGGAATCAACATTAATGGAGTTGTAATCAATAATATCAGATACGCAGATGACGCGGTTATAATGACAAACAACATAAACGAATTGAACATTATTAGCTAAGTTTAGCTTGGAAAGTAACAAGTACGGGTTGAAAATAAATACAGGCAAAACAAAATTTATAGTATTTGATAAAAACCAAGAAGTTCATAATTATGAATTGAAAATCAACAACGTTGTAGTCCAAAAAGTAAACACAATTAAATATATATCTGGGTACAACAATAAGTAGCAACCCGAGCCCCATAAAAGAAATCCAATGCAGAATCGAACAAACGAGAGCAGCTTTCTGCAAAATGAAGAAAGTGTTTACTAACAGAGAAATAAACCTAAATCTAAAAATAAGATTTGTTAAATGCTACATTTGGTCGGTTCTATTATATGTGTCTGAAACATGGACACTAAATAGCGCAACAATAAGAAAAACATACAGAAAAGCTACAATCCGTCTGGAACGGATCGTATGATACCCTATCCTCCTCTCTATAAAGTGGGCGTGGCCAAATTGCATTTTGTACTCAAATATAGCTATAATGTCGAACGTTTGAGGATGTTACATGTAAAATTTTATCAAAATAGGTTTTTCGATGAAAAAGTGGGCGTGGCCAAAACTGTTCTATGGGTGAATTGTAGAGAATCTGAATACCCAAATATTTGATCTTAACAAAATTTTTCGTTTTCATATAATTTAGTGAAGTTATAAAAAAGTAGGCGTGGCAGTGGGCGGATGTAAAAAAATTTTACACTTGTATTGTATCTTTTTCTTGGAAGCCCAGATATGAAATTTCAGCGTCCTAGTTAAAAATTTAAGGCCCAAAAATCAGTTTTGTGATGAAAACGCCCCCAAAACGTGGGCGTGGCCAAAACTTTTGTATGGGTGGATTGTAGGGAATCTGAATGCCTAAATATTTGGTCTTAACAAAATTTTTCGGTTTCATATAATTTAGTGAAGTTATGAAAAAGTGGGCGTGGCAGTGGGCGGATTTAAAAAATTTATACACTTGTACTGTATCTTTTTCTCAGAAGCCCAGGTATGAAATTTTATCGTCCTAGCTCAAAATTTAAGGCCCAAAAAGCGGTGACATACGCTATTGATGCTGATCAAAAATATATATACTTTATAGGGTCTATCTCGATTATTTCTCTATGTTACAAATTATGTGTCAAACTTAATATACCCTTAGGATAGGGTATAAATAGAAGCCTTCGAAATGTGGGTGTACAGAAGAATCTTACGGATCTCTTGGATTGACAGAATCACAAACGAAGAAGTTTTAAGACGAGTAAGAAGGAAGAGGGAAATTATTTTGTTAATCAAGAAAAGGAAACTCGAATATCTAGGACATATAATGAGAAACAACAAATACCGGTTTCTAATAAAAAAAAATAGAAGGAAGAAGGAGTGTCGGTAGACAGAGATCGACTTGGTTGTCAAACTTAAGAGAATGGGTCAATCTTTCAACCATAGATATATTTAGAGGAGTAACAAACAAACAAACACTTGCATCGATGATTTCCAACCTCCGAAACGGAGTGGAACCCTAAGAAGAATAAGATATGAGACAACGGAGGAAGGCTGGAAGAGCCAGGATAGGGTTGAATGGGTTTGTGAGGAAACTTGATTTCATTACAGAGGTCTGCGGAACGTTCGATACAGGACGGGGTTATTTTCCTTATTTTGGGGTTTTTTTTAATATTTTATATAGGGGGTATCTTTACAGAGTAGAGTAGGTTTGTATAGCTTTAGAGTGGATTGATAACGTAGGGTTTCAATTGTTTGCATTTTCGCTTCGAACAGAAGGGGGTTAATGGGTGTTGTTCGGAAAACGTTGAGAGCTTTTCTTAGAGCAGCGTTATACATGGTTTTAATTTTGTTTAGGTGGGATTAGATTAGACGATTGAAATTAGGGTGCATGGGTTGCAATTAATTTTTTTGTAGGAAAGGGATTTTATTATATTTAACTTTTTTCCAGGGCTGGGCGGATATATTCGATGTGTGCGTTCCATTTGTAATTTTTTTGGAATACAATGCTTGGGATTTTAAGTCTATCAAATTTTTCTAATGTGATATTGCTTGATAGAATATTGCAGGAGCATTTGTCTTTTCTGAACGGGCCAAGAACCTATAAACATTACTATACGAAGGAGAAAGTGACAATGGCAGACAACTCCATTGCGAAATACGCCATGCAGTGGAATCCGCTCACCCAAGCAGACAGAATAGCGGGACGTCCTAGGCAAACATGGCGCAAAACAGTTGAGGAGGAATCGAACTCTCTAAGAATGAGTTGGAGGCAGCTCAAACGCGTTGCAGAAGTACGAACTAGATGGCGCGCAGGCGTGGTTATATATTCACACCAGGATAGTATATCTTGGAAGGTGGAGTTAAGGTCAATGTTGGAGTTGGTAGTTTTTATTTATTTATTTTTTTGATGATTGTAAATTCGTCAGTATAAGCACAAAATTTTATTTCTTTGTGGAGCGATAGGATGTGGGAGAGTTTATTGAAGGCTATAAGGAAGAGGGAAAAGGATAAGGAAGAGCCTTGAGGGATAGCGTTGTAGAGAGGCACGGAAGACGATGAGGCGTTTCCAATACGAACCGAGATTTTTGTGTTTGACATAAAATTACTTACTTTCCAAGTTTTAAGTTGATCGCTAATTGTATGCACGTCGATTTTATCGAAGGCTTTTGTAAAATCAATGGAGATAAGGGAAAGGTGGCTTTTTTTGATAGGTCGTCAGTAATAGTAGAGAATCGGTAAAGTAGAGAATCGGTTACAGATTTGCCTTTTTATACCCTATCCTAAGGGTATATTAAGTTTGACACATAGTTTGTAACATAGAGAAATAATCGAGATAGACCCTATAAAGTATATATATTCGTGATCAGCATCAATAGCGAAATCGATTGAGCGATGACCGTCCGTCCGTCCGTCCGTCCGTCCGTATGTCACCGCTTTTTGGGCCTTAAATTTTGAGCTAGGACGATGAAATTTCATATCTGGGCTTCTGAGGAAAAGATACAGTACAAGTGTAAAAATTTTTGAAATACGCCCACTGCCACGCCCACTTTTTCATAACTTCACTAAATTATATGAAACCGAAAAATTTTGTTAAGACCAAATATTTAGGCATTCAGATTCCCTACAATCCACCCATACAAAAGTTTTGGCCACGCCCACTTTTTGGGGGCGTTTTCATCACAAAACCGATTTTTGGGCCTTAAATTTTTAACTAGGACGTTGAAATTTCATATCTGGGCTTCCAAGAAAATGATACAGTACAAGTGTAAAATTTTTTTACATCCGCCCACTGCCACGCCTACTTTTTTATAACTTCACTAAATTATATGAAACCGAAAAATTTTGTTAAGACCAAATATTTGGGTATTTAGATTCCCTACAATTCACCCATAGAACAGTTTTGGCCACGCCCACTTTTTGGGGGCGTTATCATCAAAAAACCTATTTTGATAAAATTTTACATGTAACATCCTCAAACGTTCGACATTATACCTATATTTGAGTACAAAATGCAATTTGGCCACGCCCACTTTATAGAGAGGAGGATAGGGTATCATACGATCCGTTCCAGATGGATTGTAGCTTTTCTGTATGTTTTGAATCCCATTTGATGACTGCTGAGAAGTTTGTTGTGGGAAACAAACCACCAGAATTAGGAAGTAGGTTTAAGGATAGGGATGACCGTACTGTTTTTGTATAGTTGGGGGTTATTACTATGGAAAATTGAGTTATATCATATATATTAGGAGTCGAGTTTTCACGGAGGGGGAGAGGTTTTTTATCATATGGTATGATATTCTATCGTTGGCTGGAGTTTTGCCTTTTAGATTGTTTAATGCTGAGTTTAGTTCCGAGGGGTTAATGTCACTGTCAATGGTTTCAGCACTTTTTGATGGGAGATACGAAATGGTAGGGGTAGTTAGGAGTTTATTTTGGAAAAGGAGGGGAAATTAGAATCGTGTGATTCTTTGAACCAAAATTCAGCGAAGTGTTTAGCTAGGCTGGGGGGTTTGTAATATTAATGTTGGAGTGATCTATAGGATTAATTGAGTGTATGGGAGAGAAGGTTTTAACACCACAGAACCTCCTTATGGTGGACCAAATTTTTGCAGTAGGGGTATTGGGGTTGATTTCGGAGGAAAGTTTATGGATGGACTCCGTTTTCGCAGTTTTTATTTTTCTTTTGAATCGGGCGTAATTAATAATAGTATCAGTGGAAATATTGCGTTTTAAGGATTGTCAAAGTTTTGTATTTTCTGATTTTAATTGTTGCAATTGCTTGTTCCACCATGGGACTTTTTGTCTTTCGGTCGAAATCGAGTTTTGAGGAATGGATTGGAGGATAATTGTGGAAATTAGCTGCTTCTTTGTTAAGATTATCACTGATGGATAATTCAGGCGCTGAATTCCGCAAGGGTGAGTTTTGCTGTGTACACTAAAAAATGTGTACACAGGTTTATTCTGACTCCGCAAGAGTGAGAGTGAGTTTTTCTGGCAGTTGTCGTGTACACAATTGAAGAAATTTATTCACTCTGTTTATACCCTATCCTAAGGGTATATTAAGTTTGACACATAGTTTGTAACATAGAGAAATAATCGAGATAGACCATATAAAGTATATATATTCGTGATCAGCATCAATAGCGAAATCGATTGAGCGATGACCGTCCGTCCGTCCGTCCGTCCGTCCGTATGTCACCGCTTTTTGGGCCTTAAATTTTGAGCTAGGACGATGAAATTTCATATCTGGGCTTCTGAGAAAAAGATACAGTACAAGTGTAAAAATTTTTGAAATCCGCCCACTGCCACGCCCACTTTTTCATAACTTCACTAAATTATATGAAACCGAAAAATTTTGATAAGACCAAATATTTAGGCATTCAGATTCCCTACAATCCACCCATACAAAAGTTTTGGCCACGCCCACTTTTTGTGGGCGTTTTCATCACAAAACCGAGTTTTGGGCCTTAAATTATTAACTAGGACGCTGAAATTTCATATCTGGGCTTATGACGAAAAGATACAGTAGAAGTGTAAATTTTTTTTTACATCCGCCCACTGCCACGCCTACTTTTTTATAACTTCACTAAATTATATGAAACCGAAAAATTTTGTTAAGACCAAATATTTAGGTATACAGATTCCCTACAATTCACCCATAGAACAGTTTTGGCCACGCCCACTTTTTGGGGGCGTTTTCATCAAAAAACCGATTTTGATAAAATTTTACATGTAACATCCTCAAACGTTCGAGTTTATAGCCATATTTGAGTACGAAATGCAATTTGGCCACGCCCACTTTATAGAGAGGAGGATAGGGTATCATACGATCCGTTCCAGACGGATTGTAGCTTTTCTGTATGTTTTTGACTGAGTTAGTTTTATGGGCGAACCAAAAAAATTAAAAAAAGCCAGTGATGAGCTGAAGGAGTATTTGTTAACCTAAATGGAAGAGAATATAGAGTTTGCTCACCATAGATTTGTTTATTTAACCAATATTATAGTTTCTTTTATGCACATATTTAATTTAATTTTTTTAATGCAGATTTGAATCATCGGATGGCGGACATTTAAAAGCCACTAAATGGCAAATGCTTTTCACCAATTGTAGTACATTTTTATAAAAACGATGTTTAAATTTTCCAAGAATTGTATAATATAATAGATTTATTTCAAAGACAGATTTATTTATACATAATACATATGTAGATGCATAGATTCCTTAAATGGATCACGAGAATTTCGGAGATGTCTTGTGACTATTAATAATTTCCTCCTGTGGAAACATAAATGATAAGATACAAAACAACTTCATTAAATTAATTTAATATACCGATTTTGCCGTCTAATGTGTCTTTATGCAATGACGTATAGAGCTCATTATCACTTTTAATAAACAATTTTTCAATAAAATTACAAACAAAAATTATTGAGCACATTAAAACTCACAGCATGTTGCGGAATCGCATAAACTGTAATTAGTGCACACATACAGTGAATGTGAGTTTTGTTAAGTATGTACACGGGCGAAAAACGCACTCTTGCACCCAGTACTATAATTGTCTAGAAGTTTTTGATAAAAATTCCAGTTAGCTTTGTCAATTTTGAATTTGGGTCATCTTTTAGGGGAGAAGGAGGTCGAGTGGAACATGGAAATGATAATGGGAAAACAAAAAGAAAGATCGATATGAGCGAAAGTGGAGTGGGTGCTGAAGTGTGAGGAAGATCCATCATTAAGAAGTTGATAGTCGAATTTTGTTAGAAACTTGGAAAGGGTGTTGCCGCGGTGGTTATTTTTGGGCGAGTCCCATCAAGAATTCCAGCCATTGAAGTCGGCTAGTACTAGATAGCCAATAACATTTTTCAGATTACTAAGGTTTACAGATTGTGTAGGGGGAATGTAGACATTTATTATTGACAATTTAACCTTAGATGTTATTGTTATGCCAAAGGCTTCGAAGTCATTGTGAAAGTTAATTTAGTTGTGTTGTATCGAAGTGTGAATAAGGAAAGCAATTCCACCATAGAGGTTTAAGGATAGGTTTTTGGGGGATAAAGTGGTAGTTGACTGGAATTGGAATATTATTTGCGGACGTAAGGTGAGTTTCTTGTAGAGCTATTATTTTGGGAGAAATCGTTTTTATAAGCATTAATATTTCATTATAGTTGTTTAAGTAGCCTTTGATGTTCCATTGCCTTATTTTTCACGCAGGTGTGATGAGTTGGAGCTGTTTTGCGGTGAGTGTTGTGTTGCTGGTATTGCTGCGACCCCGCCATCCTGGATTGGAATGGTGAGGGCCCAATACTAGGCCCGGGGTGGACGGTCTGTGGGTGGCGGGGTCGATATTGTGCGATGTATGTAGATTGATGAATGACTATAGTTTTTGGTTGATTTGTACAAGTGGATTGGAGTTGATCATAAGGTTTAGATGTATTTGTGTGTGCACTGATTTGTTTGTGTGTTGGTACTGAATTTGAAGAGGCAGGAGGGGTGGAGTGGTCGGGATGAGTATTTCTTGGGAAATGTTGTTTCTAAGGATTGCGATTGAGAATGGTTTTTGGTTATTGCTGCGAATGAAGTTAGAAGCGCCGTGGGCTTCGGATATGCTGCATTTATTGATTGTTTTTATTTTCAGAATTTCTTTTTGCTGGAGGTATGTTTTGCATGTTCTTCAGAGCAGTTAGCGCAAAATGTGCGACTACACGTGGCAGGGTCATGAGGGGGAGATTGCACTTGTCACAACGAGGAAGGTTATTACATCTTTTGGTGGTGCCAGCCAATGTTTACTGATGATGAGGAGCGGAAGCGGTTGAAAGTAAAGAGAACGACACCGGTGGCGCATTGAGAGCCTTCTTGATTTTTTTGAATTTGAATACTTCGGTGACTCTCTGTGATCTTATTTCACTGACGATTTCTTCTTCCGGTACGTGTATGAGGCAAGGAGAGTATACAGTAGCCTTGGAAGAGTTTAGAGCGTTGTGGAGGGAAACTTTGATGGGGCAGATACTGGATAGGGATTTTTTTGGATTTAAACAGGACGGCAATTTTTTTAGATTTAACCAACACTAGGAGGTTTCCGTCTCGGAGTTGGGTTATAGATTCGTATCCGGTGCTTATGCTATCGATAGCTTTTTTGAGGAGAAAAACACAATGAGATTAGGGGTTTCATTTCATCACTCACGGAAATGACGATAAATTTTGGGGCCAGAAAGGTTAGATGTTGAGACTGAGGGTTTGAAGATATCAGTTTGGGGATAAGCGTTTTTATTCTTTTTTTTATGTTTGGGCTCGGATTAACTAATAATAATAATATCGCAGCTACTGAACCGATTTCCCGGAGGCACGTGGCCCCAGAGGGCCATTATGACGTATGTTTAACTAGGTCTCTTTAGATTGTTATAACTGAGAAGCAAAAGAGGAAAAAATAAAACACTTGCTACAACATTATAGCGCACGCTATTGACCAATAACAACTCGCTGATAGGTGTTGACTGTACCGCGGTTAGTCGACGACTGAAAAAGATCTTTTTATATTGCATGTTTTGTTAGGTTTTTTGATATCACCTTCTGAAAGAAAATGTGGACTGCAATAGTTCGTCGCCATGCTTCCTTCCTAACTTTATCAAAGGATTAAAACCGACAGTCTTTTTAGTGAGTGGTAAGGAATTAAACAAGTCCCAAAAATGCTTGGATATCGGTTTATTTATCCAATCACACGGATGAAATTTTTAAGAGCGAACTATAAAAATAGCAAAAGTACATATTAAGTCAATGAAGGCATTGTATTCTACTAACATTACGCGTTTTTCTTTTTAGTTCAGAGCAGAGCCTGAATTGTAAAAAAAAAAATGTTGTGTGTTTTTTTTTTAGTTCAGAGCGCTTAGAGCACTCAATCCGTGTTTCTTTTTTCGTTCAGAGCGTGCTCAGAGCGCGCTGTTCAGAGCTCTGTTTTGAACTAAAAAAGAAAAATACCTATTGCTTCTACTCTCATTGCTTGTGGTAACTCCAAAGGATTACACTTCTTCTAATAGAAATTAAGTCAGTCTTTCTAAATTCCTAATCATCGTTAAATCCAAGCTACATTTATTTATTTTTTGTCAACAAACTAATGTCAAGACATTAGAACATAAATTATATAAAAATAAATAAATAAAATGGAAATGTACGATAGCAGAATAAAATGATGTAAACGAACATTGACACTATTTATTTAGTTTTCTGGGCTAATATTTCAGTTGTATAGTATACATTCGGATGAATTCGCAAACCCTTATCTTGCACATAACAGAAAATAAATCCAAAACAAACATTTCTAGGGCAAAAAAAGATTAGGCCTCTCATCACGCAATTTTAAAGACGATCGTCATCCAAACGATAGCAACGAACGTTATCGTCTGTAGTTTGCTTCATGTAACTCCGTCACTTATGGTTCAGAAACGTTAACCATAATGAGACACACTAACTAGGTTCAGGTTATGCACAATATTCATAACTAGAGACCTGATTTGCAACGAGGAAATACGTAGAAAAACAAAACTGTGTGACATAACAACACGCACAGCAATGGCAAAGTGGAGATGGGCAGGACACGTATCTCGAACGACAGATAACAGGTGGACGAAAAGAATACAGGAATGGAGATCAAGAGAGACCTTAAGCAGCAGAGGAAGACCACCATCTCGTTGAAGCGACATCAGACGAGTAGTTGTAAACTGGATCCACACAGCATTTGCTGGGCGCCGTGGCTCAAGTGGTTAGCGGGCTGGACTACGGAGCGAGGGGTTCGAGGTTCAATACCTAAAATTTCTTTAACGGCCCTACCTCTCGCGAGTGTCTGACAAACATCCGAGAGTATAACTGCAATAAAAAAGCTTCTCAAATTGCCATTTGGAAACGGCATTAAAACCTTAGGTCCCTTCTATTCGTGGAAAGAATATAACACGCAAAACATGAGTGGTTATGAGAAGCTAGGCCCTGGGTCCCATAGACCTGTCAAATATTATATATAATATTAAATTAAAAATATTTTCGGAAATATTTGGATTTCTGGCAGACCCTGACTTACACTTTAGTGACATAACCTCAACACTTACCTGAAGTCGCGGTTGATTGTACTTAGCTGTTCTAATTTAATTCGTTGCTCTCTTTCAACTTTTTGAAACATTTCTTTAATAATTGTTACTACTGATGTAAACTGTGCAACGGAAAGACTGTTTTCCAAACAAAATGGCATTAAGAACGGTATACATTTAGTAGCCATAACTTCTGCAGTTATTCCAAGTTTAGGATCAGTGACAGCAATTTTATGAATTCCTAGAACATTAATATTGATTAGAATATATTTAATAACTACTCTGCTGGTTTTTATACCAATAATTGCCATTATGACAGCAGGTTCCCGATTTTGTATCTGTTCAAGAAACGGCAAGACATCTGATAACAAAACCCATTTATCTAAATGTTCTAAGAGTTTCCCAATGCATATCAAGCATTTTACTTTAATAGATACATCAGTGCTCTTAAGACAAAGCTTTTTCACCCTGGGCATGACTGAATTCTTCATTGCATTGAAATCAACTAGTGATGATAAGGAGGGCAGCACTTGCAGACACAACTCTTGGAGCTCGATCATTTCGGATTCTAATGACCTATACAGCAACGGTAATACATGTAGTTTAATATCTTCCGCAGGGGTTAGCTTTAACAATATATCCATCTCCTGCATCAAAATTAAAAGTACTTGTATGGGTTCATCTATTACAAATACCGACTTCAAATGGGGAAGTATACAGTCCGTATATTCTTTTTGTGTACTCATTTTCGCAATTAACATAACATTTGGCAAAACAAAAGGCACCATCGGCAAATTCACAAACTCTTTAACCAAATGTGGTATCACTGTATATACATTAACCCGATGTGGGAAATTTGGTATTATTTGTAGTAGACTCTTATAAAACTTAGACTTTTGTAAATTATCCCACTGGTATAGAGTATCTAAGTAATTAAGTGTTTTCACTCCAATATCTTGGAAAGGAGGAAGCTGTAAAAATAGACTTATTAGTATATTATATTACATATGTATACACCTGGATTCACTTGATCGCAGACACATTTTTTTTAAATAATATATCTTTTTTTTCTGTTTATTATGGTAACGTAAATTCAAGTTCACACGTTGAAACTGAGATTGTTTGTTTCCTTGAAGAACACTGTTCTTAAAATCATGTTATTCTCGTCTACAAACAAAATGCTCATTATTTTTTAATTCGGAAGTTGCAATGAGCATTGCCCTTCCAAAAGTAAAGCCAGTACTCTAGTGCCACACTACAGCGACAATGTATACACATCATAACATAGTAACACATACAGCATTTTTTATGCATCCAAACAGCGTAACACTAATGACATATAATTTTACATTAAAAACAAAACGACAAAAACAAACTATGCACAACACTTTCAGTTCATTCATAGTAGAGTAACACGAAACCACTTGATACACAGCATTCGACATTGCACTGTGCCATAAACATTAAGTTGGAATCCAAGTTCAAATGAGTTCGTTTCCTAACACAAAGTATTCGATTCAATTGAATTTTTATTGACTGTCCAATGTCTGGGATTTCCTTCGGCTCGTGCACGTCAAATATGCCATCTCAGCTAACTTAGCCAATCGGGCAAAGAGCGTGAACTCTACATGTTCACTCAGCAAAATATGATGTATAGATTTATATGTATTGTAAGTTAGGCATTAGTTAGCATGTAAGAAAATTTGTATAAATAGAGTAAGAATACTGGAATAAAGCGAAGTCAAATTTGATCAAGTTTCGGAAGAAGTTCAAATCAATTTCTTTTCTTTCATTTCAGCTCTTTAGCCAAATCTATTATTAGCTTGGGATAGCCTTCATAATAATCCCACCAATAGGGCCTTTTACCCTTTTTCTGTGTTTAGTTGTAACCATTTTCATAAATTTTTAGAATCAAAGGAAGGATTGAACCATCGCCGAGAAGGTTTAAATATATTGTTTGGTTGCTGACTGTAATCGGGTTGAGAAAAAAGAAATTTGGACAATGTTTTTGTCCAAGGGTGTGGTCGATGTCGATGGCACAATTACATTAAGTACAAATCGGAATGGTTCTTTTCGTAAAAGATGTTGATGCGTCAGTGCCGTGTAGCCTAAGCATAGGAGTCTGAAACAAGTCTCAACAGTTGGTGACAGGTTATTTAACAGGTGATCAATCCTTATTGATGCTAGTGGAATGGTGTTTATGGTTTTAACAGTTGCGGAGGCCATTCCTTTTGATAAGGGTGTTGACTAAGCGTTGGAAGCCGATTTTGGTGTATGTATTAAAAAGAAGTGCTGGTGTTCGAATGCACTCCCATGCTGTGATATTGGCAGGTTTATTCCCCGAAATGCCGATGTCACTTGGGACCCACACTAGCTTAGTTTTTGGATAGTGTTTAATACGCAAATTTCTTACGTATATGTTGTGCCAAATGATTATTGCAAGCAACCCCTTGTATCGTCGAGAGGCTGTCTGAGCATATGACATATTTGCCATGTAGATGGGATGATTTTCGCGGCTTCCGGCATAGCAAAAGCTTCGGCTGCAAAGTTGGATGCCAAGTCTGGTAATAGACCATATTTTATGATTGTCCCACGTTCATAAACAATCGAAAACAATGCTGTTTGCTGAGTTTTGGAGCCATCCATAAAGATGAATTGCCAACCTTGTAATTTCATATTACTTACAACTCGATTAAATTCTTTTTGGAAAACAATTGTTGGTGTTTGTGCTTTATTGTATTTGATGAGTGTCATGACGAGGGAGAAGGGTTGAATTTTCCATGGTGTTAAAGTAGAATAAGGATTTTTTATTCTTTTCGATATGCCTTGTTTAGCGTAGTTGTTATTGTTGACGGAATCCTCCTTATTTTCTTAGAGTGTATGGTGTTATCTATGTTTTCGTCGATAATAGGGCTTGAAGTGAAGAGAAATTTTGGGAGCAGTTTAAGACAATGCTCAGAAACCATTTCTTCACGAGTAAGAAGTCCGGCCTCAGCTAGTATGTTCATGTGTGTGTGGTTGGAAACGCACCTATGCTTTTCCTTGCTGCATGGTGGTATTACGGCTTTAGAAGACGGCACTTTTCGAGCAATTACCATAGATACCTTGGCCATATGTTATTTTGCTTAAAACTGAAGCTTGTACATAATGTATTTACATGTACATTTAACATTTCTTACTGACTAAAAAAGTAATGAAGTTAGTAATTGCAGCTATGCTTTTTCGTAATTTGATACAGTTTTGTGTCCATTTAAATTTATCGTTAAAAGTTAGGCCTAAGATTTTTAGTTCGCTGACATTTTCAATAAGCACGTTATTGATTTAACGAGTTACGAAGCAAGAGACTGTGAACAATGTTGTTTTCTGTAGAAAACAAGATAAGATTATAAGAGTTTTTTCTCATTAAGGCACTTTCTCTTGCTTCAAGCGGCGGACTAATTGCCTAGATGGAATCAACGGTGGCGTTTACCAGTTCCAGTTAGGCCGAACTATTAGTGTTTTCCCTATATAAGCTGCTTCGACATATTCGAATCCCAGGTCTATAGGGATCTATAATACTGAGTCAGGGTGTTGGAATAGAATTGGTGGCGGATGAACCCTTAATGGGCCAACGGCAGTGCTCATATCCCCGAAGCGGGGTACTGACTCCCGAAAATCCGACCCTTATCCTAGGAGTACACAAAAAGGAACTGGTCTTCCAGGTTGGGTTTCTTCATCTCAATATCCACAAGGAGACATGATGATCTCTTGATCATCAAACGGCCAACCAAATTCACTACACAGCGATCCGCAAGATACCCTCCTGGTGGGGTGTGCAGATGATATCGCCGCGGTGATAACGGCACAAGACACCGAAAGTGCACAACGGAAGCTAAACCAGGTTATGCGACGAGTAAGCTTCTGGATGAACGAACACGGTCTCAGTCTGGCTAAAAAAAAACCGAGATAGTTCTTTTGACGAAGAAAAGGATCCCGACTCAAATCGTCTTCCAAATCGGCCAGGCAGAAATAAGAAGCAAAGACGCCGTGAAGTATTTGGTTGTGACATTTAATACCAAACTTACTTTCTGTCACCAGATAAAGAACGCGGCGAAACGAGCGTCGAAAGTGACCGCGTTACTGAGTAGGCTGATGGCGAACGTAGGTGGTCCAACGGCCAGCAAGCGAAGGCTCCTGATGTCGACACCGCACGCCATCCTCCTCTACGGATGTGAGATTTGGGCAGACGCGCTTCGACAGGAAAAGTACAGAAAGCAGATGGCAGCTGTGCAAAGACGCGGAACTCTACGCGTGGTAAGCTCCTATCGAACGGTGTCGAAACCAGCCGTCCTTGTTATCGCAGGAGTAACCCCAATAGACGTTCTAGCGGCAGAAAGGAAGTACGTCTATGACAAAAAGACGGAAGTCGGAGTGGAAACGGCAACGGAAGAGGCTAAAGAGCTCACGAAACAGAAGTGGCAAGAACGCTGGAACTCGGAAACCAGAGGACGGTGGACAGCGAGGCTGATCAGGAACGTGGCTGAGTGGAATGACAGGAAACACGGTGAGGTTAACTATTACGTCACCCAGTTACTCACCGGACACGGATACTTCAACGCCTCTCTCCACAAGATTGGCAAAACAAACATCCCAGCCTGTCAGTACGGGGACTCCCAAGAAGACGACCCGCACCATACTTTCTTCACCTGCAGCAGATGGGAAGCCGAAAGAGGAGAACTGGAGAGAAATACTGGTATCATCACTCCAGATAACATAGTCGAAAAGATGCTGGCCAGAGCAGAACTGCACCTACGCCCAACATATTCTCAGAAGAAAGAAAAGAGAAGAAGAGCAATCCCGCGAGACAGATTGAGCCCGAAAGGGTATATGATTACAACCCCCCTGAAGTAATGCGAACAGCGGTCCCGGGGGGATGGGTCAGAATCCGAGGGGTCGCGAGGAGTTTTAGTTACGTATACTTGTACAAAGGGGAGTCGGACACACGGGGATGGTGAACGTCAAAAAGACCTCCTTATGGTGCATAAAGCATTTCTCCTCCCCCCAACAGGAAAAAAAAAACAAGGTACGAATGCGGATATCCCAAACGCCACAACTAAGAAGAACTACTGTTAGAAGATTTGACGTCGAAAAGCTGCAATCGGAAGAGATCCCTAGAGTATTGACTAAGCGCGTATTCCGAAATCTCTCAACAACTCCTATGCCACCAGTATCTAGTGCCGAGGGCCAGTAGCAACGCTGCTAACATGCCATCAAAAGTGCCGCAACTGATGTGCTGGGTTTCACTCGACCATCACCAAGAAACCCCTGGTTTGACGAAGTGTACCGGCAAGCACATGCAGCTAAACAAGAAGCAGCTAAACAGTTTTACCAACAGGTAAAACGAACGTGTCAAACTAACCAGACCCGTACAGAAGCCTGTAGAGATGAGGAAGGAAACCTCGTAGTAGAGTCACAGTCGGTGCTGAGAACATGGAAATTTTTTTTTTCTCCAGACTGAAAATTTTTTTTTTTCTGCATACACCAACTCATTTCTAAAATTTGGTCAGATAAGTGTATGTCTGATGAATGGAATTCAGCACTGTTTGTCCGATCCACAAGAAAGGAGATCCCCTCAATTGCGCCAATTACAGAGGTATCAGTCTCCTCAACATCGCGTACAATATCCTATCTGCCATATTGTGTGAACGTCTGCGACCTTTCGTCAACAACCTGATTAGCCCCATCAGTGTGGTTTCAGACCAGGAAGTCCAAATCGATACCCACCATCTTGTTGTCGATTTCGTTTTTTTTTATTTTCGCAACCTATGTAATCACAAAATTTCATTTTGTTTTCAATGTTTGCAAACAAAAAACAAAAAAAATGAGCAATCAATGAAATTAAAAAAAATATTCCGCAACGTTTAACGGTTCCTATCAATAAAAGGACCATTTAAAGGAAAAATCAAGGGAAAAAAAAAATATCCCGCATATTAGCAGAGCCAAACAATTTGGTGTAAACATGAAATAATTACAGTAGTACTCGTAACTGCCGCTCATCCTAACGTCGCTGCATCGTCATCGGTGTCACCTTCTATATGTAATTATTCAATACTTTAACTGAATGCCTAAAGAAGAATAGAAAAGTCGTCCATACGGAAAAATTCATCAAAACATTTGAGCACTGCCGAGACATACTCTCAAACGACCCAATACTTCAGTATCCGGACTTTAGTAAACCATTTGTACTCACTACCGATGCGAGTAACTTAGCGATAGGAGCAATCTTATCACAAGGCTCCATTGGTAATGATCGGATAGCGAAATAAACTATTCTACAATAGAGAAGGAACTTCTGGTCATAGTCTGGGCAACAAAATACTTCCGACCGTATTTATACGGTAACAAATTTAAAATAGTCACAGATCACAGATCGATAACAACACCTTCAGGAAAATTCAATTAGTATATTCTAAGTGTTTCTCACGTTACAAAGTAATAAGGTGCACAGAAAAAGTTCTGGACATAGTCCTAGAAGATAATCATGATAAAACAATCCTTGACTACCATTTAGACAGAAATCACAGGGGTATTAATGAAACCCTCATGCACTTAAAAAGAACTTGTTATTCCCCTTTTGTGAAAAATAGAATTACCAAAATTATAAAAAATTGTGACATACATATGTCAAACCCTGAAGTATGACCGCAGCCCACATAAAATCGAATTCAAAGTTACAGAGACTCCTAAGAAACCATTAGACATCATCCACGCAGACATTTATAGCATAGATCATAGACAAATATTGACAATTATAGATAAGTTAGGAACAGTCTTACGGTATTAATATCATTCAAACACTTTATGAGCCTTCACGGCGTTCCAAAAAAATTAGTCACGGATCAAGGTAGTGAATTCACAGCCACAATATTTATGGACTTCTGTAAACAATATGGCATTGACCATCACTTAACTTCACTTCAACAGAGTAGCAGCAATGCCCTTGTTGAAAGAATGCATTCAACTTTCACAGAAATATACCGTATAATTCACACAGAAAGAACAGTCAAAGATCATGATGACATTCTTAATTAAACGCTAATAACATACAATAATGCGGTACATTCTTCCACTACCGTTCGAACTGTTCTACGGACGAACTTACAAATTTAAGGACTTGCAGTGCAACAACGTCCATGAATATTTAGATAAGCTAAATGAATTCCAAAATAAACTGTATCCAGATATAAGGGAAAGGATAGAAAAACAAAAAAAAAACTTAATATAGATAAGCTCAACAGTAATAGGAAAAAACCCACATCTCTTAAGTCAGGTTCTTACATTTTTCGAAAAGAAAACAGAAGAAATAAAATAACCCCTAGGTTTAGTAAACACAGAATAAAACAAAATAATAGATTTAACATTTTAACCCTTAAGAATCAAAAACATCGCAAAAATAAGATAATAAGGAAACGTAAATTTCAGATTTCTAACCCCAATCCTGGGACAAGTACTGGAGGTACATGACCTAACAAACAACAATGGCTTACTTCCTTTGAAATTGGGAAAATCCCAAACAAAACATAATTACCAAAACCTTTTACACATAGTAAAGCTACTATTACACGGTCAACGAAATCAGTCAACGCGTTGACTCTCTAACGTCACACAAAAATTCGTCAACGGTCAACGTGTCAACGCATGAAACGTTGACGATCACACGAATGACAAGAGACAGTCAATGTTGTCCCAAAATACGTTGACGCGTAATGTGTGTCAACGCGATTTTTCCCCTTCAGTGTCAATGCGTTGACACCCAAAACGTTGACGACTTTCGAACACGTTGACCGTTGACGGTGAGTTGAAGTCACATTGACAGAATCGAAAATCAGTCATTTTTCACGTTGACAATTACACGACGTTGAGAGGTTGAGTCAACGTGATTTTTTTCTCTCAAACAAAACAAAATAAATTAAATCGCAGTGGAAAAAATAATCAAATCATGCGGTTTTAGTTGCATTTGTTTCAATTTTAAAAATAAATATGCTTCAATTTTTAAAAGATATTTGAACATGGCAAATTTAGCAACGTATCTGTTGGATATTAGCACTTACATACATAGAACGACGAAGACCTTCACGACAGTTCAAGACTGTCACGAAAGCCTAAGATATTTTCGAATGGTGGTGTATTCAATCGTTGGTCAAGAACCGAAATTATTGCATTACAGAGACATAAGCTGCTCAATTGCCTGATAACGACGAATCCAACTTAGTATTAAGCCTAATGGGAAATTCTCTAATGGTGGTGTGTTCCATCGTTGCACTTTTCGTCAAGCACCGAAATTACTACTTACTTACTTACTTACGTGGCGCTACAGTTCGGGGTGAACATGGGCCTCAACCAACAAGCCTCTCCAGTTAGCCCGGTTCTTAGCTAACTGCCTCCAGATGCGCACTCCAAGTGTGGTCTCTTTTAGATCACAAGGCTTATGGTGCAACAATATTGCCAATGAAAGCATTGGCGTTATATTCAAACATGTATTACCTGAAAATTAAGGGTACTTTATTTAACCCTCTACCGCATACGAAGCCATATTAATGGCGGTTTCAACAAAAATTGATTTTCTCGAAATCGTTGGAGCCGTTTATTTCATATTAGGATTAGTTTGAGTATATGCCATTAGATGCCATATCACGTCTCGCGCAAAAAAATACGTATAACTGTAATTTTGTAGTTTTTAAAATTCGTCGAATCATCACCAAAATTTTCTATCAGTGGAGACCACAGCCAGCAGTCGTGCTGCAGTGGCTAACTATGCCATGGTGTGTGTGTGCGCGTGTGTGTATGTGTGCGTGATTATACATATTCCCCCGCACAATCATCCATGGTTATATTAATTTCAGGCAGTGGTCTCTTTTAGATTAGAAGGCTTAGGGACTGGGCTATACTAATACCAAAAGATGGTGCAGCAATATTTAATAGATCCAATGAAATCTGTGGCGTTATATTATAACGTTATATTATAACGCCATCTATATTATAATATAACGTTATAATATAACGCCACAGATTTCATTGGATCTATTAAATATTGCTGCACCATCTTTTCGTACCATTATATTATAATCACATGCATACATATGTATGTACGCTTATCTCCATTAAAAGTTATAACGGTAGTGCCCTCAAAAATGCAGTATACCACCTCCACTTCACCAGGCGTAATACATAAGAAAATGGGTGGAACTTCATACTTATCGTTTCAGACTATTGAATTTATCTATTTTACTTAACCTTCTGTCCTTAATAATTTATAAACCTTCTTTATAAAGACGCAAGTATGTACAAACCAGCCGTGCACTTGAATTTTTTCTTAAAAAACGTTCATTCGAACAAAATACGACGTCTCGTTCATGCAAAACACACATCTGAAAATGAGTCAACGCAGGCAACGTTGACACGGCAGAAAATCCTGCCATGTCAACGTTGCGACACAGTCAACGCTTTGACGACCAATCCGAAAAAAATCTGTCAACGAGTCTCAACGACGTTGACAGGTAATTACACGGTCAACGAAAATAGTCAACGCGTTGACCCAAAAATTTGAGTCAATGTGGCAGTCAACGCAACAGTCAACGCATTGACGGCGTTTTACGTTGACGATCACACGAAGTGACCGATTTAGGACATTTTTACATTTTTACGTCATTTTGACGTCAGAGAGTCAACGCATTGAGTGATTTCGTTGACCGTGTAATAGTAGCTTAAGACTTAACAACTATCGAGAGAAAATCGGAAAAATTTCAAACTCAATAGAAATACTTAGCAAAGTTCAAGAAATCAAAGAACCACTTAACGTTCTAAAGTTAAAACTGGATGACCTACAAACTAAATTCAAAACCATTGAACCCAAATTTAGAATTCGACGAGAACTTATTAACGGACTACGGACAATAATAAAAACAATCGCTGGGAACATGGACTCTGACTCTTCAGAGCTCAGAGAATGAGTTAAGTAAAAGATTGATTTCACAAACCACTTCCATACAGATTTTACAACATTTTCACACTATAAATTATAATATCGATATCCTAGGAAATCACTTAAATAACATAATCGAAGCAATATCCTTAGCCAAATTAAATATTATTTCCAAAAGTATCCTCAGTCCAGATGAGTTAACACAGATTGACACCATCCTCACAGAACAAAGTATTAATATCATATCTGACGATATTAAAATTCCACTCTTTACGGAGAGCATAAATGATTACTTCCATCTAATTCTTATCCCTATCCACAACAACATAATCCAAACGAAACCCTTTGTATCCCTTTCCGATTCCAAAATCGAATAATACGATGAAAAATGCAGAAACGTAATTAATTTACTGAAGTTATCAAAAAGTGGGCGTGGCAGTGGGCGGATTTGAAAATTGTTTACACTTGTACTGCTTCTCCTTCTCAAAAGCCCAGATACATATGTAGTTCCGTCCTCCTAGCTTAAAATTTAAGGCCCAAAAAGTGGTGACATACGGACAGACGGACGGACTGACATGACTAAATCGTCTTCGCTATTGATACTGATCATAATATATATACTTTATAAGGTCTATCTCGATTATTTCTCTGTTACAAACTACATATGTATCAAACTTAATATACCCTTAGGATAGGGTATAAAAAAGGCCCTACCCATTTCAATCACCGTCAAAATCACAAAACATGACCTGACGACTGAACAATCATCAAAATCACGCTGAACTTCTCTTGATTGAGATGAAGTAATCGCTTACGAATGATTTTGGCACAATTTAAATATTAAAAACTGGTAATTATTGCTCAAAAATTGCCGCCTAGTATAGTTAGTCTATGGTGAAATGATGAAGGAAACATACAGAAAAGCTACAATCCGTCTGGAACGGATCGTATGATACCCTATCCTCCATCCTATCAAGCCCCTATAAAGTAGATTTGGCCGTATCGCATTTTCTTTGCTGAATTACGATGATAACTTCGACTGTTTGAGGACGTTACATGTAAAATTTTATCAAAATTGGTTCACAAGTTCGAGATTTTGCTCAAGTGATGCGATGATCAACGAACAGCACTTCATTTTTGTTTATATATGTATGTACATAGGTGTGGATATTCTTTCGAGATATGCATATTCATTCGAGGTATGCATATTCATTCGAGGTATGCGAATGAGATATATCGTAGGAGCATGAAGAAAATCATTCGAGATATGACCTTGTGTTCTGAACTGAGTAAGAGAAGTGAGTAATTAAGAGAAAATATCATTCGGCATAAGAGAAAGAGAACACAACACAAACATACGCAATGTACATAGCAAGCAGTTTAGGGTAGTTTTCGACATATAAAGATACACACGCACCACAGATAATGCGAGTATAGGCATAAAGCAGCCCATATACAATTCAATTCGATTGTAAACTGAGTTGTCAACTAAATTGATGCTGGCCACACACTCCACCAACTGAATTGAAAGACTGCTTCTATTTCCACTGAAAAAATCACCCAACTTGCCCACACACAATTCAGTTGAGTGGAAAGACTTGCTAGTTAAATTACCAAAAACTCATGAAATGCAGATGATTTGACGTTTAAGCAAAAATATCTACTGTAAATTCTCTTAAATTTGATAGCTAGTCAAATGATTCAACTGAGTTAAAAGACTTGAAGTCAACTTCCAAAATTCAAAATCTTTTGATTTTTTATCAACCAACTTACCAACCATCAAACTGATCAATTGACAAAGCCACACACTCTTTGATTTCACTGTGATTTGACTGAGTTGATGATTGAATTGAATCGTGCTTTGGTCTGCATAAGGCATTGTAAAATCTGAAGTATGTATAAGTAAATAAGAGAGAAGTAAGAATATAGAAAACGAAATTTTTCGAATGATTTTGTGAGAAAAATCGAAATATCTCGAGACAATTGCATAATCGATTATACTCAAAATCATTAGTTTTTAATCGATCCTAAATAGTCTTAATTTAAACTACTGAGAAGGAGGAATTAGAAGCTTCGCGAAAGTCGTGCCTCTGTCTTAGTTTGTATTAGTTAGATCTCTTCCTTTAGTATTCGAATCATTGATTTGTTTATTTCGTAGATTTGTCCTTACTAGGGAGCGTATCGGAATGCCGCTTTTTAAAATCCTGTTTTTCGAAAATCCAAAAAAATTTTAAAATCCCGTCGTTTAAAATACTGTTTTTTTTTAAATACATACTGCCTTCTAAAATCTCGGTGTAATATAATCCCGCTTTTTAAAAGCCCGTTTAATCCCGCTAAGCCCGTTTATCAGAATACCGCGTTTTTATTTAAACATAATGTTTTCAAGTGCATAGTCCATATTTCGCATGGATTTAAAGAGACTTTGCATATACCCAAAGTTTACTTAATGACTTTACTTTGGAAATGACACTATATGTACATACATACATACATATATCATAATACACAAAGTGACTAAATAAAATTTCTTACTAGACGAGGATAACATCGTTTAAAAAGTGTTATTCTACATGTAAGCAAATTTTGTATATGATGTCTTCATAATGATATTAAAAATGTGAACCTGAATCTACATTTATTACCGTAACGCTTAACAAAGGAAACTGGTATACTATTTCACAAAAAGATGTGAATTAAATTTTATGTACTTACTTCAACAAGACCTTGCAATTTTGGGCGACAAGTTGGATTTGGATGAAGCATACTTTTTAAAATACCTCTTAAGTCATACGGTACTTTATCCATACTTGAATTTGATTGCTGTGCAAATTGTCTAGTTGCCTGGTTATTGTCGAATTGGGTTAGAGGCTTTCCAGAAGAGATACAATACATTAGCATTCCTAAACAAAATTTATAAACATTAAGCTTTTTCTCATTAACTCATGAACACCTACCTAATGAATATAGATCACTTTCCGGAATATTTGTTTCATTTCTTACTTTTTCCGGGGCCACATACTCCAGGGAAGGTTGCATTAATCGATTTCCCAATGAATTATACCTTCTTGATATTTCAATTTCAGATTGTTTTGTAATGCAGAAGTCTAAACCAAATATTTTCCAACTTCTTTGTTTATTAATCAAAACAGACTCCGGGGACAAGTTGCCATGTATAATATTAGCATCTGAATGAAGAAATATCAATCCATTGATTAGTTGCTGAAAACCATGAACAATTTCAACGTCAAACAGCTTCATCGAGTTGGTTGTGTCTTCCAACACATTGGCCAAACTAGCAGAGACTGGTTCTGTAGCAAATGCTAAACTATCTCTACTTTCTTCCAAGGGATGTTGAACAGTCAAAACATGAGGGTGTTTAATTTTCGTAAGTTGCTGCACTCCACGTCTTAGAATGTGTAACAAAAACTCTCTGTCCTCCCTCGTCCATTTCTCTACAATTTTTTTTTCAAATACGAACACCGATACCTCCTGTTTTGTTGTTTTCTTATACCCACTGTACACTTTCCAATGCAACCCTGAAGAAAAATAAAAACAAAGCGATTGGCAATATGTTAAACATTATAAAATAAATTTTACCTATGCCAGCACTAGCAACTTGATTCAAAATTTCGTATTCTCTGGTTACATTATTCCCTGGTAAGACTCCCGATAGCTGAGAAACTGTCGTTTGCATGGATGAATAAAACTTATTTATAACATCCATATTGTTGTACTTCCTTAGATTATTACAAATCACAATAAAAAAAATCGACGGATAGACGTATACTTCCCAGCTTTGTACATAAATCAGAGACCAGTTATACAGATAGTCAACCTAGAGAAGCTGAAACGCATCAGAAACCAGCTGTTTTACCCGACGCTCTTTAGGTGTATAGGTGTTTCCATATATACAAATTATTTGGGAGCTCGCGCTCACATTACCCGTGTTTCTGTGGCATTTATAAATAGCGAAGTAAAGTGAAGTAAGCTGCCTCTCACAAAAACGATCTACAGCTGCCAAATTTAGTATTTTGTTGGCACTTGTGTTTACTCAGTGACATTCGCTGTCAAAACAAATAAAAAAAAACAGAGTTTGACGAATCGTACAAAATAAATTAAATGAAATTAATAATGAAATAGTTACATAAATAAGTTAAATAAATAAAAGCTCTTATATGTGTTTGAATTTTCATAACCAAGTGTGTCAGAATTCTGAAATAAAAACATCTTTGAATTTTTTTTTTCCATGGAGATTGTTTTTGCATTGTTTTTGTCTCTTTTTTTTGAATAGAAAAACATATGTTTCCTCTCACAAAACGCAAGTATGCCAACTTCGATGAACAAAATATTTGAGCATGCAATCGAGTCTCGAAAAATTAGTCACACTTTTTGAAAGACTGCTATTAAAAAGGCTGCTACCAACTATAGAACGGAAACATATTATTCCAGACCACCAATTTGGCTTTCGAGTGAAACATTCAACCATTAATCAGGTACACCGAATAACAAACATTGTTGAAAAAGCGCTTGAAGAGAAAAAAGTTTGCTCTACAGACTTCCTCGATGTAGCAGAAGCATTTGATAAAGTTTGACATGAGGGATTAGTCTACAAACTAAAAAAGATACTACCCAACGAACAGGCTGAAATCCTAAGATCATACATTTCGGACAGATACTTCCGCATAAAAGAGAAAGACACATATTCGGAGCTTAAAGAAACCAAAGCGGGTGTACCCCAAGGGAGTGTTCTTGGGCCAATATTATATCTCCTGTACACCCACGATATTCCAACACCAGAATACAACTCGATTGCTACATTTGCTGATGACACGGCTTTAATGGCAGTTGCGGAAAGCAATGTGGACTCAACTCGTAAACTACAAGAGGCGATCTCGCATATTCAAAATTGGACAAGAAAATGGCGAATACGATTAAACGAATCAAAATCAGTACATGTTGATTTCAGAAATAAAAAAGTAGAGCACATACCAGTGTATATTAACAACCAAGCCATACCATACGCAAATAGTGCAAAGTATCTTGGTATGACTTCGATGGAAAGCCCATGTCAAGAAAAAAAGAGAGGTGATTGGTATTCGCTACAGAAAAATGTACTGGATGATAGGTAGACAATCTTGTCTATCAACATATAACAAAATTCTACTTTACAAGTAAGTCATAAAACCCATATGGACTTATGGTATTCAACTTTGGGGGTGTACGAAAAAAAGCAACATTCAAATAATCCAACGATTTCAAAACAAAGTGCTAAGAAACATTGTAAATGCACCTTTCTATATTCGGAACGATGACCTTCACAGGGACCTGGGCGTGGAATACGTACAGAATGAAATACACAGATTCGCTAAAAAGCATGAGGATCGGCTTCACCACCACACGAACACTGAGACCACCCCGCTCTTGGACCACACAAACCTAGTGAGAAGACTAAAAAGAATCAAACCTTTTGAACTAGTGCAGTATATATAATCATGTATAGTATAAGTTAGCTTCAAAGCTTTAAACTTTAATTTTGTATTCTCTATTAATTTAAGTCAAAACAAAATTGCTTATTAGTCTAAGGACTAGATTGTAATATATTACTAACATTACCATATGTTTTTCAATAAAAAAAAAAAAAAAAAACTTCACTGTACTGCGGATGGATCTACCAAAAAAACACGGCTATTAGCCGTGTCGCCGATCACTGCCAAAAATTCCCACAGAAAGATAATTGCTTGCGTTGTGTAACAGAAGAAACATGTTTGTACTTAAAAAAAATTAAAAGATGTTTTTATTTCAGAACTCTAATACAACAACCACGCACTTGGTGGTGAAAATTCAAACACTGCTTTTAAGGCTGCAGTCGACAATTGCGATTGTCAGGTGCTGCGCCTTGTGTGGCTCCGGTTATGGGACAGATGGACGAAATTTTCGGCAGCAAGCCAATAATTTCATTCAGGCACGCTGTATCAATAGGACTGGATTAACTCATTTACGCTTTCTCTTGACTCCACCAATTCACGTAAAATATGCAATGGATTATTTGGATATTCATTGAAAATTTAAATAACTATTTCATTACCACTTCTTGCAAATCACTTTACTTTACTTCACTATTTATAAATTCCACAAAAATAGGGGTTAATACCCCTAAAGTTACAGTTTTGGAAAAAAATCAGAGCTGACACTGATTTTATGACATTTAAACATAACGGGAGCTAGATCGAAACCGAGGCCCTATTGTATTTTGAGAATATAAATTCTAATGTCGTTTTCTATTGGACAAAAAAAATATTCGGAGTGTACTCCGAACAGAAAAAATACCTACAAATACGTTCCATTGGCAGTTCGGACTAAGCTTTTGGGAGTATTTTTCGATTCCGGATTTCATTTTGGAGTGCACTCCAAAATCACTTACACATATAAACTCCTATATCGGACTGTGTGTCAAATTCAGCCAGAAGACACATTATTTTGTTTAATTAATTTTCTTACTACAGAGAAGTCAAAGAAAAAAAATTCACCACTTTCTAGACGAAAAAGGTTATAATTATTTATATCTTCACCAAATTTTAAATTCCTTTGTTTATTTGCTTTAAAGAAAAAAAAAACACACAAAATGTCTGTGATTTGAATACACATACACAACTGGACAAAATGATTTTCGCATGTTCCTTTGTCATCTAAAAGGCGTGAAACCAATGGAAAACGACATAAATCTAAGTAAATTAGTGTGAACTAAGTTCTGCATGTGTTGAAAAAATTAAGAGATAAATTTCCTTTTGGTTTTGTCCCGTGAAATTCACCCCAATAGCTAAAAATAAACTCAGCTCTACAGTATTGTTGTTCATGTCAATTGATTCATCTTACTGCACTGAATTCAATGCTGTAATTAGATATTGCCAAAAGCCTTTCATTTAAAGTTATAGCACTTCCAAATTGCAGTTCCCAATTATAACGAATAACAACAAAAAAAAATCCTTGGTCAATTTTTGACACCAAGATGGCTGCGCCCATGCGTTCCTCATCGCTCAAAGGGCCCATTTAATTTGCATTGCGGCACCTACCCACCTAAAGACTTCATCAGTGCAAATATGTGGACTAAGGTGGGGAATCTCGCCGAGGTGAGCATACTGAATGTACACGATGGTAGTTAGACCGATTATCACATATGCGTCAGTTGTATGGTGGCAAAAAGCCAACTAGAAAACTGTAAAGAAGCAATTAGATAGGGTCCAACGACTGGCATGTTTAGGGATAGCGGGTGCAATACGTACGACACCAACATATGCAATGGAAGTCATTATAGGAATTCTGCTACTGGACTTATTTATTAAGAAAGTGGCGGCTTAGATGGCAACGGGATGCCAACTGGCACTGGCGCGGTACTATCTACGGTCATAGAAAACTCGTGGATCTCGTGAAAAACGAGATAAGTGAGTTGAATATGCCGATGGATGGAATAAAGAGAATGCGTGTTACCGAAAGGCATCACAAAACTCTCATTGGAGATGGAACACTTCCGGAAAAGAAGATTGGTGATATAATCATCTTTACGGATAGGTCCGTGATGGATGGCAGAGCGGGGGCAGGTATCTCCTCAGATCAGAAGAACTGGAACTAGCCTGTCATATTAGTCTGAGGAAATATACCTCAGTCTATCAAGCCGAGATGATTGCTCTGTTGCATGCATTGGATCACCTGAAAGAGGGTCAGGTCGAGGGTAGAAAAGTTACCATAACACTAATGGAACTCACGGAGAGGTTCTAAGCTTAGGGCGAAGAACACTGAAATGGTTGGTAGCGTTATCTACAGGTCATGGGAATTTCGGGTATCACTTAATATATATATATATACTATTATATATATATATATTGCTCGTAATGTCTCGAACAATATATAAATATATACATATATACCCACCTAAAGAGCGAGAGGGGTAAACAGATTTTTTCTGGGGCGTTTTAGCTTGATGGTCGAAAGAGAGAAATTGAAGCAAATCGATATATTTTTGGTATCGGCTAAACACGTGGCTGTCAAAAATAGAGGTGATTTTCCCTTTTCCCCATTTGTTTAATTTTTAGCTCAAAAAAGAGTAAATATATTTTTGATTTTAGACAACTCTTTATATTTTTTTTATTACCACACTGAATTAAAAACTGTAAGATATATATCACTCTAAAATTGTGAAATAATGTAAACAAAGGCAGTGGGTTTTCGCGGGTGTGTTTTGAAGTGCAGTTTGGTTTGTTAAAACAATATCTTTTTTTATAAATAAGTGAAATGTGTCCTAGTAAGGCTTAGTATTTTTGTATTTAGTTTAATACTGAATGCTTTATAAATGTAATTGCCCTTAGGCCTGGAAAACAGCTTTAATGCGGCAAAACACAAAAATTTGCTGTAAAACCAATACCTAATTGAGTAAAGACAGTCCTGACAATCATGTCCAAACAATACAATGAAGAAGAAAAAAGGAGTTGGAATATTATAATTGCTAGTTTTCCCCTTGGAAGGTCGTTGGTGGTAGCAAACGAGAGAGGGGGAGGAGTGTTTTCTCACTAAGACACTTCCTCTTAATATGTACGGCAGCGGATGAATTCTCCAGGCGGAATCAACGGTGGCCGAACTTTGTAGTGTAATCCCTGTATGTGCTGCTCTGACTTATTCGGACCAACACTGAGCCAGGGTGTTGGAAAAGAGTTGGTGGCGGATGAGCCCTTAATGGGCCAACGGCAGCGCTCATATCCCCGATGTGGGTTACTGACTCCAGAAAATCCGGCCCCTCCTCCTAGGGGTATAAAAGGGAACTGGTCCTCCAGGTTGGGTTGGTGCGTAGGGATAATTTCCCGACCACGGAAAAACTACGTAGTTCCGTAACCTAAACAAGTCTCGGATATGAATGGACTTACTGTTGACGACCCTAGCAAGCGAAATAAGGATAACAACCTTCGGATCTGCACGTGGAATGTTCGGACCCTTAACAGACCCCGTGCAGCCGAAGAATAAGCAGAGGCCCTAGTCTGCTATAAGGCAGACATCACCGCCATCCAGTAAATGCGATAGGATGGGCCGGCAAAAAAAAGGATGAAAAACTGTAACATCTTTTACGGTGATTTCTATAGAGAGCAGAAACAGAGCTTATTCGGATGTGGATTTGTCATAAGCGGCAGACTTAGGCAAGAAGTCTTAAGCTTTCGACACGTGAGCGAACGACTTATGACAATCCGCATCAATGCTTAATTCGCCAACATAAGCCTTATATGCGCTCACGCTCCCACCGAAGACAAAGACGACGCCACCAAAGATTGGTTCTACGAGCTTCTCGACAAAACCTACGAGCTAAATATGACGTTCAAATCCTTCTGGGCAATTTTAACGCCCCCTAATCCAGGGTGTTAAGCGACCCGTGCCCACTGGATGGTTTGCAGTCAGGGGGTATACCGACTGTATTCTAACGGAGCCTCTCTGATACAGGGCCACCTTGGAGAGTAACCATGGCCTTACCACGTCACTGTGGGGCTCTGACGTGCCGGACGACCATTTCCTGCGCTACTCGTGGGATATGAATACCAATAAAAAACAAAACAAAAAAATACAAGGGATGATAAGGAGTGAGCTGGACAGATTGCGGAGCTGGACAGATTGCGCATCTGGTCTAATGAGCCGCGCGGAGCAAAGACTCTGTGCGGATGATTTTGCTAACCGCCCTGGAACAAGCCGAGGGAGTAACTTCTGACAGGTGCAACCTAGCACTAGTCAAAAAGTCGCTAGTACCTCCAAAGTTCCTGTGCCAACGCAAATGTTGGCTAAACGCCTCGAAGATGCCAGACTGGGAAGCTTGAGCCAAGCTCTAGCCTCTCAACCTTTGGCCAAAGCTGCAAAGGAGAGCACGGCGATGGCAACGAGCCAAGCTCGTACACCGGGCTCGTCGCGATCCTCAGCAGCTGCGGCTAAAAAGGAAGGGCACTACTGCCCACTGATGCCACCTAGGAGCCAGTCCGGAGGCAACGACGACCCTCTTCGGAAGGGGCTCAACGGTGCTGGCACTAGATGGTACCTTCGCTACCTTCAAAAGGGCTTTGTACCTGAGAAAGCAAGGAGGAAGGCGGGAGAACACAAGGCTCAGCCTGGTTCTAAACCGTCACCTGCGGCGAAAAGGAGCCAACTCTATTTCACCTCCTGTACCTAATGTACAGAAGAAGCCAAGGGTGGTTGAGAAACCAGAAAAGTCGCGGGCAAAGCCTGCTAAGCATGCTACTGTCGCACATGGCAGAATCGATGCAGCGGCTGCGAAAGCAGCTGTCGCTAGCGGAAGCCGTGTCGCGACAGCGATAGCTGAGCAGGTGGCAGTACTTCCCTGTGATTATCCCAGGGAAATGCTGTGTACCGAGGATCTAGAGAACGCTCTGGTGAACGAAATGGCCCTAGGATGGGAGCATAAGCTCAAATTCCGGGGCATACATTTCAAGTTTGGGATGCTACTTTTTGACTGTGAAACTCCTCAGACTGTGGAGTGGCTAAAGACAGTAGCACCTAGGCTTAGCAACTGGAAGGGTGTGGGCCTTACTGCGAAGTGCGGTAAGGAAATACCACGGGCCCATTCCATTACCATCTTTTTCCCACATAGCGCTGACCAGGAGCACCAAACTACACTGGCACTCCTTGAAGCGCAAAACGACGGCCTGAACGTCAAATCGTGGAAGATTCTGCATGTACGAAAAGAGGGCACCGGGCAAGTACTGGGCCTCGGAATCGACCAGCAGCCTCGGCAGGAGGTATTAGACCTCACACTAGGGAGCCACAGCCTGAGTAGATTTGTTAGTATGTGCGCGTTGAGGAGCTATGGAGCAGATTTGACGACCAACTATACTAGCTGTACAGCGACATCGTATCTAGTGAGCCATCTATGTCTGATCACAGGATCATAACCTTTGACTTAGATAACACATGTATCACAATCAATCCAGTTAGAAACCCAAGGAAGACTAACTGGGATCTCTTTGTATCGTCTCTTGAAAGTAGTCTGGAGCATATAGATATCAGGAGAGCTCCAGCTCACTATCTAGAACTTGAGCACAATGTAGAGGGCATAACAAGTGCCATCACATCTGCTTTTCAAACCAGCTGCCCAATAGGCAGAAATGTAAGAGGGAATAAGGTCCCATGGTGGAGCAATAATCTGTCAAACCTCCGATTAAAAACGCGTAAACTGTTTAATACAGCGACCTCTTACAACCTTTAGCTTTCCTTATTTCCTTGTTGACCTCTTACAACAAGGAAATAAGGAAAGCTAAACGAGAAAGCTTTAGGAAATTCTGTGAGACAATTACTAGTACTCCTGCTGCGGCCAGACTGCACAAGGCACTGGCAAAAACGGGAGGAATACCAATGTCCCTAAGGAAACTGGATGGCAGCTTCACCGAAAATGAGGGAAAGAGGGCACGACTTCTATTAGAAACTCATTTTCCTGGCAGTCTTCCAAGTACAGACAATAGGAGCAGTACCAACATACCGAGACCCGAGGATTGGAAAATAGCGGCAAGAATCTTTTCCAGAGGGCGCTTAGAATGGGCAATTGGCTCCTTTCAGTCTTATAAGAATTACACCAATCCTATTACAAAAGGGACAGGATAAATTACTTCCACATCTGGCAAGGATACTAAAAAGCAGTATGGCACTGGGCTATATACCGAACCAGTGGAGACGGGCGAAGGTAGTGTTCATTCCAAAAATGGGGAAGAAAGACCCAAGTCTACCGAAGTCCTACAGACCGATAAGCCTAACATCGTTCCTTCTCAAAACGATGGAAAAGGTTGTGGACAACTATTTAAGAGAGGAATTACTACGTACATCTCCTCTTCATCACCGTCAGCATATCTACAGAGCGGGCAGATCTACAGAGACTGCTCTGTTCCAGCTGACTGAAACTATCCAAAGCGCTCTTGAAGCAAGAGAGATAGTACTGTGTGCCTTCTTGGACATTGAAGGAGCATTCGACAACACATCCCATGAAGCAATTGTGCGAGCTCTAGAACGAAAAGGGGTAAATAACACAGTATCTAAGTGGATGTATGAACTTCTGAGCACAAGATCAGCAGAGACTCATACATCAGAAGGCATCATCAAGGTCAGCACAGCAAAAGGCTGCCCACAAGGAGGAGTCCTCTCTCCCTTAATGTGGAGCCTTGTCGTGGATGAACTACTTGAGGATCTCACAAACCATGGCATCAACTGTCAGGCATATGCTGATGACATAGTTATTATTGCCAGAGGCAAATTTGAGGAAACCCTATGCGATGTAGTACAACGGGGACTTAATATAACTCGCGAATGGTGTTTGACGGCTGGGCTAAGCCTTAATCCGGCAAAAACTACAATAGTACTTTTCACGAGGAAAATAAAACTTGAAAGACTGAGGCCAATAAGGCTGTCGGGTACAATACTGACACCAGTCAAAGAAGTTAAATATCTGGGACTAAACCTAGACAGTAAACTCATCTGGAAAAAACATACAGAAGAGATAACCAGGAAAGCCACGCGGGCTCTGATGGTCTGTCGAAGCCTGGCGGGTAAATCTTGAGGATGTAGCCCTACCATCCTTAGGTGGATGTATATTGCTATTGTGAGACCAATGATCACATATGGAGCGATTGCATGGGCAAAAAGAACCAATCTGGTCACCACGAGGAAGACACTCACCAAGGTGCAAAGACTGGCATGCCTCTGTATCACAGGGGCCATGAGAACTTGTCCAACTGCGGCCATGGAGGTACTATTGGAATTGACTCCTTTGCACCTCGTGGTTGAGGAATGTGCAAGTAAAACGATCCTAAGGATGGCTAAGGAAGGAATAGGAAGGGACAAGTGCATTACATCGAAGCAATTCGATGCACTGCTCAAAAAACGACCACTCCTAGCTTTTCCCAGGTTTTCATTAGAAGGTTTATCTTTCAAAAGTACTTTGTTGTCAAGCTCAGTAACAAAAAAAGTTGGAGCGATGTATCCACTATCTACAAACTGAGCAATCATACAACAAAGTGGTACACAGATGGATCAAGAACTGATGAAGGAACTGGAGCAGGGGTATTTGGGCCCAGAACTAAATACTCTGAATCCATGGGCAAAAGTACCAGTATCTTTCAGACTGAAATCTATGCCATTGATAGATCTAAGAAATAACTATATTGTCAGATAGCCAAGCTGCTATCATGGCACTTGACTCCTACATCATTAAGTCCAAACTTGTGTGGGAATGCCTGCAAAAACTACTAGGCAGTAGAAACAAAGTAACCCTCTGTTGGATACCTGGTCATGTGGGAATAGAAGGTAATGAAATGACCGACTCCCTAGCAAGAAAAGGAGCATCAGAATCCTTCATCGGTCCTGAACCATTCTGCGGAATAGGGGATCATACCCTCAAAGAAGAATTCAGGAAACAAGAAAGGGAAAACAGGGGAAGAACCTGGAACAACGCCCATGGAATGATGGAAGCCAAGAAACTTCTAGGGCAATATAACCGAAAAAGATTCGACGCATGCATCAGCATGAGCAAAAATAACCTCCGTATCCTAACGGGCTTCCTAACGGGGCATTGTAAACTCAAGGAGCACCTAAGAAACTAGGTATATCTGAAGAAGGACTCTGTAGATTCTGCAATGAGTCCAGCGAAATCGCGGAACATGTGCATGTACCTCCCCGAGGTGTTAGCTGGGGGCACAACAGACTAATAGGTCGCAGTGCAACATACCCCATTCTCAAATAATAATAATAGGAAAGGAGGACATCTTTGGTATGACGACTGGTAAGCACAGCCTTCACGACACCACGTTCGGAAACGGACTTAGGCTTATTGACTTCGCTGCGGGGCGAAACGTCACTATAGCAAGCACACGGTTCCCTCATCTCAATACCCACAAGGGGACATGGCGGTCCCCTGATCATCAAACGGTCAACCAAATTGATCACATTAAGATCGACATAAGGCATGCCTCCAGTATTCTGGAAGTCCGAACCTTCCGAGCAGCCAACATCGACTCGGACCATTGCCTTGTTGCAGCCACGGTACGAATGCGGATATCCCTAACGTCACAACAAAGAAGAAATACTGTGAGAAAATATAACGTTGAAAGCTGCAATCGCAAGAGATCGCCAGAACCTTTACCGAACGCGTATCCCGAAATCTCTCAACGACTCCTATGCCGCCAGCATCAAGCGCCGAAGACCAGTGGCAACGTTGCCAACAAGCCATCAGAAGTGCCGCAACTGATGTGCTGGGTTTCGCTCGACCACCACTAAGAGACCCATGGTTCGACGAAGAGTGCCAACAAGCAAATGCAGCTAACCAAAGGCATACAAGGCGGCGCTGCAAAGCAGGACAAGAGCGGCTCGTGAACTCTACGAGCAAAAGAGCCGAGAAGAACATCGGCTTCTCCGAAAGAAGAAAAACGAGCACGAGAAGCGTGCCATCGAAGATATTGAGCGATTATACTCCAGAAATAATGTACGGAAGTTTTACCAACAGGTAAAAAGAACGTGTCAGGCCAACAAGACCCGTACAGAAGCCTGTAGAAATGAAGAAGGAAACCTCGTAGTGGAGTCACAGTCGGTGTTGAGAATCCGGAAAAATTTCTTCTGCAGACTGTATAAAGGCGACGAAGACCTACATTCCGCTGTCTGCCAGAATGAACCATTCAACATAGACGATGATGGCCAAAACTTCCGTCCACCTGACCAAAACGAAGTGAGGATAGCAATATCCAAACTTAAATCCAACAAGGCTGCTGGACCTGACGGCTTACCAGCCGAGCTGTTCAAGGCAGCTGGAAATGACCTGGTAGAGAGCATACACCAACTCATTTCTAAAATTTGGTCAGATGAGTGTATGCCTGATGAATGGAATCTCAGCACCGTTTGCCCGATCCACAAGAAAGGATGTCCCCTTAATTGCGCCAATTACAGAGGTATCAGTCTCCTCAACATCGCGTACAATATCCTATCTGCCATATTGTGTGAACGTCTGAAACCCTTCGTCAACAACCTGATTGGGCCCTATCAGTGTGGTTTCAGACCAGGAAAGTCCACAATCGATCAAATCTTCACACTTCGGCAGATCCTGGAAAAACTTAAGACGTCCAAATCGATACCCACCATCTTTTCATCGATTTTAAGGCCGCATATGACAGCATCTATAGAGACGAGCTATACAGAGCCATGTCTAGTTTTGGCATCCCTGCCAAACTCGTTCGCCTGTGCAGGATGACGCTAGAGAGTTATCGCTGCTCCATCAAGTTCGGTAACGATCTCACCGATACCTTTGATGTCAAAAAAGGATTTAGACAAGGTGACGCGCTGTCATGTGACTTCTTTAACATCATACTTGAAAGAATTGTGCGAAACTCACAAGCCAACACCGGAGTCAGAATCTTTCAAAAGTCTGTGCATCTATATACTAGCGTACGCCGACGACATTGACATTATTGGTAGAACACAGCGGCATGTCACCGGTGCGTTCGCTAGTATTGCAACGGAGGCTGCCAAAATGGGTTTAACGGTAAACAAGGGCAAAACCATATATATGCTGTCAATAAGGAGTTGACGGGTTTTGGAGGAGAAGATTCAACGACGAACTATACGAGCTGTGCAGCGACATCGACCTAGTCAAAAAAAAACTACTACTAGCTACGGACCGAGCGAACTGGAGAGACTTGTTAATTGAGGCCCAGGTTCACCCCGAACTGTAGCGCCAACTAAGTATGTTTTCCTCTTTTCTTTTTACAAACTAATCTCAAAACTCCCACAATCGCTGTTAACTTATAGTATCACTTATATTCAAAATAAGTTTCACCTATCACATTTCCTATAATCAAACATCTTTTCTTTTCATTCGACCTAAAATGTATAATAAAAAAAAACTTTTTATTTGCTCATTGTACAAAACGGAAGAAACTAAGTCATTTATGGGATAGATAGTTAGATAGATAGTTTTTTATTTTACTAGCTTTGAAAAAGCTATTTTCATAAAAAAAAAATTGTACATGTTTTACAAAATTTGTTATTTCAGCCTGACAAATTCTATACAATGTTTTTTGAATAATGTTAAATTAGTTTCATTTTTTGCTGAATTAGGAAGCTCATTAAACAATTTAAATCCTTTAAATATTATTGAATTCTGTGCGCTGGCACTTAGGAAATTGGGTAATCGAATATTATTTATATTTCTTAAAGCGTATGGTTGTATTTCTCTAATATATTGTATGTATTTTAATAAATATGACGACATTAAATTGTTTTTAATTTTAAACAGAAACACTAGAACATTCATCACAATTCTTTGCTTTGCAGACAACCATTTCAATGTATTTAACATATTATTAATAGACGCATACCTATTGCACTTTAAAATAATTCTCATAGACTTGTCTTGTAACAGCTGAAGTCTTTTTATAACATTATCACTACATAAGAACAATACAGTAGCACAATACTCAAAATGGGGTTTAACAATCACATTATAAATTTTTATTGCAGTTAATATCGAAACTTCTTGCCTTATTCTTTTTAAAAACCAAATTTTTTTACTAATTTTTTTGCAAATGTAGTCAACATGTTTTGTGAAGTTTAATTTGTTGTCAATTATAATCCCTAAGTAATTTATCTCGTCTTCTCGCCGTAAATTTCAAGGTTGAGGTCCTTTTTCCACTTAATCTAGGAGTATTTTTTGGTATATTTTGGTTCGGTGTTACAACCGATTGTTTCCACGTATTTGGAAATATTGATAATTCCAACGATTTATTAACGATAGACAATAACGTTACACCGATCACATGAAAATTATTTAAGTAACTCTTAGGACACATGTACTCAAAATCTCTCTTATTTTTCATTGTTTTTAAAAAACTTTGGATATCCGAAATTATTATTGTTTGAAATTTAAAATTTAAGTCTGTTTCACTAATACAATTAACATAAAGAACATATGGGATGGGATTATTTATTTGGATAACACTTTCAATAAAGAACTCATTAAATTTGTTGGCTATCTCTTTGCTTTCTTTATACACTTGACCATCAAAATTTACATTCACTATTTCACATTTTTCCGTTCTTAACACATATTGGTTTAGGTTTGCCACATAGATTTTTGGTAATAATAATTTTTAGAAGAGTAAATTTATTTTTACTCTTCTTAATTTCCATTTTGTACCGATTCCTAACGTTTCTATAGGCCAGCCAGTCGAGTTCAGTGCTACTTATTACTGCTTTTTTATAGCAGATAATTTTTTGCCTTTGAAGACCCTTAAGTGATCTATTAAACCACGTATTTGCTCCAAACCGTTTGAATTATTCCACCACAAACTAACCTACAGATTCACTTATTCCCTTTTCAAACAACTCCGCCATTTTATTAACACATATATTATTATTTATATATTTTAATTTACTATTTTCCAGTGCTCGACGAAATAAGTTTCACGTTCTTTATCCTGAATTCTTCACAAAAGGTTTTTTCAGACGAACTGGGCGATCTATAAACACCGGTCAAAATATATGCATAATTACCTATCCTTATGAGATTTACTAGCCACCATATGTCCATACCTTTTGCGTAGCATCTCAAATTTACAGAATAAATATCTTTTTTTACATAAATAACTACACCACCAGTACGTTTAGATACACTATTACTTCGAAATAAGTTATAGTTGGGAACCGATATTTCGTCATCAGAGATATTTTTAGTAATGTGCGTTTCCGAAAGCACTATTCTATCACAGTCTTTATTTATTATAATAGCTTGTAATTCTGCAAAGTTATTTATTAATCCTTCTATATTCAAATAGATTAAGCTATGGGTCTTTGATTGCTAATATGCCGTTCGGCTTCTTTGAATTTCTACCTTTTTAACAAACACTTCACATTGATAGCTTCTGCAGTCATGACACGTATTGAGACTTAAACCTAGTTTCTCATTAGCAAACACACAATTATTGCACTTAAAGTTCGTTGATTCACAGTTTTTGGAATCACGGTTCCCACTACATTTAGCACACACAATATCGTTCTTACAATCGTTTGCTATGTGGTTAAATTCCCAACATTTGTAACATCTCTTTACGAACATCATCATATAACACACACCTGTCCCATCCAATGTTCAATCTACCTCTTTCTAGCACGTCTTTATAATTTTCTTTATCTAGTTCTATTATTGCTCTATAACTCTGGATATCTTTTTTTTAACACTAATAATTTTGAGACATTTTACAACACCATTTATCTTATTTTGGTATTTTATTGCAGATTCTAACGCTTCTTCTTCAAATTCACTACGTATTCCACATACTACAACACACGGATTTTTTAAGTTTGGCACTGATACATCGTATTCATCACCAAGCTTTTGTTTGGCTTCTTTTTCCACTATTTTCCGCGATTCCTTATCCTCACAGTTTATTATAACAACACCATCTTTTTTGTTAACTACACCACTGACTTTAACTGCTAGTGTCGATGGATCTAGTTTATTCTTTATATCGTCTTTTGTTTTTTTATTAGCTTGAATCTGCTTTGGTTTTATAATCACTAGTGGTTCACTAGTAGAAATTTCACTCACTTTGTTTAGCATAATACTAACGTAATTACACTTGAATGCAACTGTGCTAACTCCTTAATTGAGTCTTTTTTCTCAACAAAATTTAAAATAAAACTATAATACTTATGTATATATAGTTTAAATTTTTTTTTAATTTGGTTTTAGTATTTTTACACTTATCTAATAGAATTTCTTTGTGACAAAATTGTTTTACATCTTTAAACAAAGTATACATAAACTTTGACCGATACAAAGATCGATAAAGCCCGAATTTAAACAATTTTTGGCTAGTGCCGAATAATACGTCTACTCTTGACCATTAACTCACACACACAGAAGTATGTTTGTAGCATACGTTACATTACTCGTGTTTTTTTTTTTGGCATTTATAAATAGTGAAGTAAAGTGAAGTAAGCTGCCTCTCAAAAAAGCGATCCGCAGCTGCCAAATTTTGTATTTTTTTTTAAGTTGGCACTTTTGTTTACTCACAGTGACATTTGTTCTCAAAACAAATGAAAAAAGAAGAGGGTTTGAGGAATCGTACAAAATAAATTAAATGAAAATGAATAATTTGCTAGAAGTGGTAATGAAATAGTTAAATAAATAAAAGCTCTGTCTTTTAATTTCCACCACCAAGTGTGTGGTTGTTGTATCAGAGTTCTGAAATAAAAACATCTTTTAATTTTTTTTCTCATAGACCTTTTTGCCGTTTGACTTTTGGTGGCCAAACAAAGGGCGAAATTCGGCGAAATCGTATGAAATATCTATTAAAAGTGGAAAGAATTGTTTAATGTGCGATATTTATAATATATTTTTAAGTTTCTTGTAAGCAAATTCATAGATACAAACGTGGTTAATCAGATTAAGCAATAAAATCCCGGTCCGTAACTGCTTAAACGTCACAATTTTGAGAAGCAGGCGAAAAGGTCTATGGAGATGGATTTTGCTTTGTTTGTGTTTTTTTTTTGAGTAGAAGCATATGTTTCTTCTCTCACAAAACGCAAGCATGCTAACTTGAACGAAATATTTGAGTATGCAATCGAGTTTGGAAAAATTATCTACACTTAAATCCTGCCGCGGAAGTTTTTGCCAGTGATCGGTAGATAGTAGATTTACATGAAAAATCTTAGTTCACTTCACTGTACTGCGGATAGATGTACCAAAACAACACGGCTTTTTTAAATTAAACTATTTTAAATGGAACTTATTTTTACCAGATTCACCACGAAGCAAAGAATATTTTCGGAAATTACTTTTTGGACACAGCATCCCCTCCACAATTTCTCAAGTTTTGACACTATTTTGTCCAAGGTAACTGCGCCACGGACCCAGTGAATTTGAATGTGTTCATACTTTTGAATAACTTTTGCACAGACAAAATATTATAATTTTTAAAGCAGGGAGGAAAATGTTAAATGTGATTATTGAAAATACTCTAGTTTTTTTTATGGAAATGAAATAACGCATGTAAAATTTTAACTTATTGTCAAACCTAAAATTACATAGTACTTTTGTTTTGGAGTTGTTAAAGTCTAGTATCCTGCTCGCGCTATGTTTTGTCTCAAACAAAAATATTTAGAAAGCTAAAATTTAGCAAGGCAATTTCGCAAAGTAGTATCCTGTTCGCACGATAATTTCTTAACTTCATACAGATGGGCCAAACAAACACTCTTAACTTTTTTTAGCTCGTGAAATAATTGTGTGGGACATTAAAATGGGAGCTAAATTTGTGACAAATTGAAAACAAATAAAATTTGCGCGATGAAATATTTCATGGAAGGTGAAATTGTGTTTGAAGCAAAGGAGAACACAACAAGAAAGAAAAAAAAATACAAATAGGTTTGAGTTTTTAAAACACGATTTTTGAAATTGAAATTTACTGACATCTGTGAGTAGCATATGTTTTATTTTTTTCTGACTTATCTATTCCCTGTATTAAAAATTTATCTACAGTGTGGAGAAAAAAAAATGCAGACTTGGGTAGCTAAAATTTAGCAGGAGCAGGATACTAGGTTTAAACCTACAAATTGGATTAAAATCAAGAATATATGTACTTATGTACGTTTATATTATACATATAACATTGTGAAACTCTTGGCACCTGCTTCAACAGTGTGCGCTTTGTTTAAATCAAAAACAGAATCATTTTGGTAGAATTATTTTATTATTATTGCACTATTTCTTTATGCTATGCCTCCATCAGAGCTAAATCAGGGACTTAGCAATGATTTTGCTAAATCTACCTAAAGCTTCACTAAATCTCGATGATTTACCATACGATTTGACGTCTATAAATCCCGGATTTAGAAGGGATTTATAGACGTCAAATCGTATGGTAAATCATCGAGATTTCCCTTCTAAATCCGGGATTTATAATAAATCCCACTTAAATCCTCATGTGACTCAATCAAACAATCCTTTTTTATGTCAGCGCATGTCATTTTCGTGTGCTAACAAAGAAAAAAAAATTAAATTAAAACATAATTTAATTCGAAATACATTGAGCAATTCGGTTTTAGTTAATTTTTTGTAATCATTTAAATAATTCTGACTTTTAATGAATTATAGACTGCAAACCATTTATATTCACTTAGTGACAATCTTCCTCACGACAAACTACAATATAAATCTTAAATTCCGGTGGAGATACCTAATGCCATGTCCCCACCAAAATTAAATCTGAGATTTAGCAAGGATTTAGCTAAATCCACCTAAATCTTCACTAAATCCCAAGGATGTACAATACAATTTGTTGTCTCTAAATCCCATCTAAATCCGAGATTTATAATAAATCCCCCTTAAATCCTCATGCGACACAAATCAAACAATCCTTTTTTATGTCAGCACATGTCATTTTCGTGTGCTGATAAAGAAAAAAAAGGGGAGGGTTTCCATTATGCCCACTGAGCTAAAATTTTAATTTAATTTTTTTTTATCTTCATATGGCCTATAAAACACGAATATAAACTTTTTTGCAAAGAAATGAAAAATGTGGGCGTAACCCACCCCAAAGTTTTAAAATGCCATGCAAAACTGTACCAAAATCTCCAAAATACCAAAAGAGAAACACTTAATTTTAGTGTTACTATGTTCTTAGAAAAGTGCTTTAATAAAAGACACAAGTTGATTTCGATTAGAAAAGGGTATGTCAACAAATGTCAGACAGTTTGGGGTGGTCGGCAGGATTGCACACTTCACGTTATGTAAACCTCAGTCTTTTGGTTTTCAGAATATTTGCATAACAAACCGTGGAATATGTATGGCGAGCAAGTGCGAGATTGGGTATATGCAGTTTATTTTGTATTGCCTATTTTTAGGCAATTACAAATATAAAATATGGCTTATGGCTTCTATGGACTTGATGAAACATTTTAATTACCTCATATACTTGCCTATTCTGAACCGATTTGGATGAAACGTTTTTTATTAATTGAAGCACTTTTCGTAGAACATAATAACACAAAATTTTAGTGATTCTGTTTCGGCATTTTGGAGATTTTGGTACAATTTTGCATGGCCTTTTTTAAACTTTGGGGCGGATTACGCCCGCAGTTTTCATTTCCTTGCAAAAAAAAGTTTATATTCGTGTTTTATACGCCATTTGAAGATAAAAAAAATACGTTTAAAATTTTAGCTCAGTGCGCATGATGGAAACTTCAGCCATCATTTTAGTAATTCTGTTCTTTAATTAATTATAGACAGCAATACAATTTGCATCCACTTCCAAAAATTATAAAAAAAATTACCAACTGTGAAAACGTCAATACATATAAATCATTAATCCCGGTGGGGACAGCCTACGCTAATCTAAATCTTTTTTCGCTAAACCCGGGATTTAGTTTTGGTGGGGTATAGCATTAATCTTTTCCCGCTAGATCCCGGATTTAATTTTGATGGAGACATGAGGCGTTTTTCTTTTTTAGTTCAGAACAGAGCTCTGAACAGAGCCTGAACATGTCGAGCGCGCTATGAACGGAGCACGCTCTGAACGCTCTGATTTATTTAAGAAATACGATTGAGCAGTACCTGTCATATGACTGCAAAATTAATCGACCATTCATACTTTTTGTCGTCTTAAACACTGAAATAGCGTTTATACACAAATAAAGTTTTCATTTAATTATTAACTACTAATAATTAAATAAAAACAAAGCCTCGAACTCCATTTCAATTGTTTTCGATATCGTTTTCTCATTGCTTTACCCCCTGTTAAACGTCAAATTCACTGTGCTCGGGTTTTGCTCAGGATGCTCAATCAATTCGTGCTGAGCTGATAGAGAGCGCTCTGAGCACGCTCTAAGCGAAAAAGAAACACGAATCGAGTGCTCTAAGCGCTCTGAACTAAAAAAGAAACACAAACATTTTTTTGACAACTCAGGCTCTGCTCTGAACTAAAAAAGAAAAACGACTATAGGCGTTACCTGTCATATGACTGCAAAACTAATCGACCATTCATGTTTTTGTCTTCTTAAACACTAAAATAGCGTTTATACACAAATAAAGTTTTCATTTAATTATTAACTACTAATAATTAATTAAAAACAAAGCCTCGAACTCCATTTCAATTGTTTTCGATTTCGTTTTCTCATTGCATTACCCCGTGTCAAACGTCAAATTCGCTGTGCTCGGGTTTTGCTCAGGATGCTCAATCAATTCATGCTGAGCTGATAGAGCGCGCTCTAAACGAAAAAAGAAACACAATCATTTTTTTTGACAACTCAGGCCTACTGACTCTAGAACAGGGACTACTGACACTAGAAAACCGTAAGCACATTTTATTATATTTCGTGGAAGGAAGTTTAACTTGTACAGCCATTGGAATGAAATTGTTTCCTGGATGATGTCAAAATATATTTCAGTAAGTATATTCTGCATAGCTTCGAAATAGGTGTAATTTTAATACGTACGTTGTTTGGTTGATTTTAGATATGTCTCTTATCAATCTCCTACCAATTCCTGCAAAAACGGTAAACATGGATTGTAATATATCTGTGACTTTGAAAGATAAAGGAATGGACGCTTTTATTGACACTAATATACATTCGCCCCCGTATGGTAGCAGGAAAAATTGGATTCCGAGGAATGTTTCAGACTTTGGCGATGGAGGAGCTTATCCTGAAGTTCATGTGGCTCAGTATCCACTAGGTAAATATAGAATTGATAAAATTTGCAACTTATAATTAACCCCATATACATAGAAATGGGTTCTCTTGTACAGGTCAAGAAAAGCGAGAAAACTCTAGGAATACAGCTGGATGAGAATGGAAAGATTAGATATGATTCGATAGCTAGGAGTGGTCACTCGATGGATAAAATTGTTTACTCCAATATAAGTCAGCTGCTACCGGAGGAAATTTTGCTTAAGAATAATGATTTACAAAAACCTAACTCCGAAACACTGGGAGAAACAACGGAAGCAACCCGTCGAGCTCTGGAAAAGTTAACGAGCCAAAAGATTAATGCTGCCATGCCTTGCAGGCAAGTAGGTAAATCAAATCTAGCACAATATTTGAGATACACGCCATTACAACAAGGTGACGAATTCAATTCTGGTGCAAAGCAAAGAGTAATTAAAATGGTAGAAGCACAAATTGACCCAATGGAACCACCAAAATTTAAAATAAACAAAAAAATACCTCGAGGTCCACCGTCTCCCCCTGCACCTGTACTCCATTCACCATCACGTAAAGTTAGCATGAAAGAACAGAAGGAATGGAAAGTTCCACCATGCATTTCAAACTGGAAAAATGCGAAAGGTTATACTATCCCACTAGACAAACGGTTAGCTGCTGATGGTCGTGGATTACAACAACTTCATATCAATGAAAAGTTTGCCAAGATGGCAGAAGCACTGTATATAGCTGACAGAAAAGCTCGTGAAGCAGTTGAAGCTCGTGCGCAATTAGAGAAGAAATTGGCACAAAAAGAAAAAGAAAAGAAAGAAGATATGTTAAGAATCATGGCTCAAAGAGCTCGGGAAGAGAGGGCTGGAGTACGATTGTCTGAAGACGTCGAAAGCAGTGAGATTCGGGAGCGAGATGAACTTCGAGCAGAAAGGCATAGAGATCGCATACGCGACAAAAATCTTTCCCGTGCAGCACCTGATAAACGGATGAAACTTCAACGAGAGAGGGAACGTGACATAACTGAGCAAATAGCTCTCGGCAAATCTGCGAAAGTTGCAGCAAATTCTGAATCGCAATTCGATCAAAGACTTTTTAATACAACTAAAGGTATGGATTCCGGGTATGGCGATGATGAAGCTTATAATGTTTATGATAAACCATGGCGTGATTCCACTTCTCTAACATCTCACTTACATCGACCTAAAAAAGACGTTGACAATGAAATGTATGGTGCAGAATATACCAGAACTGCTATCACCAATAAGTTCGTTCCTGATAAAGAATTCTCAGGTGTAGAGCGTACAGCAAAGACGTTTAGAAGCGGACCGGTACAATTTGAAAAAGAAGATGATCCTTTTGGACTAGACCAATTTCTTAACATGGCAAAGAAAGCTACGAAGCGGGTTGATGGTGGAGAGGAGAATTTTTTGGATAATAAGCGCCAGAAGATCTAAAAACAGCTTATCGAAAAGTTGCTTAATTAATGATAGAAGGTGTTTAGCTTATATTCTGAAGTAAAATAACTTCGTTCAATTTTTCTAGATACCTAATGTTGATAATAAAATATTTTTATCAATAAAAATATTGGTTAGGTTAGTTTAGTTTTATTGACTTTATAATTCATAAAAGTGTATTACATGATCAACAGTTTATTTCTTAGTCTAAATTGGTTTGGCTGAAGGCCGTCTACCAGATTGACAAAAGATATAATTTTTCTTAGTATTTAAAAAGATTCATTAACAATGCAAGAGCGATATTTTAGTGCATTTATCATGAACTTATACAGCATATTCCAACCCCTACTTCCTTTTAAGATATCAATTGTTTCATCTAGCCTTAATGTGCGTGCGCCAAAAAACTGGAGGCGAATATCCTTAAGGATTGGGCATATTGCAATAAAATTGAAAACATCTCTTTCTTTTAAGTTGCAGAGATCGGATAGAATAGGGAGATCAGGCCGATGCAGGAATTAAGGATTATTGACTCTGTTCTTAAATATTGTGCTTTTTTTTTTCCTCAACGTTCATCGCCACCAACAGGATCTCATTGCACTCAGCTGCCTAAATTGCAGCTCGAACGATTTTCTGGAGACTTCCAAGAGTGGATACCTTTCTGGGAGAATTTTCGCACCACCGTGCATGAAAATGAATCACTCTCTGGTGTCGAAAAATTAAATTTCTTGCAGTCTGTGTTAACCGGCAATGCTGCGAATATGATTGTAGGTTTTACTCCTTCCGATTCCTGCTATGATGGCGCGATTTCTCTCTTACAAGAGGAATACGGAGATACAGAGAAATTGATTGACAAATTAATACAGAAACTTATGGCGCTACCAATTGTACATAATAAAACTGACGCGCCAGCATTAAGACAGTTATATAATACTGTAATAGCTTGCAGCCGCTCACTAACTGCTTTAGGTTTACCATCATAGCATTATTACATAATGATCAAAACCATTCTTCTTAAATGTATGCCCAGTAAACTACGCATCGACTATCATCGCATACATAAGGAATTGGCAGAAAAGGGAAAAGACACAGCCGAATTATCGGATCATAGCAGTTCTACTCTATCGTTTGACGGAGACAAGCAAGTAAAAAACATTTTACGCTTCTTAAAACAAGAAGTTGGATCTATTGAAAGAGCGGCTGTTATTCCTGCGAGAACATCAGTTCCTGTATGCTTTTTCTGTAAGTCTGCCGAACATTCTACAAGAGAGTGCGACTGTGCACGTACAATAAATGAAAAGAAACAGATGCTTAAAGAAGACGGTAGATGTTTTAGGTGCACACAAAGAGGACATACAGTGAAAATTTGTAGAGTGAAGGGTTTAATATGCAAAAATTGAAAGCGCATGCATGCTACAGTTCTCTGCGGAGGAAACTAGGTATCTTCGAATATGAATAGCACACAAAGTGCGAGTGATACCGCAATATTAACGTCATCGACAAACTTGTGCGCTTCAAATAATTCCGGTAAATTCTCTACAAACATTTTCTTGCAGATTACGCGCGTTTTGCTATCTTCACCGACAGACAAAAGAGATTTATTTGTTCGAATTATTAACGATGGTAGCAGCCAGAAAACTTACGTGAGGGAAACAGTGCCTGAAATTTGTCTGGATACTTTACCTGCTCCTGGGACTTGCATGGATTTTGCTTAGCCGACTCCAATGTAAATGGTCGTGAGCAAATGGAAGGTTTGAGTGTTTTAATCGGAGCGGATTATTTTTGGAAAGTTGTCACAGGAAAGTATAAGCGTTTAACCAATGGATTGACGGCTTTAGACACCGAATTTGGTTGGACGCTTCAGGGCCCTTGTACCTCAGAAGATTGTAGTAGTTCAGCGATTAAAAATGTTTCTATTCTTTGCAGTTTTTCGCTCCTCGAAAGTATGTGGAACATGGAGTTGCATGATGACTCGGAGATGAAGATTTTTACCAAAGAGCTCCAAAACGAAATGCATTCGTAAAACTTCGACGAGGTATGAGGGGGTTTTGCCCTGGAAGCGATTGGATCACCAGCTGGAAATCAATAGAGAGAACGCCTTATCCAGATTATACTCTCTAACGAGACGACTTTTTAGAGAGCCAATGAAATTGTTGGAATACGATGCTGTTATGCGTGAATTTATTTCTTCTGGCTGTGCTGAAGGTGTGCCCCATCAAACCGATGCCTCAAATTTATACTACATGCCTCATTGCGCCGTCTATCGTCCCGAGAAGATAGATAGATAGAGACTACAAAGATTCGAATCGTCTTCGATGCGTCTTCGCCTGCTCCAGGTAACCTTTCCTTAAATGATTGTTTGTGGACAGGTTCCAATCTACTTCCGGATATTTTAAAAATATTGTTGCACTTTCGCCTTGAAAAAATCGCATTGGTTGCTGTTATGTTTAAGACAAATACATAGTACTCGTTTATAAAAGTAATAAGTATATATTTATTGTATAAGTATATTAAGCAAATATGATTAGGTAGGAAGATACGATGCGAGTGGTTCGAGTATCAGTCACCGACTGACTAATATACTACACTCCTCTCCTCTTAGACTTCTATCGCTTTCTGCGGATACGAATGTTAACATTGGACTGAAATCTGACGGTGGGCTTAGATGGCCTTAATTCCGTCGCATTAAGAATTCCCTTGTTGGGTGATAAATTTTCGAAGTCGATGGCGCATTGAGCACTACATCAGATATGCTATTTGGAATAATACTTTCGTTTAGACATCGAGCGGTGTCAAATTCACTTGATGATAAAACGCCTCGAATTTGGTTTTGATGTCTACGAGTACCGGCTTTAACTGTTTCGATCTTGTACATCTTTCTGCCAATCCTTGCTTGTACTATTCCAGGTATCCATTTAGCACCCCGTGCATAATTACGAGAGAACACTCGTTGATTTTGACGAAACTTCGGCAATGATGCTTCTAAAACTAGCGATATAACCCTGGGCTTAAGTTGAGACAGCAAGGTACGCATTGATCTCACATGCAGTAGCTCCGATGGCGATTTGCCCGTGGTGTTTGGTACAGATCTGTAAGAAGTTAGAAAGTTTAATAAAGCATCTCTTTCATTTATACCTTTAGAACAGTGTTTTTTCATTGAAGTTTTGAATGTGCGAACCATTTTTTCTGCCTCGCCATTTGAAGCAGGGTGAAATGGGGCTATACGTATGTGATGTATACCAATTTCTTTGCAAAATTCTGCAAACGCAGCTGACGAAAATTGAGACCCGTTATCAGACACAAGTGTCTCAGGTAAACCCACAATTGCAAAGATATTTCGTAGAGCTCTTATTGTGGCTTCTGCAGTAGTAGAACTCATTTCCACAACATATGGAAAATTGCTAAGCGCATCGACACAAACTAAATACATGTGATTCTAAAACGGCCCAGCAAAATCCACATGCATGCGACTCCAAGAGCAAGTCGGGGGCTGCTGCTATTTTGTTGACATGTTTCACACTGGCTGATACGCCTTTCGATATGCTGATCCATGGTAGGCCACCAGCAATGGAGACGCGCGAGCTGTTTAGTTCTAACAACTCCCCAATGACCAGTATGAAGCACACGTTCCTGTAGAATTAATGGTACCACCACTCTCGAACTATTCGCCTGATAGATAAGAACGCCTTTATGAATCGTAAGTGCAAATCTACGTGCAAAATACGGCTTAAGTTTAGGTTCCTCATCTTTAGCTGTATCTGGGAAACCCATCTCCAGGTAACTGCAAATCTGTTTAAGAACTGGGTCCTTTGACGTCATCGTAGCTAGTAACTTAGCATTGAGTAGAAAATTTGATATTTCTTGATCTAATTCAAACTTAGTTTGAAAACAGACCTCCTCTGAACCATCGAACAACTTATCCGAGTCTGCAGGTAAGCGCGACAAACCATCAGCATTACCATGCGCGTGTGTGGGTTTGTACCTAATAGAATAATTATACCCCATCAATATGATTGCTCATCTTTGTAGTCTATGAGCTGTTATGACCGGAAGCTGCTTATGGGGATGAAATAGTGTCAAAAGCGGTTTATGATCTGTAATCAATTCAAATTGTCTGCCGTAAACGAATTGCTGGAATTTCGTAACACCAAAAATTATTGATAACGCCTCCTTTTCCACCTGACTATACCTTTTCTGTTGGTCATTTAAAGTTTTAGAAGCGTGAGCAATGGGACGTTCAGTACCATCTGGGTATTTGTGAAGCAATACTGAACCTATACCAATCAGTCCAAACAAAAGGAACGCCCTTCTTCCGAAGCTCATTAAGCGGAGCGGACATAGAAGAAAAATTCTTTAGAAACTTATTGTAGTAATTGACTTTACCCAGAAATGCTTGTAGTTCTCCTAAATTTGCAGGTCGTTTCATTTTATCAATGGCTTCTACTCTTTTATCTAACGGACTTACACCTCCAGCATCTATTCTGTGTCCTAAATACTCTACACTCGATTCACCGAAACTGCATTTTGAGAGGTTGTAACGCAATCCATAGGAAGTCAAACGGCGTTGAAAGCCGTTGAAAAATACCAGGTGCACTTGCAATACCAAAAGGTAATCTTTCGAAGCGATAAAGACCAAAAGGGGTATTAATGACTAATAACTTCTTTGACTCCTCATTTACTGGAATTTGAAAATATGCTTCTGAAAGATCTATTTTGGAGAAAAGCTGTCCACCTTGCAATTTATGGAAAATCTCTTCAATTCTCGGCATTGGGTGTCTGTCAATCTCAAGCTGCGGATTAACCGTTATTTTAAAGTCGCCGCAAATTCTAATACTACCCGAAGGTTTACTGCTACTATAGGAGCTGCCCATTCACTAGTCGTGACGGGTACAATAATGCCTGCAAGTACCATACGGTCAATTTCTGTTTTAACGAGCTCCATCAAGGCGAAAGGAAGGGGATGTGGCTTACAAAATTTTGGACGTGCTCCTTGTTTTAAAAACAATTTAGCTTCAAAATCCTTACAGCATCCGAATTCTGGCTAAAATACACTGTGATAGCGCTCACAGATATCTCGAAAAATGTGCTTTGAGTCGGTGGTCGACTGCAGCATGTTACAAAAATTGTACTCGAAATTCTTCCACAATACTCTCACCTGAGCGTTACCTTTAATGTGTACTCTTTTATTTCTATAAGCTTTCAAAATTTGGCTAGTGGGCTGACATTCAGGTTCTCCAAGTTGCTTGTATGCTTTAAGTCCAATCATTGAACAAGTTGCTTCCGTATCAACCTGGAACTTCAAAGAAACATTATTTAGTGACAAAGAAACTAGATACATTTTGTTATGCTATTTTATTTGGAAACATGTTTCTTCCTCTACCACTCCTTGAACTGCTTCCACAAGGAATATGTTTTCCTGACGCTGGTGTGTGGTTTACATTTTGGTGTTGTTGCTGATGTTTTGCGCTCTTTTTAACAATCATGTTATTTTTCGTGGGACACACTGAGGAAATATAACCAATTTCCCCACATATTCGGCAAGTAGCACCTCTAACTGGACACTGCAAACGGGCATGACGAATGTTACAACCGGGACATGACCGTACCTTACATCTATCCGTGCATATTGTGAATAAGAATTACCTTGGCGATTGTCCTTATAAGACGAAAACGAACGCGAACATGAACGTCTGCAACCTTACGCGAACTGTGTTTGGTACACCTGACACGAGGAATCACCTTTAATCGCGAGCACGGATTTTTGAATTGATTCGTAAGTTTCTGCAATAGCTAGCACATCCGTTAAGCTTGGATTCGGTTTCTGTAGGGCAGCTGATCGTATGACATCATGTGGCTTATGAAGAACTATTATGTCCCGTATTAAATTTTCAACGAACGGTTCCTTGCAGTCACTTTTCCCACACAAAAATTCACAATCCCTAGCAGCACCACGTAAATCCTCGTACTTTTGATCTTCCTTCAAAATTAAACCGCGCAGCTTAAGCCCGTATGATACTACATTTTTTCCGCATTTTTATTGCTCTGAAAATGAAGTTAGAGCAGTACGCAAAATTACCTACTGAAATTCCCATTTGGTGTCAGTGTATACGCACTAACCTTATAAATGCGAAAATGTCAAAAAAATGCATTAAAAATGTATCTCAAACTACATTTTTCAGCCACTGGCAGCTTTTTTTTGACATTTCTGCATTAAAATTATAGGTTTGCCATTTGCGCCTGTTTTTATACCCTATCCTAAGGGTATATTAAGTTTGACACATAGTTTGTAACATAGAGAAATAATCGAGATAGACCCTATAAAGTATATATATTCGTGATCAGCATCAATAGCGAAATCGATTGAGCGATGACCGTCCGTCCGTCCGTCCGTCTGTCCGTATGTCACCGCTTTTTGGGCCTTAAATTTTGAGCTAGGACGATGAAATTTCATATCTGGGCTTCTGAGAAAAAGATACAGTACAAGTGTAAAAATTTTTGAAATCCGCCCACTGCCACGCCCACTTTTTCATAACTTCACAAAATTATATGAAACCGAAAAATTTTGTTAAGACCAAATATTTAGGCATTCAGATTCCCTACAATCCACCCATACAAAAGTTTTGGCCACGCCCACTTTTTGGGGGCGTTTTCAGCACAAAACCGATTTTTGGGCCTTAAATTTTTAACTAGGACGCTGAAATTTCATATCTGGGCTTCTGAGAAAAAGATACAGTACAAGTGTAAAATTTTTTTACATCCGCCCACTGCCACGCCTACTTTTTTATAACTTTGCTAAATTATATGAAACCGAAAAATTTTGTTTAGACCAAATATTTGGGTATTTAGATTCCCTACAATTCATCCATAGAACAGTTTTAGCCACGCCCACTTTTTGGGGGCGTTATCATCAAAAAACCTATTTTGATAAAATTTTACATGTAACATCCTCAAACGTTCGACATTATAGCTATATTTGAGTACAATATGCAATTTGGCCATGCCCACTTTATAGAGAGGAGGATAGGGTATCATACGATCCGTTCCAGACGGATTGTAGCTTTTCTGTATGTTTCTGTCTAGCTTTATTTGAAAATTAAGTGTGACTCATTTGATTTGTGTATGTTGCTTTGCAAAATGATTGCTTTCCTTTTCTTAAAAAACGTGTTTTCTCTTTTATGCAAAGCTGAAAACTAATGTATTTAAAATGCGGAAAAAATGTAGTATCATACGGGCTTAATACATGTGTTTTTTCGGCGAAATGATCAGTCAATTTATCTATTATTACGGCATATGTCTCATCTTAATTTTTTTTCCCGAAAACAATTTCTGAGTAAGTCCATATAACTTCGGACCGGCCCACGAAAGAAAAAATGCTCTCTTTTGATCATTGAGGCTAACGTTATAAGCACTGAAGTGTTGATTTAACTGATTGATGTACGATTTCCACGTTTGTTTTATTTGTCAAATGTAGCACAAATAGGAACTGCATTTTTTGTGCTTATCGCGTTTCCACTACTTTGACCATTTGAAGTTTCAATTAAGACTTTACCAACCAGAGATTTTTGATCACTCATCACTTGTCTCATCCACTCCTTGCTGTTGCTGTTGCTGTAGCAATGTTGAAAATTGAGCTATCAGCACTTTATCCATGATGCGATTATTAACCACGTAGGTTGTGATGGCCACCTACCCGGGGTAGCTGAGGATGATTTACATATGTATAAAATATTAAAAAAGAACAAAGACGTATCCATAAAATAACAATAAATAAATAAACAAATGTATACACTTAGCCTTTACTTTTTGTGGTGTGTACAAAAATAAACGATAACTCTTGTCAAGATATGACATTTGGTGAGGTAGGCCCATTCTCAATGGATAAAAAAAAATAGACACTCAAGTTATCGGTTGAGATATGAGCTAAATGGATAAGAGGTTGAAGTATTCAACCAAAGAGCAGGAAAAGCATAATACATTGTAGTTCATTATAGCGGCTATCCGGAATCGCCTGCTGATAGGTACCGTAGCTGGGAGCGGTGTATGGATGGCCTGAGCTCAGTGGAACTGGCTGCCAAAGTCAGTTCCAAAGTAAACGCTGTCCGGTGAAGAAAAAAAATATAGTGAAAAAAAAAAAAATATAGTGCAAAAAAAACAAAAATTTTTTTTTTAGTTTAGTAAAGTTATATATGTACATACATACTAAGTCCTATAAAGTACATAAGACGCAGTGAGTTCAATAAAATAACATACAGAAAAGCTACAATCCGTCTGGAACGGATCGTCTGATACCCTATCCTCCTCTCTATAAAGTGGGCGTGGCCAAACTGCATTTCGTACTCAAATATGGCTATAACATCGAACGTTTGAGGATGTTACATGTAAAATTTTATCAAAATCGGTTTTTTGATGAAAACGCCCCCAAAAAAGTGGGCGTGGCCAAAACTTTTGTATGAGTGGATTGTAGGGAGTCTGAATGCCTAAATATTTGGTCTTAACAAAATTTTTCGTTTTCATATAATTTAATGAAGTTGTGAAAAAGTGGGCGTGGCAGTGGGCGGATTTAAAAATTTTTTACACTTGTACTGTATCTTTTTCTCAGAAGCCCAGATATGAAATTTCATCGTCGTAGCTCAAAATTTAAGGCCCAAAAAGCGGTGACTTACGGACGGACGGACGGTCATCGCTCAATCGATTTCGCTATTGATGCTGATCACGAATATATATACTTTATAGGGTCTATCTCAATTATTTCTCTATGTTACAAACCATGTGTCAAACTTAATATACCCTTAGGATAGGGTATTCACTAAATTATATGAAACCGAAAAATTTTGTTAAGACCAAATATTTAGGCATTCAGATTCCCTACAATCCACCCATACATAAGTTTTGGCCACGCCCACTTTTTGGGGGCGTTTTTATCACAAAACCGATTTTTGGGCCTTAAATTTTTAACTAGGACGCTGAAATTTCATATCTGGGCTTCCAAGAAAAATATTCAATGCAAATGTAAAATTTTTTTACATCCGCCCACTGCCACGCCTACTTTTTTATAACTTCACTAAATTATATGAAACCGAAAAATTTTGTTAAGACCAAATATTTGGGTATTCAGATTCCCTACAATTCACCCATAGAACAGTTTTGGCCACGCCCACTTTTTGGGGCCGTTTTCATCGAAAAACCGATTTTCATAAAATTTTACATGTAACATCCTCAAACGTTCGACATTATAGCTATATTTGAGTACAAAATGCAATTTGGCCACGCCCAGAGAGAGGAGGATAGGGTATCATACGATTCGTTCCAGACGGATTGTAGCTTTTCTGTATGTTTTTTTGAATCTTTCGTAATCCAAATTCGGGATTTTATATTATATGCATAGTATCACTGTATATAAATCTAATAGTAGTATCACTTCAGGATATCGACACTAGCGCCTCTAACAAGCAAGGCAACTTTTTTCTCATTCGCTCCCAACTATCCATTTGCTCTTCCAGTCGCAGATATCAAGTAAGAAGAGAAGAAAGAGAACAAAGAGAAGAAAAGAGAACCAAACAAACACACAAAAAAAGATGGAAAGCGAAAATACAGAAAAAAAATAGATGATCGTTATGTGTCCTGTGAAGTTTCTGCCGTACACATACATACATATATACTTATATTGGTATGCTTTTCATTATCATGATTCTGGTGGTTAAGGGTTGGTCACCGCCATTGTATAACAAATCAGACAGATAAATTTGTTTGACTGGCAAATAGGTGTAAGAAAGATCATTTCTTCTTTCCCATTCTTACATATGTATGTATGTGCAGCTTTAACCTGTAATCTGTTTCCGTGTCAGACTTTGGGTGGATTTAAACTCCTTAAGAGCATAATAGGTGTGCCTTCAATATTTGTTTGTGTGAAGGAATACCCAGGGGTAATGTACCACCTCTTCCATATCTGTATAGAGTTGTTGCGTAATGTGTGTCCTGAAGTTTTCTGCCATATGATGTGTATACGTACTGTGCGCAGCTTTGACTTACTCTGGACATATGTATATGTATGTATGGATGTACATTTATAATTTTCCTTTTCTTGGTTTTGGCGGTTAAGGATTGGTTACAGCATTGCCCAACATAAAATCAAAAAATAATTTGATAGAAGAGAAACAAAAAACATACAGAAAAGCTACAATCCGTCTGGAACGGATCGTATGATACCCTATCCTCCTCTCTATAAAGCGGGCGTGGCCAAATTGCATTTTGTACTCAAATATAGCTATAATGTCGAACGTTTGAGGATGTTACATGTAAAATTTCATGAAAATCGGTTTTTTGATGAAAACGCCCCCAAAAAGTGGGCGTGACCAGAACTGTTCTATGGGAGAATTGTAGGGAATCTGTATACCTAAATATTTGGTCTTAACAAAATTTTTCGGTTTCATATAATTTAGTGAAGTTATAAAAAAGTAGGCGTGGCAGTGGGCGGATGTAAAAAAAATTTACATTTCTACTGTATCTTTTCGTCATAAGACCAGATATGAAATTTCAGCGTCCTAGTTAATAATTGAAGGCCCAAAACTCGGTTTTGTGATGAAAACGCCCCCAAAAAGTGGGCGTGGCCAAAACTTTTGTAGGGGTGGATTGTAGGGAATCTGAATGCCTAAATATTTGGTCTTAACAAAATTTTTCGGTTTCATATAATTTAGTGAAGTTATGAAAAATTGGGCGTGTCAGTGGGCGGATTTCAAAAATTTTTACACTTGTACTGTATCTTTTTCTCAGAAGCCCAGATATAAAATTTCATCGTCCTAGCTCAAAATTTAAGGCCCAAAAAGCGGTGACATACGGACGGACGGACGGACGGACGGTCATCGCTCAATCGATTTCGCTATTGATGCTGATCACGAATATATATACTTTATAGGGTCTATCTCGATTATTTCTCTATGTTACAAACTATGTGTCAAACTTAATATACCCTTAGGATAGGGTATAAACATATAGAATTGCTTGACTGGCAATTACCAAATTGTACGTTGTAAGAAAGTTAATTTTTAATTCAATATTCAGAGCAGTGAATATATATGTACATACATATGTAAGTACATTATATACATATTTGTTCCTTTTAAATTTTATATGTAAATAAATAAGCAAAGGATTTATAAGTGTGGCTACCCGATGTTCATACACAGATTGCAATAACGTTAAGAAATCGTTTTCTTTGTCATTTTTTCACATTCCGAATGACCAGCGAAGGGAAATTTGGTTAAAGCATTCTCAGAAAACAACTTTTTTTTTTTTTTGCGAAGAACTTGAAATATGTAATAATAAAGGTTCACAGACCATCATCGTGGAAAGACTTGTTTCGGCTTCTCTGAATCATTCAGTGTGTTTTAATAGTGCGAAAGTCCATGGACGAAAATCAACGGTCTCCCATAGCGGGAGATGCGGACAAACAAACAACAACAGCAAGTGCAACTGCAAGTCGAGCTACAGATATAGAACAGGAGTCTGCCGACGACGAGGAAGACTGCCCATACGTCTCCGACGGTGGGGAGGGTCGCTATACGGGTGAGAACAACACCTTCGCCAAACTAGCGTCCTCGGAGTCAGAGGACGAGGATGAGACACTGGAGAGCCTGAGCAGCAGCATCCAATTGCTGCAGCAAAAGGTAATCCAAATCAAGGCCAAACAAACAGCTAGAAGAAGAATGAAAGAACGCCAAGAAGAGCTTCAACTACAGCAGCAGAGACAACAGCAGCAACAACTACAACAAGAACAGCAACTGCAGCAGCCCAAGCAGCAACAACAAAAACAACCGCAACAACTGCAGCAGCAAAAACAACTGCAGCAGCCAAAGCAAAAGCTGCAAAAAATGCAGCAGCCGCAGCAGAAACAGCTGCAATCAAAACAGCAGCAGCTGACGTCAGTGTCGCAGCAGCAACAACAGCCACAGCAGAAACAACAGCAGCAGCAACAACAGCAGCAGAAACAACAGCAACAGCAGCAGAAACCGCAGCAGCAACAACCGCAGCAGCAACAACAGCAGCAGCAAATCCAGCAGCAACAACAACAGCAACAGAAGACAACAAAAGAAAGGGTGCCGCCAATCAACACTTTCAAGGTGGAACTTAAGGACACAATCGAATTATGTAAGTCGGCCATTGGCAACAATTTTTCAATCAAACGTTTTAATAAGGATAGACATTCGATTCAATGTAATACTGTAGAACAATATCACATTATTAAAAATTTGTTAAGGGACTCGACGACGGAGTTCTTCTCCTTCACCCCGAAAGGGGAAAAGCTGCATACTATGCTGCTGAAGGGGTTGGAACCGTCTTCTGAACCGGAGGAGATCCTCAAATTGCTTAGAGAAACAAAGTGCGACGGGCTCGAATTCGTAGGAGTTAAGCCATTCATTACAGCTAAGGCCAAAAGGGAGAACCGGAAACTTCCATTCTTCCTGGTTCAGCTGTCACCCAGCAGCAAACTGGATAGTCTAAGAGGCATTAAAGTCCTCGACTACCAGGTTGTAAGGTGGGAAAAATTAAGAGGGAGCGAGAGCATTCTCCAATGCGTTCGCTGCCAGAGGTTCGGGCACGCCGCGTCGAACTGCGATATGCAGCCTCGATGCGTGAAGTGTGGAAAGGACCACAAGACAGAAGAATGTCCGCTAGGTAAGGATAGGGCTTCAGATAGGGAGCAACTTTCATGTGCACTATGCAGGAACACGGGGCACACCGCTAATTATCGGGGTTGCCCTCAGTTCCAAGTTATTAGGAGATCAAACATGGCTCGTCAGCAGAAGATCGTGGTGAAGCGTTCACCTGGTCCCGCTCTTTCAAATCAAGTCGTCACACCCCAATTGACGTACGCCCAAATGGCGGCCGGTCAGGGTAAGACGCAAAAGCAACAGCCAAAGGCTGCTCCAAAGGCGTCAGTGTCTAAAGCACCTGAGGCGCAAGCTGACCTGATGGCTATCTTGCTCTCAATTCAAGGGCAGATGGGCCAGCTTCAACGTCAGATACAAGAGCAGGCGACGCGGGTGGATCAGATCTACGCGCTTCTGCCGGGCCTAACGCACCTCCAGTCGTAATGGGTACCACGGCGGAGATTCCCCTTAAGATCCTTGCGGTGAATGTGAATTCACTGATAAGGATAGAACGTAGAAACTCACTTTTTAAGTTGCTAGATGACGAAAATCCTGATTTGCTTTTGATTAGCGAAACTAAGCTAACTCAGAGACATAAATTAAGGAACAATAGATATGATATAGTAAGAAGAGACCGACCCAACTCCACTCAAGGAGTTGGTGTCGCGATCTTTATGCGTAAAGAGCTGCGATATAAAACAGTGTACAGTGGTGAAGAGCGAAGGTTCCAGGTGCTGGAAGCGTGTATCGTGTGCATCCCTCTCCGTAGCGGAAAGAAGATGTACGTGGTCGCAGTCTATGCGCCTGAAGCCACTCAACCTTCTTTATTTATTTCAGAGCTCGAGACACTTTTCCGATGCCTAAGGCTGGAGTCGGAGGAGAACTATTATCTCATGGCCGGAGATTTAAACGCGAAGCATAGGGATTGGGGAAATAATACGCCAAATTCTAGAGGGAACCTACTACTTAATTGGTGGGGTCAGCACAATGTCGAGTTTAGACTCAATGTGAAAGCATCGGATAGTCCGTCGTTTCCCAGAGGCGGCTCTTATCTGGACCTCATGCTGTTCGACGTACGGCTACAACTAACCGACACGGACCGACAAACGATTAACTGTCTGCACACTTTTGTGTACGACAGCGACCATTGCGGACTTAGTGTCGAAATAAGTATTCCCAACGAAATTGCGGAATTGGAAGAGTTTGTCCAAACGCATTCCTACAATTACAGTAGGACGCGCTGGACACGCTTCTCCCGAGTACTGACTAGAGCACTCTCCTCGAACTCGCTCTACCCACCGTCCAATAGGAATCTGTCAAACGAGGAGATTGACAGATACCTAAAGCAATTGGACGAGACAATCAAACGAACTATGGACAGTACGATACCTCGGTATCAACATACTGACAACGTAGATGTATTCCGCAACGCGACTATAGACGCACTACACCAACAAAAAAGTAGACTGTTGTCAAGATTAAAAACCTTGTACAGACAGTTTACTGACAGACAAAACTCGGAGGTTAGGACATTGAAGTCGTTGATCAAAAACCTCCAAAAATTGATCAAAGAAAATTACAGACTGACGGTGAATGCGTATTGGAACGGGAAGATTTCGGCGGTAAGAGCCAATAATCCCAGTATGTTCCCGCAAATCAATAAGATTTTTCGGAGGAATAACTTCAGCGACCTTCCGTGTCTTAAGATACCCCGAACGACGAACTACGAACAAATACTCATAACAGCTGGTATAGATCCAGATAACGCTGTCGAGGATGACGACTTCTTCGTGATAGAAGATCCGCAGGAGAAGGTTGAGGCTATAGGAGCGACTTTCCAGGAAGTGTACAAGGTGAATGAAAGCATTTACCCGAACCATGACCTGGATAATCGCGTCCTTGTGCACAACTTCTACCTTCGAAGTGATATGCAAGACTGGCGATCTGAGAACACTGGTTTCACCGTGTTCAATGAAGGTAACATGGCAAATAATGCCATCGCTGATGACAGGGTTCATCCCCCGTTCATTTCGAAGGTAGATCTCCAAACGATCTTCGTCTCATTAAGAACATTGTGCTCCGACATCTCCCTCTAGAAGCGGTGGACATATACACCACCCTGTTTATACCCTATCCTAAGGGTATATTAAGTTTGACACATAGTTTGTAACATAGAGAAATAATCGAGATAGAACCTGTAAAGTATATATATTCGTGATCAGCATCAATAGCAAAATCGATTGAGCGATGACCGTCCGTCCGTCCGTATGTCACCGCTTTTTGGGCCATAAATTTTGAGCTAGGACGATGAAATTTCATATCTGGGCTTCTGAGAAAAAGATACAGTACAAGTGTAAAAATTTTTGAAATCCGCCCACTGCCACGCCTACTTTTTCATAACTTCACTAAATTATATGAAACCGAAAAATTTTGTTAAGACCAAATATTTAGGTATACAGATTCCCTCACCCATAGAACAGTTTTGGTCACGCCCACTTTTTGGGGGCCTTTTCATCAAAAAACCGATTTTGATAAAATTTTACATGTAACATCCTCAAACGTTCGAGGTTATAGCCATATTTGAGTACAAAATGCAATTTGGCCCCGCGAACTTTATAGAGAGGAGGATAGGGTATCATACGATCCGTTCCAGACGGATTGTAGCTTTTCTGTATGTTTAACAATGCGTTGAATAATGCACATTATCCGGCGCATTGGAAAACAGCAGTGGTGCATCCCATTCCCAAAAGGGGAAAAGATACATCCAATCCGGCAAATCTCCGGTCGATAAGTCTCCTTCCGAACATTAGCAAGATATTCGAAAAAGTGATCCATAGAGCCTTGAATAAGTGGGTTGAGGACAGAAATATAATCCCGGACAACCAATTCGGTTTCAAGGCGGGGCATGATACCCTACATGCCGCGTCTAAACTGGTTTCGGATGTCCAATGGAATAAAAGCAAGAAACAATGCACGGGTGCCTGCCTAATTGACTTGGAAAAGGCCTTCGATACCGTATGGTTAGAGGGACTCTTTTACAAGTTGAGTAGGCTGGGTATAAGTAAACCACTGCTGTACACTCTTTATAACATGCTCACCAGTAGACAGTTCGTTGTGAAAAATGGCAACGTGACTTCTGCTGGTGTATTTCAAACTAAAAATGGTCTGCAACAGGGTGCAGTTATTTCGCCTATCCTTTTTAACATTTACACTAGCGATCTCATAGGTTCTCTTCACCATGCTATTGCGTACGCAGACGACTTGATTGCGTACAGGTCAGGTCCAAAGATCGAGGTCATTACAATACTCTTACAACGTGACTTCGAGACGATCCAGCGATATTGCGATGACTGGAAGTTGAAGATCAACTTTCAGAAGTCGGAAACCATCCTGTTCAGAACGCCGTTATCTGGGGCCTCGAGGGACACCAGAAAGAATTGGCGAAAGTTCTCCATCGTGGGACCGCACGGACAACCATTGGCGAGCAGAAGTGTAGTCAGATACCTTGGGATCTGGCTAGATCAGTATCTATATTTTAACAAACATATAGATGCTGCTCTGGCCAGAGCCAAAGCTGCTTTTGCCCTTACAAAGAGACTGTTTTATAGCAGCCAACTCGATGCAAGGGTGAAGGTCATCTGCTACACGGCCCTTATAAGGCCAATGCTTACCTATGGATGTCCGGTGTGGTTTAACGTTAGAGCAAACTTAATGGAAAAGATTCGGGTGTTTGAGAGGGCTTGTCTCCGGGCTTGCCTTCATTTGTACAGAACACCAGAGTCTGAGTACAAAAAATTCTATTCCAATGAGGTCCTTTATAACAAAGCGAATCTTATCAGAGTGGACAATTTCCTGGTGAAGTTGATTCGAGGTCATATTGCAAGAGCAATGAACTCGACCAATAACCTGATCTTTGGGGCTTACTACCCCAATGAAATGTACCATGAGAGGGTGCGCCTTAACGGCTTGGTCCCCCCAGAGGCATTCCTCTATTTCGACGGACAAGGTCTGATCCAGGACAGAGCGGGGTTTCCGCTTATCTTCCACGTCGCCAGAAAAGCTGTTGATAGGCGACTCAACTACGAGCGAGGCGTAGCACAGAGCGATGAGGAGCGTCTCCGATTCAGTAGGTCGGTGTCGGGGCGCGATGTTAAAGACATAGAAAAACATACAGAAAAGCTACAATCCGTCTGGAACGGATCGTATGATACCCTATCCTCCTCTCTATAAAGTGGTCATGGCCAAATTGCATTTTGTATGTACTCAAATATAGCTATAATGTCGAACGTTTGAGGATGTTACATGTAAAATTTTATCAAAATAGGTTTTTTGATGATAACGCCCCCAAAAAGTGGGCGTGGCCAAAACTTTTGTATGGGTGGATTGTAGGGAATCTGAATGCCTAAATATTTGGTCTTAACAAAATTTTTCGGTTTCACATAATTTAGTGAAGTTATAAAAAAGTAGGCGTGGCAGTGGGCGGATGTAAAAAAATTTTACACTTGTACTGTATCTTTTTCTTGGAAGCCCAGATATAAAATTTCAGCGTCCTAGTTAAAAATTTAAGGCCCAAAAATCGGTTTTGTGATGAAAACGCCCCCAAAAAGTGGGCGTGGCCAAAACTTTTGTATGGGTGGATTGTAGGGAATCTGAATGCCTAAATATTTGGTCTTAACAAAATTTTTCGGTTTCATATAATTTAGTGAAGTTATAAAAAAATAGGCGTGGCAGTGGGCGGATTTCAAAAATTTTTACACTTGTACTGTATCTTTTTCTCGGAAGCCCAGATATCAAATTTCATCGTCCTGGCTCAAAATTTAAGTCCCAAAAAGCGGTGACATACGGACGGACGGACGGACGGACGGACGGTCATCGCTCAATCGATTTCGCTATTGACGCTGATCACGAATATATATACTTTATAGGGTCTATCTCGATTATTTCTCTATGTTACAAACTATGTGTCAAACTTAATATACCCTTAGGATAGGGTATAAACAGCATCAGAAATTCTGGTGGCTTTGTGAACGAGAGGGAACTCCCTAGTCGATCCCTTTCAATCCTGGCTAGCCCTTGTAGGGCACGCTGGCCATTTTACTTATATATTTATTTATTTATTTATTTATATATTTAGCCTGGCCGGCTTACGTAGTTTTAAGTCCATGTTTAAGTGTTGTCTTTTGTTGCTGTCCTTAGATGTAAGTTAGGTTAAGACATAAACACAGCACTTGAAAAAAAAAAAAAAAAAACATACAGAAAAGCTACAATCCGTCTGGAACGGATCGTATGATACCCTATCCTCCTCTCTATAAAGTGGGCGTGTCCAAATTGCATTTTGTACTCAAATATGGCTATAACCTCGAACGTTTGAGGATGTTACATGTAAAATTTTATCAAAATCGGTTTTTTTATGAAAACGCCCCCAAAACGTGGGCGTGGCCAAAACTCCTCTATGGGTGAATTGTAGGGAATCTAAATACCCAAATATTTGGTCTTAACAACATTTTTCGGTTTCATATAATTTAGTGAAGTTATAAAAAAGTAGGCGTGGCAGTGGGCGGATGTAAAAATTTTTTACACTTGTACTGTATCTTTTTCTTGGAAGCCCAGATATGAAATTTCAGCGTCCTAGTTAAAAATTTAAGGCCCAAAAATCGGTTTTGTGATGAAAACGCCCCCAAAAAGTGGGCGTGGCCAAAACTTTTGTATGGGTGGATTGTAGGGAATCTGAATGCCTAAATATTTGGTCTTAACAAAATTTTTCGGTTTCATATAATTTAGTGAAGTTATGAAAAAGTGGGCGTGGCAGTGGGCGGATTTCAAAAATTTTTACACTTGTACTGTATCTTTTTCTCAGAAGCCCAGATATGAAATTTCATCGTCCTAGCTCAAAATTTAAGGCCCAAAAAGCGGTGACATACGGACGGACGGACGGACGGACGGACGGACGGACGGACGGACGGACGGTCATCGCTCAATCGATTTCGCTATTGATGCTGATCACGAATATATATACTTTATAGGGTCTATCTCGATTATTTCTCTATGTTACAAACTATGTGTCAAACTTAATATACCCTTAGGATAGGGTATAAAAAGAGCACAGCACTAAAATCAAAAAAAAACATACAGAAAAGCTACAATCCGTCTGGAACGGATCGTATGATACCCTATCCTCCTCTCTATAAAGTGGGCATGGCCAAATTGCATATTGTACTCAAATATAGCTATAATGTCGAACGTTTGAGGATGTTACATGTAAAATTTTATCAAAATAGGTTTTTTGATGATAACGCCCCCAAAAAGTGGGCCTGGCCAAAACTGTTCTATGGGTGAATTGTAGGGAATCTAAATACCCACATATTTGGTCTTAACAAAAATTTTCGGTTTCATATAATTTAGTAAAGTTATAAAAAAGTAGGCGTGGCAGTGGGCGGATGTAAAAAAATTTTAAACTTTTACTGTATCTTTTTCTTGGAAGCCCAGATATGAAATTTCAGCGTCCTAGTTAAAAATTTAAGGCCCAAAAATCGGTTTTGCGATGAAAACGCCCCCAAAAAGTGGGCGTGGCCAAAACTTTTGTATGGGTGGATTGTAGGGAATCTGAATGCCTAAATATTTGGTCTTAACAAAATTTTTCGGTTTCATATAATTTAGTGAAGTTATAAAAAAGTAGGCGTGGCAGTGGCCGGATTTCAAAATTGTGTCAAACTATGTGTCAAACTTAATATACCCTTAGGATAGGGTATAAAAAAAAGTGTTAGTGAGTGTACATATGTTTTGGCATGTTTTATGTTATTTTGTGGTAGGTACTGTCAACGGTGGATTCAAGAATTCACCCCATTTCCGACGAGCTTAAGCTGCGCATAGCAAGCATGCCACGTCCTCCACGTCCTCCACAGACGACACCCTTTCCCTTTCCGGTTTCCATCCATCCTTAGGCCGCGTCCTCATCCATGTATCCTCTCCAATTCAAATCCTAACCGTCCTTTTCTACTTTAAAACCCACCTATTATAAAAATGGCGCCCAACATTGTCCTTGTCTTCTGTACTTATGTGTAGTTCTTTTGTCCACAATTGTTCTGGTTGCCAACACCAGGGAACTCATAAGTCTTCATTTGACCAGTTTATTAACATGTCATAATGAAATGCGATGAGTATCTCTGATGTTGACAACAAAAACAATTGGAAACTGTAACTGTCTTGTCTCATCTATCTTTTCTACATCTTTTCTTTGTATTTTACTCTTCTATTCAAAATTTAAATTTTCATTTCTTCCGTTTCGTCTCGTTTATTACCACTGATGCAGTGGCCATATTTGGTATCCTGTACCATAACATGTTGCACTGTCTCGTGTTTATTCCTACTTTTGTGTGTTGTCAATCTTTCCGCTTCAAGTCTTCCAACAGTTGCCTATGTGGTTGGATTGGAATTGCGGAAGCGGAGGAAAATGCAGCGATGTATGTCCATGTCCTCTTTTATTTTTGTTTTGTTTTTTTTTTCACCACACTGAGGGATTCAAAAATTCGTCCGTCTGCAGTTCATTACTTTTGAATGTCGCGACGAAGCCACGATACGCCACAGCAACAATAACACCGAAGCAACCGTATCCCCGAAACACCCCCAATCTGAAATGCAAAATAAAATATAAAAAAAAGGCAGAATTTAACAAATTTTCTCTGATTTCATTTATTAAAACATCATTCATTTAAACTTATACAACAACCATACATATTACATTTTGTTTCATATTTATTTGGTTTCATATTTATTTCTTACATACCCATTAATATTTTCTTTTGGTTCGTTTTTTTTTGTTTTCTTCATATTTATTTTCGTTCATATATTTATATTTATTTACATATATTATTATTTATTTATTTATTACTATTTATTTACATATATATAACGCATAGTTCAATAATAGTAATTACACATATTATTCTATACCAGATTTTAGTTTGTTTTTTTTTTGTTCCATATCACTTCCGAAATAGTCCGTCTATACGAAAGATGAATTTATCTGAGAAGGAATTAGTGTTTAAAATAATTAGAAGGGCAAACTTATTCGACAATAATAGAAGAGTTACCCGTTCACAGGATAGGTCAGTAGTCACTATGTCGAACGAACAACATAGTCCACCAGCTCAGGCCATGACTCAGCGTCATAATCCACCCATATGTGAGCTGCCAGCCAGTTCAGGTGTTCCCGTGTCCGTCAGCCATTCCAGCGGTTCCTCTGATTCAGTTACAGCTCCATCCTACAGCAGTCTTGGTCATTTAGGGGCGGCCTCACTTGAGGCTCAAAATGACAGCGTTAGCACAATCGTCGGGCAACCTAAAGAGCAAATACCAAGTAACAATCCAAATAGGGAAGAGAATGTAAATATACCACCTGACCTAAAAACATACATCAATTTGATGGTTGTCAATGCATTTTCTTCATACCAAAGTCCTATTAAGGAAGAAATTTCAGATAGCCTAAAAAGGGAAATGAAAACTAGTTTGTTAGAGTTCATGAGCGAGATAAATCTAATTACTCACCCCACTCCTAGGCCAGAAGAGACAGTCCGAAAGACAACAGTGAACCAAGGCGCCTTTCCCAAGAACACTTTTCAAGGTCAACCAACTCGGCAAACGCAGGCAACCCAGTTAGATCCATCGTCAAAGGCATTTGTACCCCCTGGACATCATGTCCACCGGAATCCGAGGAGGTCAAACGATGGGATACGTTACCAAAATACCCAACATCAAAATCAAGTATCATACCATCAGCCTCGATATGTTCAGGTCAGCAGAGTCCGCCAACTAATTCTGTCGAGGCGAACTCACATCAAAGTGTAAGGGGTCCTATTAAAATCGATAAATGAGGAATTAGCTTTGATGGCAAATCAGAAACACTTACCGTAGAAGATTTTATATTCCGGTTAGAAGCACTGCAAAGCCAATACGAATGTTCCTGGGCAGAGATCTTAAGGGATTTCCACTTATTGCTCTCGGGGACTGCTTATAATTGGTTTTGGCAATTTCAAAGGACCAACTACCGCCCGGATTGGCCAATGCTACGTGATGCTTTAATGCGCCAATTTCGCAACGCCAAGTCCGAATTCGAAATTATGCGGGATATTATGGATCGTAAGCAGAGTCCCTGGGAATCCAGCGATGAGTTCTTTGCATTGATCTATCTCCAGATTAAGATTTCAGCTCAGGATACAAGTACCAGATGCAGAGTTAGTACGTATTCTGAAGCATAATCTCAATGATAAGGTAGGCAGGCTCGTTTATCCAATGGCCATCTTCACAATGGATCAGCTGAGGTATGCCTGTAAGGATGCAGAAAATGCGTTTCCGAGCGGGGACGCACCTAAACATCACAGAAGCCAGCCAAAATATACGGCAAACGAGCTGCAGTGCAACGAAAACGAGTATTTCCAGGATGATCACATTGCAGCTGTGCAGTTTTCCGGCACTCGCCCGAAATCAGCCATGAGGAAGGCGGTTGATCCGAAAATTTGGATTTGCTGGAACTGTCGCGTTGAAGGTCATTCTTTCATGGACTGTCCTTCCACTATACGCAATATATTTTGCTATCGTTGTGGACTGGAGGGGGTGATAACTCCAAAATGTCGGCGATCCAATCCGGACTCAGACCCCCGAACAATTATAACAAAAGATATCGAAACACAAACAGAAGTAGGTAGTAAAACTAAAATAGTAATTCTAGAGAGATTAGATAATAAGCATAATAAATCAAATTTAGAGAAGGTGAGAGTAATTAGGCCACTGCACGTTAGGATTAAGGAATACTATGCAGCTAGAGATAGAATTTTTAAGGGCTATAAAAGTTTTACATCCAAAACCATCCTCAAAACGAGAGCCAGGAAGGAAATAAGAAAGGCGATATCTTCCACAATAATAGATACTCCGACTGATCCGAGGCCATATGCAGGGATTGAAATAGCAGGCAAGGAAGTATTTGGGCTACTAGACAGCGGAGCCAGTGTTAGTATCCTGGGGAAAAATTGTATAGGTTTCGCAGAGACACTGCATTTAAAGTATTACCTTTTAATTCGGGTGTTAAAACGGCGGATGGAAAATCCCAATCAATTGTAGGTCGAATACGAGCCCTAGTAAAGTATAAGGATCGAGAACATGCCTAGTACCATTGTATATAAATCTAATAGTAGTATCACTTGAGGATATCGGCACTAGCGCCTCTAACAAGCAAGGCAACTTTTTTCTCATTCGCTCCCAACTATCCATTTGCTCTTACAGTCGCAGATATCAAGTAAGAAGAGAAGAAAGAGAACAAAGAGAAACATACAGAAAAGCTACAATCCGTCTGGAACGGATCGTATGATACCCTATCCTCCTCTCTATAAAGTAGGCGTGGCCAAATTGCATTTTGTACTCAAATATAGCTATAATGTCGAACGTTTGAGGATGTTACATGTAAAATTTTATCAAAATAGGTTTTTTGATGATAACGCCCCCAAAAAGTGGGCGTGGCCAAAACTCTTCTATGGGTGAATTGTAGGGAATCTAAATACCCAAATATTTGGTCTTAACAAAATTTTTCGGTTTCATATAATTTAGTGAAGTTATGAAAAAGTGGGCGTGGCAGTGGGCGGATTTCAAAAATTTTTACACTTGTACTGTATCTTTTTCTCAGAAGCCCAGATATGAAATTTCATCGTCCTAGCTCAAAAGCGGTGACATACGGACGGACGCACGGACGGACGGTCATCGCTCAATCGATTTCGCTATTGATGCTGATCACGAATATATATACTTTATAGGGTCTATCTCGATTATTTCTCTATGTTACAAACTATGTATCAAACTTAATATACCCTTAGGATAGGGTATAAAAATGGGATTGTAGATAGTATTTTTCAGGGGGTGGATTAGGGGAAGGTAAGACTTCTTCGGTGGATGGCTTGAGGGTGCGACGATGACGACTTTTGGGGAAATCCACAATTTAAGGCCAAGGATTTCCAGGTTGGGTCTGCTCTGGCCACGCTGCACTTCCATCAGCAGCGCCCACGGTGTGGAGAAGTCCGTCTGCTGTAAACCAAAAAAAAAACATACAGAAAAGCTACAATCCGTCTGGAACGGATCGTATGATACCCTATCCTCCTCTCTATAAAGTGGTCATGGCCAAATTGCATATTGTACTCAAATATAGCTATAATGTCGAACGTTTGAGGATGTTACATGTAAAATTTTATCAAAATAGGTTTTTTGATGATAACGTCCCCAAAAAGTGGGCGTGGCCAAAACTTTTGTATGGGTGGATTGTAGGGAATCTGAATGCCTAAATATTTGGTCTTAACAAAATTTTTCGGTTTCACATAATTTAGTGAAGTTATAAAAAAGTAGGCGTGGCAGTGGGCGGATGTAAAAAAATTTTACACTTTTACTGTATCTTTTTCTTGGAAGCCCAGATATGAAATTTCAGCGTCCTAGTTAAAAATTTAAGGCCCAAAAATCGGTTTTGTGATGAAAACGCCCCCAAAAAGTGGGCGTGGCCAAAACTTTTGTATGGGTGGATTGTAGGGAATCTGAATGCCTAAATATTTGGTCTTAACAAAATTTTTCGGTTTCATATAATTTAGTGAAGTTATAAAAAAGTAGGCGTGGCAGTGGGCGGATTTCAAAATTGTGTCAAACTATGTGTCAAACTTAATATACCCTTAGGATAGGGTATAAAAAAAAGTGTTAGTGAGTGTACATATGTTTTGGCATGTTTTATGTTATTTTGTGGTAGGTACTGTCAACGGTGGATTCAAGAATTCACCCCATTTCCGACGAGCTTAAGCTGCGCATAGCAAGCATGCCACGTCCTCTACGTCCTCCACAGACGACACCCTTTCCCTTTCCGGTTTCCATCCATCCTCTTCATTATCCTCTCCAATTCAAATCCTAACCGTCCTTTCCTACTTTAAAACCCACCTATTATAAAAATGGCGCCCAACGTTGTCCTTGTCTTCTGTACTTATGTGTAGTTCTTTTGTCCACAATTGTTCTGGTTGCCAACACCAGGGAACTCATAAGTCTTCATTTGACCAGTTTATTAACATGTCATAATGAAATGCGATGAGTATCTCTGATGTTGACAACAAAAACAATTGGAAACTGTAACTGTCTTGTCTCATCTATCTTTTCTACATCTTTTCTTTGTATTTTACTCTTCTATTCAAAATTTAAATTTTCATTTCTTCCGTTTCGTCTCGTTTATTACCACTGATGCAGTGGCCATATTTGGTATCCTGTACCATAACATGTTGCACTGTCTCGTGTTTATTCCTACTTTTGTGTGTTGTCAATCTTTCCGCTTCAAGTCTTCCAACAGTTGCCTATGTGGTTGGATTGGAATTGCGGAAGCGGAGGAAAATGCAGCGATGTATGTCCATGTCCTCTTTTATTTTTGTTTTGTTTTTTTTTTCACCACACTGAGGGATTCAAAAATTCGTCCGTCTGCAGTTCATTACTTTTGAATGTCGCGACGAAGCCACGATACGCCACAGCAACAATAACACCGAAGCAACCGTATCCCCGAAACACCCCCAATCTGAAATGCAAAATAAAATATAAAAAAAAGGCAGAATTTAACAAATTTTCTCTGATTTCATTTATTAAAACATCATTCATTTAAACTTATACAACAACCATACATATTACATTTTGTTTCATATTTATTTGGTTTCATATTTATTTCTTACATACCCATTAATATTTTCTTTTGGTTCGTTTTTTTTTGTTTTCTTCATATTTATTTTCGTTCATATATTTATATTTATTTACATATATTATTATTTATTTATTTATTACTATTTATTTACATATATATAACGCATAGTTCAATAATAGTAATTACACATATTATTCTATACCAGATTTTAGTTTGTTTTTTTTTTGTTCCATATCACTTCCGAAATAGTCCGTCTATACGAAAGATGAATTTATCTGAGAAGGAATTAGTGTTTAAAATAATTAGAAGGGAAAACTTATTCGACAATAATAGAAGAGTTACCCGTTCACAGGATAGGTCAGTAGTCACTATGTCGAACGAATAACATAGTCCACCAGCTCAGGCCATGACTCAGCGTCATAATCCACCCATATGTGAGCTGCCAGCCAGTTCAGGTGTTCCCGTGTCCGTCAGCCATTCCAGCGGTTCCTCTGATTCAGTTACAGCTCCATCCTACAGCAGTCTTGGTCATTTAGGGGCGGCCTCACTTGAGGCTCAAAATGACAGCGTTAGCACAATCGTCGGGCAACCTAAAGAGCAAATACCAAGTAACAATCCAAATAGGGAAGAGAATGTAAATATACCACCTGACCTAAAAACATACATCAATTTGATGGTTGTCAATGCATTTTCTTCATACCAAAGTCCTATTAAGGAAGAAATTTCAGATAGCCTAAAAAGGGAAATGAAAACTAGTTTGTTAGAGTTCATGAGCGAGATAAATCTAATTACTCACCCCACTCCTAGGCCAGAAGAGACAGTCCGAAAGACAACAGTGAACCAAGGCGCCTTTCCCAAGAACACTTTTCAAGGTCAACCAACTCGGCAAACGCAGGCAACCCAGTTAGATCCATCGTCAAAGGCATTTATACCCCCTGGACATCATGTCCACCGGAATCCGAGGAGGTCAAACGATGGGATACGTTACCAAAATACCCAACATCAAAATCAAGTATCATACCATCAGCCTCGATATGTTCAGGTCAGCAGAGTCCGCCAACTAATTCTGTCGAGGCGAACTCACATCAAAGTGTAAGGGGTCCTATTAAAATCGATAAATGAGGAATTAGCTTTGATGGCAAATCAGAAACACTTACCGTAGAAGATTTTATATTCCGGTTAGAAGCACTGCAAAGCCAATACGAATGTTCCTGGGCAGAGATCTTAAGGGATTTCCACTTATTGCTCTCGGGGACTGCTTATAATTGGTTTTGGCAATTTCAAAGGACCAACTACCGCCCGGATTGGCCAATGCTACGTGATGCTTTAATGCGCCAATTTCGCAACGCCAAGTCCGAATTCGAAATTATGCGGGATATTATGGATCGTAAGCAGAGTCCCTGGGAATCCAGCGATGAGTTCTTTGCATTGATCTATCTTCAGATTAAGATCTCAGCTCAGGATACAAGTACCAGATGCAGAGTTAGTACGTATTCTGAAGCATAATCTCAATGATAAGGTAGGCAGGCTCGTTTATCCAATGGCCATCTTCACAATGGATCAGCTGAGGTATGCCTGTAAGGATGCAGAAAATGCGTTTCCGAGCGGGGACGCACCTAAACATCACAGAAGCCAGCCAAAATATACGGCAAACGAGCTGCAGTGCAACGAAAACGAGTATTTCCAGGATGATCACATTGCAGCTGTGCAGTTTTCCGGCACTCGCCCGAAATCAGCCATGAGGAAGGCGGTTGATCCGAAAATTTGGATTTGCTGGAACTGTCGCGTTGAAGGTCATTCTTTCATGGACTGTCCTTCCACTATACGCAATATATTTTGCTATCGTTGTGGACTGGAGGGGGTGATAACTCCAAAATGTCGGCGATCCAATCCGGACTCAGACCCCCGAACAATTATAACAAAAGATATCGAAACACAAACAGAAGTAGGTAGTAAAACTAAAATAGTAATTCTAGAGAGATTAGATAATAAGCATAATAAATCAAATTTAGAGAAGGTGAGAGTAATTAGGCCACTGCACGTTAGGATTAAGGAATACTATGCAGCTAGAGATAGAATTTTTAAGGGCTATAAAAGTTTTACATCCAAAACCATCCTCAAAACGAGAGCCAGGAAGGAAATAAGAAAGGCGATATCTTCCACAATAATAGATACTCCGACTGATCCGAGGCCATATGCAGGGATTGAAATAGCAGGCAAGGAAGTATTTGGGCTACTAGACAGCGGAGCCAGTGTTAGTATCCTGGGGAAAAATTGTATAGGTTTCGCAGAGACACTGCATTTAAAGTATTACCTTTTAATTCGGGTGTTAAAACGGCGGATGGAAAATCCCAATCAATTGTAGGTCGAATACGAGCCCTAGTAAAGTATAAGGATCGAGAACATGCCTAGTACCATTGTATATAAATCTAATAGTAGTATCACTTGAGGATATCGGCACTAGCGCCTCTAACAAGCAAGGCAACTTTTTTCTCATTCGCTCCCAACTATCCATTTGCTCTTACAGTCGCAGATATCAAGTAAGAAGAGAAGAAAGAGAACAAAGAGAAACATACAGAAAAGCTACAATCCGTCTGGAACGGATCGTATGATACCCTATCCTCCTCTCTATAAAGTAGGCGTGGCCAAATTGCATTTTGTACTCAAATATAGCTATAATGTCGAACGTTTGAGGATGTTACATGTAAAATTTTATCAAAATAGGTTTTTTGATGATAACGCCCCCAAAAAGTGGGCGTGGCCAAAACTCTTCTATGGGTGAATTGTAGGGAATCTAAATACCCAAATATTTGGTCTTAACAAAATTTTTCGGTTTCATATAATTTAGTGAAGTTATGAAAAAGTGGGCGTGGCAGTGGGCGGATTTCAAAAATTTTTACACTTGTACTGTATCTTTTTCTCAGAAGCATAGATATGAAATTTAAGCGTCCTAGTTAAAAATTTAAGGCCCAAAAATCGGTTTTGTGTTGAAAACGCCCCCAAAAAGTGGGCGTGGCCAAAACTTTTGTATGGGTGGATTGTAGGGAATGCGAATGCCTAAATATTTGGTCTTAACAAAATTTTTGGGTTTCATATAATTTAGTGAAGTTATGAAAAAGTGGGCGTGGCAGTGGGCGGATTTAAAAAATTTTTACACTTGTACTGTATCTTTTTCTCAGAAGCCCAGATATGAAATTTCATCGTCCTAGCTCAAAATTTAAGGCCCAAAAAGTGGTGACATACGGACGGACGGACGGACGGACGGAAGGACGGACGGACGGACGGTCATCGCTCTATCGATTTCGCTATTGATGCTGATCACGAATATATATACTTTATAGGGTCTATCTCGATTATTTCTCTATGTTACAAACTATGTGTCAAACTTAATATACCCTTAGGATAGGGTATAAAAAACATACAGAAAAGCTACAATCCGTCTGGAACTGATCGTATGATACCCTATCCTCCTCTCTCTGGGCGTGGCCAAATTGCATTTTGTACTCAAATATAGCTATAATGTCGAACGTTTGAGGATGTTACATGTAAAATTTTATGAAAATCGGTTTTTCGATGAAAACGGCCCCAAAAAGTGGGCGTGGCCAAAACTGTTCTATGGGTGAATTGTAGGGAATCTGAATACCCAAATATTTGGTCTTAACAAAATTTTTCGGTTTCATATAATTTAGTGAAGTTATAAAAAAGTAGGCGTGGCAGTGGGCGGATGTAAAAAAATTTTACACTTGTACTGTATCTTTTTCTTGGAAGCCCAGATATGAAATTTCAGCGTCCTAGTTAAAAATTTAAGGCCCAAAAATCGGTTTTGTGATAAAAACGCCCCCAAAAAGTGGGCGTGGATAAAACTTATGTATGGGTGGATTGTAGGGAATCTGAATGCCTAAATATTTGGTCTTAACAAACTTTTTCGGTTTCATATAATTTAGTGAAGTTATGAAAAAGTGGGCGTGGCAGTGGGCGGATTTCAAAAATTTTTACACTTGTACTGTATCTTTTTCTCAGAAGCCCAGATATGAAATTTCATCGTCCTAGCTCAAAATTTAAGGCCCAAAAAGCGGTGACATACGGACGAACGGACGGACGGACGGACGGTCATCGCTCAATCGATTTCGCTATTGATGCTGATCACGAATATATATACTTTATAGGGCCTATCTCGATTATTTCTCTATGTTACAAACTATGTGTCAAACTTAATATACCCTTAGGATAGGGTATAAAAAGAGAACCAAATAAACACGCAAAAAAAGGTGGAAAGCGAAAATACAGGAAAAACATACAGAAAAGCTACAATCCGTCTGGAACGGATCGTATGATACCCTATCCTCCTCTCTATAAAGTGGGCGTGGCCAAATTGCATTTTGTACTCAAATATAGCTATAATGTCGAACGTTTGAGGATGTTACATGTAAAATTTTATCAAAATAGGTTTTTTTATGATAACGCCCCCAAAAAGTGGGCGTGGCCAAAACTGTTCTATGGGTGAATTGTAGGGAATCTAAATACCCAAATATTTGGTCTTAACAAAATTTTTCGGTTTCATATAATTTAGTGAAATTATAAAAAAGTGGGCGTGGCAGTGGGCGGATGTAAAAAAAATTTACACTTGTACTGTATCTTTTTCTTGGAAGCCCAGATATGAAATTTCAGCGTCCTAGTTAAAAATTTAAGGCCCAAAAATCGGTTTTGTGATAAAAACGCCCCCAAAAAGTGGGCGTGGATAAAACTTATGTATGGGTGGATTGTAGGGAATCTGAATGCCTAAATATTTGGTCTTAACAAAATTTTTCGGTTTCATATAATTTAGTGAAGTTATGAAAAAGTGGGCGTGGCAGTGGGCGGATTTAAAAAATTTTTACACTTGTACTGTATCTTTTTCTCAGAAGCCCAGATATGAAATTTCAGCGTCCTAAAAACGCCCCCAAAAAGTGGGCGTGGCCAAAACTTTTGTATGGGTGGATTGTAGGGAATCTGAATGCCTAAATATTTGGTCTTAACAAAATTTTTCGGTTTCATATAATTTAGTGAAGTTATGAAAAAGTGGGCGTGGCAGTGGGCGGATTTCAAAAATTTTTACACTTGTACTGTATCTTTTTCTCAGAAGCAAAGATATGAAATTTCATCGTCCTAGCTCAAAATTTAAGGCCCAAAAAGCGGTGACATACGGACGGACGGACGGACGGACGGACGGTCATCGCTCAATCGATTTCGCTATTGATGCTGATCACGAATATATATATTTTATAGGTTCTATCTCGATTATTTCTCTATGTTACAAACTATGTGTCAAACTTAATATACCCACAGTTGGAACTATTCTTGAAGTTTCAACTGCAGTAAAAGAGGTTCAAAATGATTCGCCTCCATTAACAGTAAATAAAATTATAGTTTATGAAATTGTTATATCTATGTACATACATACATACATGCATACATACTTATGTATTAAATGTATATTATATCCCTTTGAATGCATGTGCAATAATAGAATTTATGAAGTTGTGATAGAGGAATACACCTACTGGGGACACTTAAAAAAAAACGCATCTAGTATTTTATCCCACTGCGTGATGTGGAAAGAATACAAGAATATATGTACATACATACATACATATGTAAATAATTACATATGGAACTACATTTCTAGGTATAAATAGTCACATATGTATCTACATATAGTTAGGGGCAATAAAAAAATATTCAGCATAATCCGTATTGGTAACCGCAATTTACTCCAAAAAGGAAAAAAAAGGTTGTTTTCATCAATTTGTCATTTCAATCCAATGTTTGTAATTAAATAAAATAAATCTGTTGTGTGGTACAAAACATTAGAATACGTATTAAATATTTACATTGATTAATACATACACATACATATGAATTAACAAGAAGAAAAGCATTTGCATTTGCATTAACATTCAAATCTACAATATTGCAACGTCGCTAATTCCCGCATAGAAATAATAAAATGTGGCAACGTTTGAGTGTGTGTGCAATTGTGTATATTGCAGAAAAATAACTTCATTCATAATTAAGGTAAACACAAAAAAATACAAAAACAAAACACGAAAGAAAAACATAATCCTCCCGTCTCGTCCATCACGATGGTATTAAACCACACGAACATGTACATATTTGGATGTGTGTACATGATTAAGAAGAGAGTCAGTTTTGTTTTTATACCCTATCCTAAGGGTATATTAAGTTTGACACATAGTTTGTAACATAGAGAAATAATCGAGATAGACCCTATAAAGTATATATATTCGTGATCAGCATCAATAGCGAAATCGATTGAGCGATGACCGTCCGTCCGTCCGTCCGTCCGTATGTCACCGCTTTTTGGGCCTTAAATTTTGAGCTAGGACGATGAAATTTCATATCTGGGCTTCTGAGAAAAAGATACAGTACAAGTGTAAACATTTTTGAAATCCGCCCACTGCCACGCCCACTTTTTCATAACTTCATTAAATTATATGAAACCGAAAAATTTTGTTAAGACCAAATATTTGGGTATTTAGATTCCCTACAATTCACCCATACAAAAGTTTTGGCCACGCCCACTTTTTGGGGGCGTTTTCATCAAAAAACGGATTTTGATAAAATTTTACATGTAACATCCTCAAATGTTCGAGTTTATAGCCATATTTAAGTACAAAATGCAATTTTGCCACGCCCACTTTATAGAGAGGAGGATAGGGTATCATACGATCCGTTCCAGACGGATTGTAGCTTTTCTGTATGTTTATATTCCTTGCCGTTTTGCCTTTTGTTCTCTCGTTTATCCATTTCTTCGCTCAAAACTCTCTTTCAGTGTGTAAGAGAAACCACTTTGCTTTGCGCCCTCTGTCTAGCAAGGTAACTAAGAAAAAATTTCGTCAATTGATAATACTATTAGATTTATATACAATGCTAGTACCAAGTTTAGACCAAGAAGTATATCTGGGTATAGATTTTTGGAAAACCTTTCAAATAGCTCCAAATGTGGTAAGCATAATTTCAATTGCCGAACAATCACAAGTGGATACTCACCAGCTGTCTTATACGCAGCAGTCAGAGCTGGAAGCAGTTAAGGCGAAATTCTTGTGCTATACCAAGCATGGGCTCGGAAGAACGGAGCTGGAAGAACACATCATTGATACCGGAGATGCGGCCCCTATGAAACAGCGTCACTACCCAGTTTCCCCAGCGATACAAGCCTTATTGTTCGAGGAAATAGACCGAATGATTAGTCTAGGCGTTATCGAGGAGAGTGAGAGCCCTTGGTGTTCACCAGTTGTATTCATACGGAAGCCAGGTAAAAATCGTCTTTGCCTAGATTCGCGTAAAGTGAACATTTTGACCAAAAAGGACGCGTACCCTCTCCCCCATATCGACGGACGTCTCAGTCGGCTACAGGACACCTACTATATTAGTAGTGTGGACCTGAAAGATGCATTTTGGCAAATACCGCTGGAGAAACAGAGTAGGGAAAAGACTGCGTTCACTCTGCCGGGGAGACCCTTGTACCAATTTACTGTCATGCCCTTTAGGTTGTGTAATGCAGCTCAGAGGATGTGCCGTTTAATGGACAAGGTTATCCCCTCACGGTTAAAGGACCGCGTCTTCGTATATCTAGATGATCTGCTCATCATTGCTCCGGATTTCGAGAACCATGTGTCCCTGCTGGACGAAGTCGCCCAGTGCCTGCGGAAAGCGAATCTCACTATCAACATGAACAAATCCAAATTTTGCTTTAAGGAATTAAAGTACCTGGGGTGCGAAGGTTGAAGCAATCGCCAATTTTCCGCTTCCCAATAACCCGAAACAGGTTCGCAGGCTGCTTGGTCTTGCAGTGGTAAGGCGCCTTATTAAAGACTTTTCCACCTTGACAGCTCCCATCACGGACACGCTGAAAAAGAAGCATGAGAAGTTGAGTATGTCCGGTGAGGCGGTTGAGGCATTTATAAATTAAAAAGTGCATTAACATTTGCACCCGTGCCTACACATCCAAATTTCTCCAGACGGTTTTACATCCAGTGTGATGCCTCTGAAACTGGAATAGGTGCCATCCTGTTCCAAAGAGACGACGACCACGCGGAATTTCCAATCTCTTGCTCTTTAGGTTCCCCGACGATTGTGCTAACGCTGTCATTTTGAGCCTCAAGTGACGCCGCCCCTAAATGACCAAGACTGCTGTAGGATGGAGCTGTAACTGAATCAGAGGAACCGCTGGAATGGCTGACGGACACGGGAACACCTGAACTGGCTGGCAGCTCACATATGGGTGGATTATGACGCTGAGTCATGGCCTGAGCTGGTGGACTATGTTGTTCGTTCGACATAGTGACTACTGACCTATCCTGTGAACGGATAACTCTTCTATTATTGTCGAATAAGTTTTCCCTTCTAATTATTTTAAACACTAATTCCTTCTCAGATAAATTCATCTTTCGTATAGACGGACTATTTCGGAAGTGATATGGAACAAAAAAAAACAAACTAAAATCTGGTATAGAATAATATGTGTAATTACTATTATTGAACTATGCGTTATATATATGTAAATAAATAGTAATAAATAAATAAATAATAATATATGTAAATAAATATAAATATATGAACGAAAATAAATATGAAGAAAACAAAAAAAAACGAACCAAAAGAAAATATTAATGGGTATGTAAGAAATAAATATGAAACCAAATAAATATGAAACAAAATGTAATATGTATGGTTGTTGTATAAGTTTAAATGAATGATGTTTTAATAAATGAAATCAGAGAAAATTTGTTAAATTCTGCCTTTTTTTTATATTTTATTTTGCATTTCAGATTGGGGGTGTTTTGGGGATACGGTTGCTTCGGTGTTATTGTTGCTGTGGCGTATCGTGGCTTCGTCGCGACATTCAAAAGTAATGAACTGCAGACGGACGAATTTTTGAATCCCTCAGTGTGGTGAAAAAAAAAACAAAACAAAAATAAAAGAGGACATGGACATACATCGCTGCATTTTCCTCCGCTTCCGCAATTCCAATCCAACCACATAGGCAACTGTTGGAAGACTTGAAGCGGAAAGATTGACAACACACAAAAGTAGGAATAAACACGAGACAGTGCAACATGTTATGGTACAGGATACCAAATATGGCCACTGTATCAGTGGTAATAAACGAGACGAAACGGAAGAAATGAAAATTTAAATTTTGAATAGAAGAGTAAAATACAAAGAAAAGATGTAGAAAAGATAGATGAGACAAGACAGTTACAGTTTCCAATTGTTTTTGTTGTCAACATCAGAGATACTCATCGCATTTCATTATGACATGTTAATAAACTGGTCAAATGAAGACTTATGAGTTCCCTGGTGTTGGCAACCAGAACAATTGTGGACAAAAGAACTACACATAAGTACAGAAGACAAGGACAACGTTGGGCGCCATTTTTATAATAGGTGGGTTTTAAAGTAGGAAAGGACGGTTAGGATTTGAATTGGAGAGGATACATGGATGAGGACGGGGCCTAAGGATGGATGGAAACCGGAAAGGGAAAGGGTGTCGTCTGTGGAGGACGTGGAGGACGTGGCATGCTTGCTATGCGCAGCTTAAGCTCGTCGGAAATGGGGTGAATTCTTGCCTCCACCGTTGACAGTACCTACGACAAAATAACATAAAACATGCCAAAACATATGTACACTCACTAACACTTTTTTTTATACCCTATCTTAAGGGTATATTAAGTTTGACACATAGTTTGACACAATTTTGAAATCCGCCCACTGCCACGCCTACTTTTTTATAACTTCACTAAATTATATGAAACCGAAAAATTTTGTTAAGACCAAATATTTAGGCATTCAGATTCCCTACAATCCACCCATACAAAAGTTTTGGCCACGCCCACTTTTTGGGGGCGTTTTCATCACAAAACCGATTTTTGGGCCTTAAATTTTTAACTAGGACGCTGAAATTTCATATCTGGGCTTCCAAGAAAAAGATACAGTACAAGTGTAAAAATTTTTGAAATCCGCCCACTGCCACGCCCACTTTTTCATAACTTCACTAAATTATATGAAACCGAAAAATTTTGTTAAGACCAAATATTTAGGCATTCAGATTCCCTACAATCCACCCATACAAAAGTTTTGGCCACGCCCACTTTTTGGGGGCGTTATCATCAAAAAACCTATTTTGATAAAATTTTACATGTAACATCCTCAAACGTTCGACATTATAGCTATATTTGAGTACAATATGCAATTTGGCCATGACCACTTTATAGAGAGGAGGATAGGGTATCATACGATCCGTTCCAGACGGATTGTAGCTTTTCTGTATGTTTTTTTTTGGTTTACAGCAGACGGACTTCTCCACACCGTGGGCGCTGCTGATGGAAGTGCAGCGTGGCCAGAGCAGACCCAACCTGGAAATCCTTGGCCTTAAATTGTGGATTTCCCCAAAAGTCGTCATCGTCGCACCCTCAAGCCATCCACCGAAGAAGTCTTACCTTCCCCTAATCCACCCCCTGAAAAATACTATCTAGAATCCCATTTTTTTTTTAAGACTAGGTCCCAATAACACACGTTCTTCCATTTACCATGGCGCGGATTTACAAAATTCCTTTATTTTATTGAAAAAATGTAAATAATAATGAAAGCAAAAAATGTACATCTATACCGCAACCTGCTGTTTTTGTATCCCCAGTAGTACCATTGTATATAAATCTAATAGTATTTTCACTTGACGAAATTTTTTCTTAGTTACCTTGTTAGACAGAGGGCGCAAAGCAAAGTGGTTTCTCTTACACACTGAAAGAGAGTTTTGAGCGTACAAATGGATAAACGAGAGAACAAAAGGAAACACGGCAAGGAATATAAAAAGAAAACTGACTCTCTTCTTGATCATGTACACACATCCAAATATGTACATGTTCGTGTGGTTTAATACAATCGTGATGGACGAGACGGGAGGATTATGTTTTCCTTTCGTGTTTTGTTTTTGAATTTTTTGGTGTTTACCTTAATTATGAATGAAGTTATTTTTCTGCAATATACACAATTGCACACACACTCAAACGTTGCCACATTTTATTATTTCTATGCGGGAATTAGCGACGTTGCAATATTGTAGATTTGAATGTTAATGCAAATGCAAATGCTTTTCTTCTTGTTAATACATATGTATGTGTATGTATTAATCAATGTAAATATTTAATACGTATTCTAATGTTTTGTACCACACAACAGATTTATTTTATTTAATTACAAACATTGGATTGAAATGACAAATTGATGAAAACAACCTTTTTTTTCCTTTTTGGAGTAAATTGCGGTTACCAATACGGATTATGCTGAATATTTTTTTATTGCCCCTAACTATATGTAGATACATATGTGACTATTTATACCTAGAAATGTAGTTCCATATGTAATTATTTACATATGTATGTATGTATGTACATATATTCTTGTATTCTTTCCACATCACCCAGTGGGGTAAAATACTAGATGCGTTTTTTTTTAAGTGTCCTAGGCCTATTCCTCTATCACAACTTCATAAATTCTATTATTCCACAAGCATTCAAAGGGATATAATATACATGTAATACATAAGTATGTATGCATGTATGTATGTATGTACATAGATATAACAATTTCATAAACTATACTTTTATTTACTGTTAATGGAGGCGAATCATTTTGAACCTATTTTACTGCAGTTGAAACTTCAAGAATAGTTCTTTTCTTTCCAACTGTGCTTGCCCCCGAATTCATAATTTTAAAGCACGTATCGTCAGTTACAACGTCACTGCATTTGCACACCGTTATGTATGATTTCGGAACTACATTTTTAGTGAGGCATTTTCGAGTTGCCTTTATTATTACATCTTTCAAGTAAAAATGTTCTTCGCAAAAAAGGGCATTTTTTTCAAAGTTGTTTTCTGAGAATGCTTTAACCAAATTTCCCTTCGCTGGTCATTCGGAATGTGAAAAAATGACAAAGAAAACGATTTCTTAACTTTATTGCAATCTGTGTATGAACATCGGGTAGCCACACTTATAAAACCTTTGCTTATTTATTTACATATAAAATTTAAAAGGAACATATATGTATGTAATGTACTTACATATGTATGTACATACATATATATTCACTGCTCTGAATATTGAATTAAAAATTAACTTTCTTACAAAGTACAATTTGGTAATAGCCAGTCAAGCAATTCTATATGTTTTTTGTTTCTCTTCTGGCAAATTATTTTTTGATTTTATGTTGGGCAATGCTGTAACCAATCCTTAACCGACAAAACCAAGAAAAGGAAAATTATAAATGTACATCCAAACATACATGTACATATGTCCAGAGCAAGTCAAAGCTGCGCACAGTACGTTCAGGACACACATTACGCAACAACTCTATACAGATATGGAAGAAGTGGTACATTACCCCTGGGTATTCCTTCACACAAACAAATATTGAAGGCGCACCTGTTATGCTCTTAAGGAGTTTAAATCCACCCAAAGTCTGACACGGAAACTGATTACAGGTTAAAGCTGCACATACATACATACATATGTAAGAATGGGAAAGAAGAAATGATCTTTCTTACACCTATTTGCCAGTCAAACAAATTTATCTGTCTGATTTGTTATACAATGGCGGTGACCAACCCTTAACCACCAGAATCATGATAATGAAAAGCATACCATGTGTACAAACAAAGTTGAACGCAGTCCACCTCGGCAGAAACTTCACAGGACACATAACGATCATCTATTTTTTTTCTGTATTTTTGCTTTGCACCTTTTTTTGTGTGTTTGTTTGGTTCTCTTTTTTTTCTCTTTGTTCTCTTTCTTCTCTTCTTACTTGATATCTGCGACTGTAAGATCAAATGGATAGTTGGGAGCGAATGAGAAAAAAGTTGCCTTGCTTGTTAGAGGCGCTGGTACCATTGTATATAAATCTAATAGTAGTATCACTTGAGGATATCGACACTAGCGTCCAGAGTTCGTCAAAGCTGGGCACAGTACGTATACACATCATATGGTAGAAAGCCTTACGAGACACATTACCGCCAGAATCATGATAAAGAAAAGCATACCTATATAAGCATATATGTATGTATGTTTATGTACAAACAAAGTTGCACGCAGTCCACCTCGGCAGAAACTTCACAGGACACATAACGATCATCCAATTTTTTTCTGAAAAAAGTTTCCTCGCTCGTTAGAGGCGCTAGTGTCGATATCCTCAAGTGATACTACTATTAAATTTATATACAATGGTACTACTGGGGATACAAATACAGCAGGTTGCGGTATAGATGTACATTTTTTTTGTTTTCATTATTATTTACCTTTTTTTTAATAAAATAAAGGAATTTTGTAAATCCGCGCCATGGTAAATGGAAGTACGTGTTTTATTGCGACCTTGTCTTAAAAAAAATGGGATTGTAGATAGTATTTTTCAGGGGGTGGATTAGGGGAAGGTAAGACTTCTTCGGTGGATGGCTTGAGGGTGCGACGATGACGACTTTTGGGGAAATCCACAATTTAAGGCCAAGGATTTCCAGGTTGGGTGGGCTCTGGCCACCCTGCACTTCAATCAGCAGTGCCCTCGGTCCGTTTGCTGTAAAGCAAAAAAAAAAAAAGTGTTAGTGAGTATACATATGTTTTGGCATGTTTTATGTTTTTTTGTCGTAGGTACTGTCAACGGTGGAGGCAAGAATTCACTCCATTTCCGACGAGCTTAAGCTGCGCATAGCAAGCATGCCACGTCCTCCACGTCCTCCACAGACGACACTCTTTCCCTTTCTGGTTTCCTTCCATCCTTAGGTCCCGTCCTCATCCATGTATCCTCTCAAATTCAAATCCTAACCGTCCTTTCCTACTTTAACACCCACCTATTACAAGGTTTACAGTTAAAACCAATCAAAAACTAAGATCCTCGTCGCCAATTTGTTATATTTAAGAGAAATACATAGTACTCGTTTATAAAAGTAATAAGTATATATTTATTGTATAAATATATTAAGCAAATATGATTAGGTAGGAAGATACGATACGAGTGGTTCGAGTATCAGTCACCGACTGACTAATATAGGTACTACAGTTGCTGATATAGAGAAAACGTTGACAACGATCGTGATAGTCATTTCATTTCTGTGGTTTGCTGATAAAGTACTTCATTCGACGGATCTGCTGCTTATTCAGGAGTTCCGTATGACACCTGTGACAATTGGCATCACGGGCAGCCCTTTTCTACTGTCAGCAACCATAGACTGAGGTTGCGCGCACAGTGGCGCAACAAAGCGATGCAAAACTGTTCTGCAACGACAATGAATACTTCTTGCACAGAATAGCTTGAAAAAGTGGTGAGAAGAGTTCATTGCGAGAAGCTTGCGAGAGGTTTGTGAGAAGCTTGCAATTGCAGCACAGAATAGCATCGAATCTTCACTGTGCGCACGTACATAAGATTATATGTGAACAGTTTTATCGCAAACAAACGTTTCTCGCATCGCATCGCTTTGTCGCGCCACTGTGCGCGCAACTTACATCTTCAGACAACATCACATGTGTTTCCGAATACTTGTTCTCGGCTACGTCGATCTTTTTATATGAATGACTTAGTTACCAGTGTCCACAGTAGAACCGATGAGGAACTGTTTCATCAGGAATCCACGGAAATTATGCGCTGTGCGTACATGAACCTAAGGAAGTGGGTAAGCAATGACTAGGGTCATTGCATGTTGGGTGTTAGGTGGAACATTGTGAGTGATGATCTAACTCTTACCATAAAACCAGAGGACCTTCAAAAGATGATTTCAGCTACTAAACGCAACGTATTGAAAGTTATCGTGCGAATATATGACCCTCTAGGCTAATGAATCCAGTAGTTATTCGGCTTAAAATCTATTTCAGTCACTATGGCGATATAAACTCAGCTGGGATCAGCCCATTGGTGATGAGTTGGTCAAAGAATGGAGTATATGCGTGAAGGATCTTAATCAAATTGAAGACCTCTCGTTCCCAAGATAACTTGGGGTAGGGGACAACTTCAAAGGTACCACAATGCATATATTTGCCGATACAAGTCAAAAGGCCTCTGGATCTGTTGCATTTCTGAGAATTCAGGTTTCGGGAAGTGAAGCGCAGGTGAGACTTGTGTGCTCTAAAGAACGAGTGGCTCCTTTAAAAGAGAGTAGTACAGATGGCATTAGTTTGCCAAAGTTGGAACTATCTGCTGCACTGGTAGCTGCTAGGTTGCGTGCCTTCTAAAAAAAATCCGACCTTCTTTGTGAGAACTATTATTTGTGGAGTGATTCGCAAATTACTTTGCATTGGATACGTGGAGACGTGCGACGATGGAAGCCGTTTGTGTTTAATCGTGTGAAGGAAATCCAGGATCTTACAAATATCATTGATTGGCGGCATTGCTTTGGGTCATATAACCCTGCGGACTTAATTACCAGGGGTATATCAGTTGAGCAATTCACTGCGTCCACAGCACTAGATGGACGGGCTAGTGGGCCTAAACTCAGGCCACTGTTGGGGTCACAGTTGGCGGATAGTGAACTTGAGTGAACGGCCTACAGAAACGTAGGTTAGATGCGAATACCCAATAAGCAGCTCCCGACCAAAAGCGGCAGAGAAGGAGAGCGTGGCTAAAAAGGCCAACGGAACCGCTATGAATTTTCTGCGACAAGACGAGTAAGCACCGTCTTCAAATAAGTGCTCTCTACCTGTGAGGTAGCCACGAGGGATACAGAATGACCTAAATGGCGAGATCCAGAAGTACCCGTCACAACGTGGGACACAGAATGAGGAAATAATGTATAAAATAAATAGATAATTAAGACTGAGCCCAGTAAGGTCTTAATTATGGTATACTGGAAAATGATTCGGTACCGATAAGCTATGAGGGCGTAGGTCCAGATGTAACATTCCTGGTTAGCACCGATCTGGCTCTGGCACAAAACCCCACAAGGGCTTGTGTCAACCCTTGCATGGCCTCACTGCTTCAAAGATAACCATGGGATCCTTAGGTGACTACTCATCCGAACATTGATAACGACTTTGAGCGGGGACCCAATTGCAATGATTACAAAAAAAAACTCAAACGACGATAGAAATATGGAGAACGAGGAGACCGAGGAGAACCCCTTTCTAAGGAGTTCTGGAATAGCTAGGTCACCGAAAGGCCAGGCACCAACTCCACTCAAGGACCTGACAACACACCAAAGAGTGAAGTAAGAAGTGAGACTACTCATCAGTGACCTGTCTTCCAGAAACTCGGAGAACAGATAAAAAGCCTGGTGGACATGGTGGAGGATGGGAGAAGGCGCTCCATCCACCAACTCATGAGAGATGCGATTGATAGCATCAAAGCGCTCTATGAGCTGTCTGCAATTGAGATGCATGACGACAGAGCAAAGGAGGTTATCAGGAAGAACAATGCTTCCCAGACATCGCCCTGGCTGAAACCGGCGCAGGACGCCAAAACCGTCAGCAGAAGCCACTAACTAGTGAAGGACCGCAGGGAAAACCAATAAAGGAGAACCCCGACAAAGTCCCAAAACAAAAGCAGCCAGACAACGAAAACTGGTCAAAAGTAGAGAGAGCGAAGAAGAAAGTGGATAAAAAAAGCCTCCCAAACGCAAAACCGATCGTGAGATCGGTGAGAGATTGCGAGAGCAGCAAGACGCGAAGAAAACCCAGAAGGCCTGATGCTATTGTAATCGCGAAAACGGGAGAGATGTCCTACGCAAACATGCTCAAAATGATGAGAGCGAACCCTGAACTTAAGGATCTTGTGGAAAACGTAAACATGATCAGGAAGACAGCCAAGGGTAAGCTGCTTATATCAAGGAAGATATGTCCAAAATCCTCCAATCAGAAGCTAACGTAAAATCGTTGTGCCAACGAGTAACGTTCGAGATCCGCGACCTAGATGAAGCAACAACCACAGAGTAGATCTGCACGGCAATAGCGGATCAGATTCCAACAGCAGCGAGCATCACAAAGGATGCTATTAAATCCTTGAGAATGACAAGGGACGGAACACAAACTGCCCTTATTAACCTCTCAGCAGACGTGGCAAACATAATAATCGCTACAGGACGCATAAAGATAGGATGTGTTAGATGCAGAGTGCGCGAGCTCATGCCGCCAACAAGATGCTTCAAGTGCTTTCAGTATGGACACATTGCTAGGCACTGCAAAAACGAAGTAGATCGAACAGGAATATGCCTAAGATGCGGATGCAAGGGACACACTGCCAAAAATTGTACAGCGGACCCAAAATGTGCAATATGCGACCCAGTATGTAAGGGAGGAAACAACCACGCCACTGGTAGTTTCAGGTGCGCCGCATACAAAAACGCGATACGAGAACTGGTAAAGACACAATGAAGTGCATCCAGACAAATCTTAACCATTGCGAAGCCGCACAGGATCTGCTTATACAGACAGTAAGAGAAGAAAAAGCAGACCTAGCCCTTATATGCGAGCAGTATAAAGCTTTCCACGTCAATGCAAGATGGGTAGATGACTCCACCAAGAGAGCAGCGATATGGACATGTGGTAACTATGCAATCGAGCGCAAAAACGCAAACAAAAGCCGAATCCCGCCTACGCCAAAATTAAGGGCATCCACTTCTTCAGCTGTTATGCCCCACCGAGTGCGAGCATGGCAGAATACCAACAGATGCTGGATGTACTTGTGGCTGATATAAGAGGAAAGTCACCAGCGATTGTATGCGGAAACTTTAATGCATGGGCAATCGAATGGGGCAGTACGAGCCACAGAAAAGGTACAAAATTTGGGCTGGAATAGTAAGAACGTAGATAAAGAGATGCTCGACTATTGGCTGAGCAATATGGAAATACCCAAGGGCCCAGCTGAAGAAAAGGTTAAAAAGGTAACAACTTTCCTTACCCGAGGATGCGACGCATCCATGCCACGTAAAGGAAACGGAAATGGGAGAACACCGGTGTACTGGTGGAACGACAGCATCGCTAAGCTGAGAGCAGACTGCCTGAAACTACGAAGGCGCCAACAGCGAGCAAGGCAAAGACAAAGAGAAAACTCCGAAGAGATACGGGAAGAATTCCTAAGGAAACGAAAAGAACTTCGGAGACTTATAAAAAAGAGTAAAGCCGAATCTTTCGAATCATTAAGAGAAGACCTCCAACATAACCCGTGGGGAAGTGCCTACAAGATAGTCATGAGCAAACTTAAAAGTGGCGCGGCAGCTGCACCGACATGCCCGATTATGATGAATACCATAGTCAGCGGGCTATTCCCAAGGAATACTAGTTCGCACCTTTCCCGTATAATATAAATAATGACGGAAGCCATTAAAACTAGACCAGAGGCCTTTATAGACCTCTACACAACGGCAGTTAGAAGGAAAGTTTCCTCTGGAATGGAAACGACAGAGGCTGGTATTAATTCCAAAAGGCGACAAGCCCCCAGAGCAACCGTCCTCATACAGGCCGCTGTGCATGCTAGACGGCCTACAGAAACGTAGTACTACCCATGCGATACAAGCAGTTTGCGATATTGCACGCGAAGTCATATCTGGGACCAGATGGAAAGAAGGCAATAAGCAGTACTGCGCCGTGGTTACACTAGACGTCAGGAACGCCTTCAACTCGGCCAATTAGGGTTTAATCATGAGAGCGTTGAGGAACATGCAGGTGCCAAGCTATCTGCTCCAGATAATTAAAAGTTATTTTGAAGACAGAACCCTCTTCTACGATACGAACGAAGGGCCGAAAAAACAAAAAATTACAGGAGGAGTCCCATAGGGATCAGTTCTAGTTCCTGCCCTGTGGAACATTATGTATGATGCAGTACTACGTATGCGGAGACCAAGAGGAGTGGACATAATCGGATACGCCGATGATATCGCGGTGGTAGTTGTGGCTAAAACCCTAGAGGAGGTGACACAAAACTGCAACAGCACCATCAACGACGTGAAGATATGGCTGCGCTCATCAGGTCTGGAATTAGCAGATCAAAAAACGGAGGCTGTCCTCATTAGCAGCCGCAAGAAAGTCGACAAGAAACTTGCTTGCGACAGTGAGCAAGTCAATACTCATGTACGCAGCCCCTATATGGGTACCGGCAGCAACAATAAATTCGTACATGAAAAAGATAAACGCTGTGCACAGAAGAACATCGCTCAGAGTATGCTGTGCATACAGAACGGTATCGGGGGACGCTATAAGTGTTATAGCGGCGCGAATGCCTATTGACCTGGAGGTAAAAGTAGCGGCATCAATATATATTGGCGAAAATCCGGAGAGAGAGGCCATCAGAGCAAATGTTAACATGGAATGGCAACGGCGATGGAGCGCCTCGGAAAACGGCCGGTGGACACACAAACTTCTACCGAACATAGAAGAGTGGGCCAGAAGGAAACACGGTGAGGTAAACTTTTATCTTACCCAATTCCTAACGGGACATGGAAGTTTCCGTGAATACCTTCACAAATACAACATCGCAGATGATCCATTCTGCCGTCACTGTGAAGGCAAAGTCCAAAGCATGAGAGACCGCCAGCAGAAACCTTGCAAGCATTATACAGGAACTACGGCTGGAGAACCAAACAATAAGAGCCCAAGAGGGAGAAAACCCTGGATCATAAGAAGGAGAAGACATGATGTCAAAACCTGCCCCTATGAAGGAATGCCTTGACCGGCGGTACCGTAGGGGGAAACAGGACAGGGTTAGGGGGGTGTTTTAGCCAAGTAAACATGCAGGAGCATGGAGTCTGGCATAACTCGTAGCACGGGCTATTGAGTATCCATAAAGGATTTCACTGCGTCCACAGCACTAGTCGGACGGGCTAGTGGGCCTAAACTCAGGCCACTGTGGGGGTCACAGGTGGCGGGTGGTGAACGGCCTACAGAAACGTAGGTTAGCTGCGAATACCCAATAAGCAGCTCCCGACCAAAAGCGGCAGAGAAGGAGAGCGTGGCTAAAAAGGCCAACGGAACCGCTATGAATTTTCTGCGACAAGACGAGTAAGCACTGTCTTCAAATAAGTGCTCTCTACCTGTGAGGTAGCCACGAGGGATACAGAATGACCTAAATGGCGAGATCCAGAAGTACCCGTCACAACGTGGGACACAGAATGAGGAAATAATGTATAAAATAAATAGATAATTAAGACTGAGCCCAGTAAGGTCTTAATTATGGTATACTGGAAAATGATTCGGTACCGATAAGCTATGAGGGCGTAGGTCCAGATGTAACATTCCTGGTTAGCACCGATCTGGCTCTGGCACAAAACCCCACAAGGGCTTGTGTCAACCCTTGCATGGCCTCACTGCTTCAAAGATAACCATGGGATCCTTAGGTGACTACTCATCCGAATATTGATAACGACTTTGAGCTGGGACCCAATTGCAATGATTACAAAAAAAAACTCAAACGACGATAGAAATATGGAGAACAAGGAGACCGAGGAGAATCCCTTTCTAAGGAGTTCTAGAATAGCTAGGTCACCGAAAGGCCAGGCACCAACTCCACTCAAGGACCTGACAACACACCAAAGAGTGAAGTAAGAAGTGAGACTACTCATCAGTGATCTGTCTTCCAGAAACTCGGAGAACAGATAAAAAGCCTGGTGGACATGGTGGAGGATGGGAGAAGGCGCTCCATCCACCAACCCATGAGAGATGCGATAGATAGCATCAAAGCGCTCTATGAGGTGTCTGCAATTGAGATGCATGACGACAGAGCAAAGGAGGTTATCAGGAAGAACAATGCTTCCCAGACATCGCCCTGGCTGAAACCGGCGCAGGACGCCAAAACCGGAGCCAGCGGCCGAAACCTCGAGCTCGAAACGTCAGCAGAAGCCACTAACTAGTGAAGGACCGCAGGGAAAACCAATAAAGGAGAACCCCGACAAAGTCCCAAAACAAAATAAATAGTAAAAACCACACTCCGCGCGTATGTTTCCGAGAATCATCGAACGTGGGATACGCACCTCGCGAAGGTTGCATGCAGCATCCGCAAGTTGCAACACGACGTCTTAAAGGTATCGCCGTACTACGCGAACTTCGGGAGAGATATGGTGACGTTCGCGGGTAGACGGGTAGGAACCATCGCGGATTCAACAATAAGGGAAGTAGGTTCATCAAATAGGGAAGTAGGCTCCACAGATAGGGAGATAGAATTAGAAGTTAGGGATAATGTCTTAGGAGATAAGGAACCGTATTTAGGAGATAGGGAAATCGCCACAAGAGGTAGGGAATTAAGCTTTCAAGGTAGGGCCCCAGACATGCCAGAATTAGCCAAGAAGTTTAGCCAGCTTAGGGATGATATCCGCCAGAAGTTAGCGACGGCAACCAAGAAGGCTGCCCAAACACACTATTTAAGACGGAGGGACGTGCAATACCTCCCAAACGAATTGGTTTGGTGCAGAAACTTCACGCTTTCCAACGCGGCCAACTACTACGCGGCCAAACTAGCGCCAAAATACGTCGGCCCCTTTATTGTCCAGAAGAGAGTGTCACCTTGGACTTATACACTAAAAGACAATAGTGGCAATGATAAAGGCACCTGTCATGTGAAAGATTTGAAGCCTTTCTACGACGAACGTAGCCAGGAAGATGAAATAAGTCGCGCCGGAGGACCCAGAAGGCGCTAAAAGGAATTGAGAGCTTCCCGCTCTGTGATATTTTCTTATCGACATCGAACACTGCATGCCTCTGAACCATCGGTTCTTTGTTGTATTGTTTACCCGGGGATGTCCAATTTCGGACGATTTCTTACTTCGGCCTTTCTTTCGAAAAGCCAACCTCTTCTCTTCGGAGGTAAGGGTGGGGTTTGTTGCGTGCAAATATTGCGCTAACTTCCTTATCCGCTCCATCCCTCCCAATCATACCCATCCACCTTTTGCCCCTTCTTTTTCTCTTTTACCCGTTGTCCCCTGCGAACTTTTCGAATGTTGAGCATTACTGGTTGCGTCTCAACTAGTGCTCGCACTTTCGTTTAAATTTCAAGGGGGATGACAAAAGCAGGTATCCCGGCGCCAGACAACTGTCTCAAGCAGGAAAGAGCCAGGTGGACCGCCTGGAGACTCATCCTGATCATCGTAGTAAATTATAATTAACAATTCAATTCTATTACTCACAAAGAGGTCCAAAAAAAATAATATGTGAGGGGTAGTTTCTGATTCCCTGGGTTCCTTCCATTTTGTTTACCCTTTTCATACGAAGGTTTACTCGATAGGTAGAGTTCGCGTTATAGTTGACAAGCTTTCCCTCCAACTAATAGGTCATCAGAGGAAATTTTAAGTGGAACAAGATCCTTAGAGTAAGGTTGGGCTAGGTACGAACACAAGCAAACACTTGAAAACACAAACAAACAGTTCCGAGAAATGTCCCCACTACCGTGGTTCGAGGATCGAATGAGAGAAGCAACGAGGGAGGCTGCTGAAGCGCTGGATGTGATTCCCTTCGCTCCGGTAGCTGCATCAACTACAACGAGGCGAAATCAGTTACACCAATACACAGAAACCCTTTCCTGCCAAAAAAGACAGTGCGACAGAAAGGTGTTATTTTTATTCAAAACCGCGTACAAAACATTTTAAAATTCATAATTCAGTAATTGCCAAGTATGTGTGCATAAACCCGATTTTTGTAAACATAACTTTCGTCAGAATGGACGTCGATAAATGGCTGAATTCGCCTCAGCTGAGTGTGCGTGTGCATGTATGAGTGTGAGAGAGGTGGAGCCGACGACCCGGCGACTTCACTTCTTGGTTGACCGAATCCAGAGCCGGACACGATAGTGGAAATTTAAAAGGAAGTTCTTTAAAATAAGAAAAAGCACAGAAAAATTGTTATAGTGAGGAGTTAGTTTTTTTTAGTGAAAAAGAAAAGAAGAAAAAAAAAGAAATACACATAGTGAAGTGGAAACAAGAAAAAAAAGAGAAATAAATAGTGATAGTGATTGTGGCGGAGACATACCATTTCCCCAGACCTATACACAGGATAATCGGTAGTAAGGAGGATAAACAGGACTCTGTTGGAGGGACAGCGAGGCAAAAAAATGCTAAGTATTGTGTATGAACTAAATTAGGAAATCGTTTTTATTTTGTGGCGTTGAAATTGTTTTCGAGTGAGCCTTCGTACCCGTATCTTTTACCGTAGCCGTCGGTACGAGTCCATAGTTGTTTCTTCTTTTTCGCGACCCGTTTCTTCCGTTACTTAAACCGTAGTTCACGGAGTCGTAAGTGAATCCGGAGCTACCCCATTGGTCTCACTTTATTCTTTTTCTTTTGTTTTACTTTCCGCGTACAAAATATCTCCAAATTTTATCAAATTTTTACCGAGTCCGAGCCACATCAGAGCCTAATTCCTTGGTGCGTTGTTACACCGGAATAGGTAAGTCCCAGCCACTCGCTGAGACGAAGTAAACTCTGTCAACGATAAAAAAATACGGAGTCTGTACTTTCACCCCCGATTTTACCGATTTACTCAAAGGTTTGGTAATCTTCCTAATAAAAGATTATCTGGCGTCCAACTCGATATTATATTTTATTTTACTTATTTAAAATATTTTACAGCAGTGTAATCACACCCATTATAGTATTCCCGGAAAAGCGATCCCTGAACCCAAAACACGGAAAACACGGCGAAATTTTGACATTTCGTCGTTGTTGGGTTTTCCTGACCATTTGACTTTTTTGCAAACGCGTGCGCGGCCGTCCCTTTTATTGTTCTGTTTATACCCTATCCTAAGGGTATATTAAGTTTGACACATAGTTTGTAACATAGAGAAATAATCGAGATAGACCCTATAAAGTATATATATTCGTGATCAGCATCAATAGCGAAATCGATTGAGCGATGACCGTCCGTCCGTCCGTATGTCACCGCTTTTTGGGCCTTAAATTTTGAGCTAGGACGATGAAATTTCATATCTGGGCTTCTGAGAAAAAGATACTGTACAAGTGTAAAAATTTTTGAAATCCGCCCACTGCCACGCCCACTTTTTCATATCTTCACTAAATTATATGAAACCGAAAAATGTTGTTAAGACCAAATATTTAGGCATTCAGATTCCCTACAATCCACCCATACAAAAGTTTTGGCCACGCCCACTTTTTGGGGGCGTTTTCATCACAAAACCGATTTTTGGGCCTTCAATTTTTAACTAGGACGCTGAAATTTCATATCTGGGCTTCCAAGAAAAAGATACAGTACAAGTGTAAAATTTTTTTACATCCGCCCACTGCCACGCCTACTTTTTTATAACTTCACTAAATTATATGAAACCGAAAAATTTTGTTAAGACCAAATATTTGGGTATTTAGATTCCAATTTCACCCATAGAACAGTTTTGGTCACGCCCACTTTTTGGGGGCGTTATCATCAAAAAACCTATTTTGATAAAATTTTACATGTAACATCCTCAAACGTTCGACATTATAGCTATATTTGAGTACAAAATGCAATTTGGCCACGTCCATTTTATAGAGAGGAGGATAGGGTATCATACGATCCGTTCCAGACGGATTGTAGCTTTTCTGTATGTTTTTGTTGTTTATTCGTGCGGTGAAAAAAAAAATATATACCATATAATTCCCCTCCTAAAGTCGCGCATTTAATTACCCCTTTAATCGGGAAAAATAATAATAATTGCTCGAGGAGGAGAAACCCAACATTTTGGCGCCCAACGTGGGGCCAGGAATTTTTTTTTTTTTATTGATTAAAAAAGTGATCGTGCTGTGTCTTGTCCTTAGGGAAGTGTCTGATTCTTTTTTTGTTCTATTTACTTTGTTTATACCCTATCCTAAGGGTATATTAAGTTTGACACATAGTTTGTAACATAGAGAAATAATCGAGATAGACCCTATAAAGTACATATATTCGTGATCAGCATCAATAGCGAAATCGATTGAGCGATGACCGTCCGTCCGTCCGTCCGTCCGTATGTCACCGCTTTTTGGGCCTTAAATTTTGAGCTAGGACACTGAAATTTCATATCTGGGCTTCTGAGAAAAAGATACAGTACAAGTGTAAAAATTTTTGAAATCCGCCCATTGCCACTCCCACTTTTTCATAACTTCACTAAATTATATGAAACCGAAAAATTTTGTTAAGACCAAATATTTAGGCCTTCAGATTCCCTACAATCCACCCATACAAAAGTTTTGGCCACGGCCACTTTTTGGGGGCGTTTTCATCACAAAACCGAGTTTTGGGCCTTCAATTATTAACTAGGACGCTGAAATTTCATATCTGGGCTTCCAAGAAAAAGATACAGTACAGGTGTAAATTTTTTTTACATCCGCCCATTGCCACGCCTACTTTTTTATAACTTCACTAAATTATATGAAACCGAAAAATTTTGTTAAGACCAAATATTTAGGTATACAGATTCCCTACAATTCACCCATAGAACAGTTTTGGTCACGCCCACTTTAGGGGGCGTTTTCATCAAAAAACCGATTTTGATAAAATTTTACATGTAACATCCTCAAACGTTCGACATTATAGCTATATTTGAGTATAAAATGCAATTTGGCCACGCCCACTTTATAGAGAGGAGGATAAGGTATCATACGATCCATTCCAGACGGATTGTAGCTTTTCTGTATGTTTTTTTTCTTTCTCTTTTCCAATCTAGTGCCGCAAATTTGGTTCAATAAATCACCGGGGCTTTTATCATCTGTGCATTCACATACATTCATACATACATCGTTGGATACCCGCAGAAAAATTTAATCTGTGCATCGCTGGATTTCTGAGCCAAAAAGTATAATCTTCCAGACGAAAAACCCTGGCAGCCAAGTAGGTGGTTGTTGTTTCTTTTTTCTTTCAATCGGCTGCGTACCTATGTACAAATATAAGTATATACGTACATGCATATAAATATAACAATATAAGTATATACCTACATACATACATATAAATATGATAATATAATATAAATATAATATCATATTAATACGTAAATATTTTAAAACTATATATATACATATTTACATACATATTTACGCTTTTTATACCCTATCCTAAGGGTATATTAAGTTTGACACATAGTTTGTAACGTAGAGAAATAATCGAGATAGACCCTATAAAGTATATATATTCGTGATCAGCATCAATAGCGAAATCGATTGAGCGATGACCGTCCGTCCGTCCGTCCGTCCGTCCGTCCGTCCGTATGTCACCGCTTTTTGGGCCTTAAATTTTGAGCTAGGACGATGAAATTTCATATCTGGGCTTCTGAGAAAAAGATACAGTACAAGTGTAAAAATTTTTGAAATCCGCCCACTGCCACGCCTACTTTTTTATAACTTCACTAAATTATATGAAACCGAAAAATTTTGTTAAGACCAAATATTTAGGCATTCAGATTCCCTACAATCCACCCATACAAAAGTTTTGGCCACGCCCACTTTTTGGGGGCGTTTTCATCACAAAACCGATTTTTGGGCTTTAAATTTTTAACTAGGACGCTGAAATTTCATATCTGGGCTTCCAAGAAAAAGATACAGTACAAGTGTAAAATTTTTTTACATCCGCCCACTGCCACGTCTACTTTTTTATAACTTCACTAAATTATATGAAACCGAAAAATTTTGTTAAGACCAAATATTTAGGCATTCAGATTCATTACAATCCACCCATACAAAAGTTTTGGCCACGCCCACTTTTTGGGGGCGTTATCATCAAAAAAAACTATTTTGATAAAATTTTACATGTAACATCCTCAAACGTTCGACATTATAGCTATATTTGAGTACAATATGCAATTTGGCCATGACCACTTTATAGAGAGGAGGATAGGGTATCATACGATCCGTTCCAGACGGATTGTAGCTTTTCTGTTTGTTTTTTTTTTGCAAAGGTTTCTTTTGTGCATTTTTGTTTCTTTTCTTTTCGTTTGACTATTGACGTACATATTCCATCGTCAGTACAGTGGGCTAGGTACCTTTTTATACCCTATTATAAGGGTATATTAAGTTTGACACATAGTTTGTAACATAGAGAAATAATCGAGATAGACCCTATAAAGTATATATATTCGTGATCAGCATCAATAGCGAAATCGATTGAGCGATGACCGTCCGTCCGTCCGTATGTCACCGCTTTTTGGGCCTTAAATTTTGAGCTAGGACAATGAAATTTCATATCTGGGCTTCTGAGAAAAAGATACAGTACAAGTGCAAACATTTTTGAAATCCGCCCACTGCCACGCCTACTTTTCTATAACTTCACTAAATTATATGAAACCGAAAAATTTTGTTAAGACCAAATATTTAGGCATTCAGATTCCCTACAATCCACTCATACAAAAGTTTTGGCCACGCCCACTTTTTGGGGGCGTTTTCATCACAAAACCGAGTTTTGGGCCTTAAATTATTAACGAGGACGCTGAAATTTCATATCTGGGCTTCCAAGAAAAAGATACAGTACAAGTGTAAAATTTTTTTACATCCGCCCACTGCCACGCCTACTTTTTTATAACTTCACTAAATTATATGAAACCGAAAAATTTTGTTAAGACCAAATATTTGGGTATTTAGATTCCCTACAATTCACCCATAGAACAGTTTTGTCCACGCCCACTTTTTGGGGGCGTTATCATCATAAAACCTATTTTGATAAAATTTTACATGTAACATCCTCAAACGTTCGACATTATAGCTATATTTGAGTACAGAATGCAATTTTGCCACGCCCACTTAATAGAGAGGAGGATAGGGTATCATACGATCCGTTCCAGACGGATTGTAGCTTTTCTGTATGTTTTTGGTTGGATTTTTATACCCTATCCTAAGGGTATATTAAGTTTGACACATAGTTTGTAACATAGAGAAATAATCGAGATAGAACCTATAAAGTATATATATTCGTGATCAGCATCAATAGCGAAATCGATTGAGCGATGACCGTCCGTCCGTCCGTCCGTCCGTATGTCACCGCTTTTTGGGCCTTAAATTTTGAGCTAGGACGCTGAAATTTCATATCTGGGCTTCTGAGAAAAAGATACAGTACAAGTGTAAAAATTTTTGAAATCCGCCCACTGCCACGCCCACTTTTTCATAACTTCACTAAGTTATATGAAACCGAAAAATTTTGTTAAGACCAAATATTTAGGCATTCAGATTCCCTACAATCCACCCATACAAAAGTTTTGGCCACGCCCACTTTTTGGGGACGTTTTCATCACAAAACCGAGTTTTGGACCTTAAATTATTAACTAGGACGCTGAAATTTCATATCTGGGCTTCTGACGAAAAGATACAGTAGAAGTGTACATTTTTTTTACATCCGCCCACTGCCACGCCTACTTTTTCATAACTTCACTAAATTATATGATACCGAAAAATTTTGTTAAGACCAAATATTTAGGTATACAGATTCCCTACAATTCACCCATAGAACAGTTTTGGTCACGCCCACTTTTTGGGGGCGTTTTCATCAAAAAACCGATTTTGATAAAATTTTACATGTAACATCCTCAAACGTTCGAGGTTATAGCCATATTTGAGTACAAAATGCAATTTGGCCACGCGCACTTTATAGAGAGGAGGATAGGGTATCATACGATCCGTTCCAGACGGATTGTAGCTTTTCTGTATGTTTTTTTCTTTTTTTGGTTTTATTGGGAAAACATTTTTTTTTCTTGTTTTGGTTTTATTGCTGCTTGTTCTATTTTTTGTAGATTTTGGTTTTCTTTTCGTTGATCATAAACGGGTGATTGTTTCGCGTTGATTTTATTGAGAGTTTCGGTATTGGTTTTATTGGAGCTAATAACACCTATTTATTAATATGGAAATTAATCGGCTGTCGCAGGAAGAACTCGCGTACGAAGTTGAGTGGAGGGGATTAGCTATCGGCAACGTTGATAGCATGCGGAAGTCGTTACGCTCCGCAAGGGCCCTCGAACGTAGGGGATCTCTCGAGGTTGAGGAATATCCATTCTTCTTCGCGGTAGATAGGGTCGCGGTCGAGAAGAAAATTTTAGAAATAGAGGAGTTGCTGGAGAACCCCCCGGCCCGAGGTTCTCCAGACTATAAAAAAATCTATGCAAAAATTGAGTGGGCAACGGGACGTATAGGCGGGTCGAAGCCTAATACCGAAGGAGAAGCAGCGGAGAAAAAGAAATTAAAAACGATCTTGATGATGCTGCTGGCGACACTGGAAGTAGAGGACGAAGAAGACCACGAAACAAAACAGGACAGAAGCAACAACGGCAGCAACAACAGTTACCACTACACCAAGCGACCGGTGGAGACCCTACCAATATGATCAGCGGTGAGAGGATTCTCGTAACCAACGAAAGGTTCGAGAACCTCTCCAAAAGGTTAATTCATTTTTAGAACGGGTGGAAGAATTGCGGGCAGCTCGAGGGGTTAGCGAAGTACATCTTTTTAGGTCGGCAGTCGATTTATTCATCGGGAAGGCACTTCTGTGGCTTAGGGCGGTGAGGAGGACCATTAGTACTTGGTAGGAACTTGTTAGGCAACTAAAGTTGGAATTTCTCCCACCTAATTATGATGACCTGTTACTTGAAGAGATTAGGCGTCGAACCCAAGGAAAGGATGAGTCGATAGGAGTCTATGTGGCCATCATGGAAAACATGTTTGGTCGGTTGTCGGAACCCCTCTCTGAGAGACGAAAGCTGGGCATTGTTCAGCGGAATCTCGCACAATTCTACCAAACGCAGTTAGGTTTGGCCAACCATCTGTCTCTGGAGTTTCCCGAAACACTCATCCCCCTCGCAGGATGAGATGTTTCAACTGTAATCAAGGAGGACATTTTTCTAACACCTGTTCCGCTCCTTACTTAACGGGCTCCCGACCCGTGAAGAGTCTCTGCCTGAGACACAGCAGCCTTCCACTCTCTTCGATCCCGGGCACGCTGCTTCCAGTTATCTAGACCAAGCGCTCTGGCATCCGCGATAGCTTGATCCTTAAAACGGAGGTTCGGTCTTCCTTGTCTTCTCGAACCTGGGGGCTGTGATTCGAAGATCCTCTTTGCTGGAGCATTATTGTCCATTCGCTCGATGTGGCCGAGCCAGTGTAGTCGACGTGTTTTGGCTTTTTGGACTACATCCACATCCTGGTACAGCTCATAGAGTTCGTGGTTATATCTTCTCCTCCATTCGCCCTCCTCGCATACGGGACCGAATATCCGACGAAGAATTTTTCTTTCGAAAGTGTTCAGTATTTGCTCTGCTTTCCTGCTTATCGTCCAGCACTCGGCTCCATACAGCAGAACTGGCAGGATCAAAGTTTTGTAGAGCAAACATTTCGTCTTCCGAGTTAGGAGTTTTGACCCCATTTGTTTCGCCAAACCGAAGTAGCAGCGGTTTCCTAGGGTAAGTCTTCGTCGAATCTCCACTAAGTTGTCATTCGTGGAGTTGATATTTACTCCGAGGTAGGTAAACTCCTTAACCACTTCGAAGTTACTGTTGCCAACAGTGACGTTTTGTCCTAGGCGGTGGACAGATGCTTCTTTGTTTGTTGACAACATGTATTTGGTTTTGTCCTCATTCACTTCAAGGCCAACACGTTTCGCCTCTTCTTCAATTGCCGTAAAAGCGTCTAACACGGCGCGCTGGGAGCGACCGATGATGTCGATGTCGTCTGCGTATCCCAGCAACTGGACAGATTTGTTGAAGATAGTGCCTTCCGTGTTTACACCTGCCCTGCGCACTATCTGTTCCAGCACAAGATTGAAGAAGTCACATGATAGCGCAGCCCCTTGCCGAAATCCGGTGCATGTTTGGAATAGTTCAGAGGAACTGTTGCCGAATTGCACGTTGCACCGCGTGTTATCCAGCGTCACGCTCCACAGCTGGATCAGTTTAGCCGGGATCCCGAATTCGGCCATCGCCTTGTAGAGCTCAAGACGATGAATGCTATCATATGCGGCTTTAAAGTCGATGAAGAGATGGTGAGTCTCGACTTGAAATTCGTGGGTCTTTTCCAGGATTTGCCTTAGTGTGAAAATTTGGTCGATCGTCGATCTGCCGGGCCGGAAGCCACACTGGTACGTGCCGATTAGTGTGCTGCAGAAAGGCTTCAGACGTTCACACAGTACGTTGGATAGGATCTTATATGCGACATTAAGCAGGGATATGCCTCGGTAGTTCTTACAAGACATAGGATCGCCTTTCTTGAAGATGGGGCATATAGAGCTGATAGTCCAGTCATCGGGCATGACTTCATCCACCCACACTTGGTTGATGACTTGGTGCATGCACCCCACCAAAGCATCACCATAATGTTTGAAAAGCTCTGCTGGTAGACCATCAGAGCCGGCGGCCTTGTTGTTCTTCAGCTTTTTGATAGCTGAGCCGACCTCTTCAAAACTAGGAGGGGGAATGGATTCTTCATTCACTGGATGCGGGTTCTCTTCTTGCCCTATCACTCTCTCTACCTGCCCATTAAGTAGCTGCTGGAAATGCTGCTTAAATACATCTACTATTCCCTGTGCTTCGGTGACTAGGTTTCCTTCACTGTTTCGAAGAGCCTGCGTTCCGGGCTTGAAGCCAGCTGCCAGTTGCTTGGCTTTCCTGAAAAACATCCGGATGTTCTTCCTATCGCGGGACTCTTCGATATCCTTGAGCTGGGAGGCTTCGTGGGCCCTTTTCTTCTTACGCAGGATCTTCTTCTCCTCCCTTCTTCTGGTTCGATACTCTTCTCTCGCTGCCCTTGTTTTGCGTTGCAGCGCTTGCAAGTGTGCATTTTCTGTCACCTTTTTCCGGCGTACGCATTCATCATCATACCAAGGGCTCTTTTTGGGTGGTGGCTGGTAGCCTATGGTGGTCTCTGCTACCCCTTTGATGATGTCGCGATACTGGTTCCACAGATTGTTGGCGTTTGTGGATGGTGAATGCACAGCGGAGAGTCTCTCACTCAGGCGCTCCCTGTAGGCTCTGGCTACTCCAGACGTGCTAAGGCTTCCAACGTTGAATTTCTTTTTCTGGGCGGTCTGCAGCTTCTTCTCATTGGATAGTCGAGCTCTGAACTTAGCTGCAACAAGAAAATGGTCAGAGTCGACGTTTGCCCCTCTGAACGTTTGCACATTCAGAATGTTGGATGCGTGCCTCGCATCTATTAGCACGTGGTCGATTTGGTTGGCGGTTCGACCATCTGGAGAGCGCCAGGTTGCTGTGTGGATTCGTAGTCTTGGAAACCTAGTGCTACTTATCACCGTATTACGAGCTGCTGCAAAATCGATTAGCCGGAAGCCGTTGTCTGTTGTCGTGTCGTGGAGGCTGTGCTTTCCAACTAATCCGCCGAAGATGTTTTCCTTACCGATTTTGGCATTGAAGTCCCCGAGTATGATTTTGACATCATACTCCGGACAGGCTCCGTAGGCTCCGTCCAGGAGGTCATAAAACTCCTCCTTGATAGAGTCTTCAGCTTCAAGTTTTTGAGTAGCACCAGGAGTGTACAGTGTACGTACATTATAGGTGCATACTCTTATATCATAGTCCGTGTACGTTCCGGGTCGTGGTATTAAATGAGGGGGTCCATTATCCGAGGCTTGCGTCTCTCTCATAACTAAATTTTTTTTACGTGGTAAGGAAGTTACCCCGACGGCACAACCCCCAACCTGGAGGGCCAGTTCCATTTTTTTGAAACCCCTAGGACGAGGGGCCGGTTTTAAACCGAAGTCAGTATCCCGCTTCGGGGATATGAGCGCTGCCGTTGGCCCAATAAGGGCTCATCCGCCACCATCTCTTTTCCAAAAACCTGACTTATTCTTGGAAATCTTTATCGGCCTGAGCTCCGAATATGTCGAAGTAGCCCAGATAAAGTGTTGTGCTTCCGTTTGAAGCTTTAACGAAACCGTTGACTCCATCGAGAGAGTTCGTCCGCTGTCGTATTTATAGTGCTGCAATTTTCTCTTGGTCAACACTCGCGCTTATAAGTTTAGCAAGTCGGGTCCGGATGGACACCAACCAGTACCCGATGGCTACCACTAGGAGGAAAAAAAAAGCACAATTGATGCGCAGTAACAGTTACAACACTGGACGTCGCCAGGTTGACGCCAGTCAGTGCCTACCCTATTCCTACAGCATCCAGCCATCTGTTCCGCTCCTAGGAGATGTTTAGGTTGTGGTAAGCTAGGGGTCAATCGGAAGGATTGTAGAAACTGCTCGGGAAATGTGCAGCGGACTCTTGCAGCGGCAGGGCAAGAGCGCCGGCGAAATTAGTTAGGTTGCCTGCTGGCAACCAGTTGGAGGTCGTCCACTTAGGTTTCACGCTTGAGGCAAAAGATGACGACGTACGCCCTTATTTAGGTGTCGAGGTATATGGAGTTAGGCTTATAGGTTTATTGGATTCAGGGGCGTCGCGTACGATCGTCGGTAGGGACGGGTGGAAAATTTTAAAGGATTTAGGTTTAGGAAAGACAGATGTCAGTAGGGTATCATTAGCTGATGGGGGTAAGATAGGAGTAGAAGGGAGCATTCTACTTCCTTTTATAGAGCAGAGCCAATCATTTTTATTAGAGTGCCTAGTCATCTCGACTCTTCCACACATCTTGATCTTGGGTGCCGATTTTTGGACCCACACGGGAATCGTCCCGGATCTACGATCAGGAGAATGGCGCTTCTCGAATCAAGATGCGTTGGCTTCGATTTCGGCCATTCAGGAGAGAGGAGAGTTAGACGAAAGGCAAAGTAGGCAGTTAGCTAGCTTTATAGGGCAAGTTTTTGAAAACATGCCAGAGGGCATAGGGTGCACACATCTAGTGGAGCACAAGATTAGGACGGCGGCTGAACCAATCAAGCAGCGGTATTATCCGGTTTCACCTGCGGTTCAGCGCAATATTGACAAAGAGTTAGAAGACATGTTGAAGGAAGACATCATAGAGAAGTCAAGTAGTCCGTGGGCTTCTCCAATTGTGATGATTAGGAAGAAAGTCGGAACGTTTAGGTTTTGCGTGGATTACAGGAAGTTAAATAAGGTTACTGAGAGGGACGCTTATCCTCTCCCTTACATCTCCTCCGCCTTAGACAAGCTCAGGGATGCCAAGCACCTTTCTTCGCTGGATATTAAGTCCGCTTAATGGCAAATCCCGGTTGAGGAAAAATCCAGGCAGTACACCGCTTTCACTGTGCCGAATAGAGGACTGTTTCAATATAAGAGGATGCCATTTGGGTTGCATAATGCCCCAGCGACATGGTTAGGTTCATCGACACTGTGCTTGGCGCCGATTTGGAGCCGCACGTGTTCGTATAAATGGATGACATCATCATCGTCACCAACTCCTTCCAAAAACATCTGGAGATACTGAAAGAGGTCTTCAAGCGGTTATGCTCGGTGGGTCTAAAGGTTAGTAAGGAGAAATGCAACTTCTGTAGGTCCTCGCTAAAGTTTTTAGGTTATGTAGTTTATATAAATGGACTCCATGTAGACCCAGAAAAGGTAGATAGTATGGTTAGGATTTCTGCTCCCAGGAATGTTAGGGAAGTTAGGAGCTTCGTCGGAACGGTATCCTGGTACAGGAGATTCATACCAAACTTTGCGTCTTTGGTGAAGCCGTTAACCGACTTGCTCAAGAAGAGCAATAGGTTCAATTGGACTGACGAGTGCGAGGGGAGTTTCAAGAAGGCAAAGGAGTGCCTAGTGACTGCCCCGATTCTAACCTGCCCGGATTTTGAGCGACCGTTTGTGGTACAAACAGACGCTTCGGACTATGGGTTTGGAGCAGTGCTTAGTCAAACATTTGACGACGGAGAGAAGGTGATATGTTATTTGAGTAGGTCGTTGAATAGGAACGAGAGGAACTATTCAACCACGGAGAAGGAGTGTCTGGCTGTTCTATGGGCTATTGAGAAGTTGCGACCATATATCGAAGGTGTTCGATTTACAGTCAGATCACTATTCTTTGGTGTCGCTGAGTAACCCTGTGGCTGAGTAACCCTGAAATAGGGTTAGGATACTTAGAGAGTGTCATGACAACCCATTAGCAGGACATATGGGGATTAGTAAAACTTTTGCTAGGGTAGGTGCTCGGTACTACTGGCCTAAAATGAGGTCAGATATTACCAAGTATGTTAGGAGCTGTAGAATTTGCCAAAGTGTGAAGCCGGTGAATGACAAACCGGCTGGTTGGATGGTTGTGAGGAAAGGGATTTCGAATCCCTGGGAGATGATCTGTGTTGATTTGGTAGGCCCTCTTCCCAAGTCGAGTAGGGGTTTCAGTTACATTCTGACAGTGGTCGATTATTTTACCTAATTCCCCCTACTTTTCCCCCTTAAAACTGCTACAGCGAGTTCCGTCTGCAGGGAACTCGAGGATAAAGTTTTTCTCTTTTTCGGCATACCATCGGTGGTCGTCTGTGACAACGGCCCCCAGTTCAAGAGTAAAGCACTGCAAGCGCTAGCCGAGCAGTACGGGTCACAAATTAGGTACACTGCGCATTATCATCCGCAAGCTAACCCTGCGGAGAGCATCAACCAAATAGTAAACATACAGAAAAGCTACAATCCGTCTGGAACCTATTAAGTGGGCGTGGCCAAATTGCATTTTGTACTCAAATATAGCTATAATGTCGAACGTTTGAGGATGTTACATGTAAAATTTTATCAAAATAGGTTTTTTGATGATAACGCCCCCAAAAAGTGGGCGTGGCCAAAACTTTTGTATGGGTGGATTGTAGGGAATCAGAATGCCTAAATATTTGGTCTTAACAAAATTTTTCGGTTTCATATAATTTAGTGAAGTTATGAAAAAGTGGGCGTGGCAGTGGGCGGGTTTAAAAAATGTTTACACTTGTACTGTATCTTTTTCTCAGAAGCCCAGATATGAAATTTCATCGTCCTAGCTCAAAATTTAAGGCCCAAAAAGCGGTAACATACAGACGGACGGACGGACGGACGGACGGTCATCGCTCAATCGATTTCGCTATTGATGCTGATCACGAATATATATACTTTATAGGGTCTATCTCGATTATTTCTCTATGTTACAAACTATGTGTCAAACTTAATATACCCTTAGGATAGGGTGTAAAAACCACACTCCGCGCGTATGTTTGCGAGAATCATCGAAAGTGGGATACGCACCTCGCGAAGGTTGCAGCATCCGCAAGTTGCAACACGACGTCTTGAAGGTATCGCCGTACTACGCGAACTTCGGGAGAGATATGGTGACGTTCGCGGGTAGACGGGTAGGAACCATCGCGGATTCAACAATAAGGGAAGTAGGTTCATCAAATAGGGAAGTAGGCTCCACAGATAGGGAGATAGAATTAGAAGTTAGAGATAATGTCTTAGGAGATAAGGAACCGTATTTAGGAGATAGGGAAATCGCCACAAGAGGTAGCGACTTAAGCTTTCAAGGTAGGGCCCCAGACATGCCAAAATTAGCCAAGAAGTTTAGCCAGCTTAGGGATGATATCCGCCAGAAGTTAGCGACGGCAACCAAGAAGGCTGCCCAAACACACTATTTAAGACGGAGGGACGTGCAATACCTCCCAAACGAATTGGTTTGGCGCAGAAACTTCACGCTTTCCAACGCGGCCAACTACTACGCGGCCAAACTAGCGCCAAAATACGTCGGCCCCTTTATCGTCCAGAAGAGAGTGTCACCTTGGACTTATACACTAAAAGACAATAGTGGCAATGATAAAGACACCTGTCATGTGAAAGATTTGAAGCCTTTCTACGACGAACGTAGCCAGGAAGATGAAATAAGTCGCGCCGGAGGACCCAGAAGGCGCTAAAAGGAATTGAGAGCTTCCCGCTCTGTGATATTTTCTTATCGACATCGAACACTGCATGCCTCTGAACCATCGGTTCTTTGTTGTATTGTTTACCCGGGGATGTCCAATTTCGGACGATTTCTTACTTCGGCCTTTCTTTCGAAAAGCCAACCTCTTCTCTTCGGAGGTAAGGGTGGGGTTTGTTGCGTGCAAATATTGCGCTAACTTCCTTATCCGCTCCATCCCTCCCAATCATACCCATCCACCTTTTGCCCCTTCTTTTTCTCTTTTACCCGTTGTCCCCTGCGAACTTTTCGAATGTTGAGCATTACTGGTTGCGTCTCAACTAGTGCTCGCACTTTCGTTTAAATTTCAAGGGGGATGACAAAAGCAGGTATCCCGGCGCCAGACAACTGTCTCAAGCAGGAAAGAGCCAGGTGGACCGCCTGGAGACTCATCCTGATCATCGTAATAAATTATAATTAACAATTCAATTCTATGACTCACAAAGAGGTCCAAAAAAAATAATATGTGAGGGGTAGTTTCTGATTCCCTGGGTTCCTTCCAATTTGTTTACCCTTTTCTTACGAAGGTTTACTCGATAGGTAGAGTTCGCGTTATAGTTGACAAGCTTTCCCTCCAACTAATAGGTCATCAGAGGAAATTTTAAGTGGAACAAGATCCTTAGAGTAAGGTTGGGCTAGGTACGAACACAAGCAAACACTTGAAAACACAAACAAACAGTTCCGAGAAATGTCCCCACTACCGTGGTTCGAGGATCGAATGAGAGAAGCAACGAGGGAGGCTGCTGAAGCGCTGGATGTGATTCCCTTCGCTCCGGTAGCTGAATCAACTACAACGAGGCGAAATCAGTTACACCAATACACAGAAACCCTTTCCTGCCAAAAAAGACAGTGCGACAGAAAGGTGTTATTTTTATTCAAAACCGCGTACAAAACATTTTAAAATTCATAATTCAGTAATTGCCAAGTATGTGTGCATAAACCCGATTTTTGTAAACATAACTTTCGTCAGAATGGACGTCGATAAATGGCTGAATTCGCCTCAGCTGAGTGTGCGTGTGCATGTATGAGTGTGAGAGAGGTGGAGCCGACGACCCGGCGACTTCACTTCTTGGTTGACCGAATCCAGAGCCGGACACGATAGTGGAAATTTAAAAGGAAGTTCTTTAAAAAAAGAAAAAGCACAGAAAAATTGTTATAGTGAGGAGTTAGTTTTTTTTAGTGAAAAAAAAAAGAAGAAAAAAAAAGAAATACACATAGTGAAGTGGAAACAAGAAAAAAAAGAGAAATAAATAGTGATAGTGATTGTGGCGGAGACATACCTTTTCCCCAGACCTATACACAGGATAATCGGTAGTAAGCAGGATAAACAGGACTCTGTTGGAGGGACAGCGAGGCAAAAAAAATGCTAAGTATTGTGTATGAACTAAATTAGGAAATCGTTTTTATTTTGTGGCGTTGAAATTGTTTTCGAGTGAGCCTTCGTACCCATATCTTTTACCGTAGCCGTCGGTACGAGTCCATAGTTGTTTCTTCTTTTTCGCGACCCGTTTCTTCCGTTACTTAAACCGTAGTTCACGGAGTCGTAAGTGAATCCGGAGCTACCCCATTGGTCTTACTTTATTCTTTTTCTTTTGTTTTACTTTAGTAAACTCTGTCAACGATAAAGAATACGGAGTCTGTACTTTCACCCCCGATTTTAGCGATTTACTCAAAGGTTTGGTAATCTTCCTAATAAAAGATTATCTGGCGTCCAACTCGATATTATATTTTATTTTACTTATTTAAAATATTTTACAGCAGTGTAATCACACCCATTATAGTATTCCCGGAAAAGCGATCCCTGAACCCACCACTCGTGAGCAGCTGGGAAAACACGCCGAAATTTTGACATTTCGTCGTTGTTGGGTTTTCCTGACCATTTGACTTTTTTGCAAACGCGTGCGCGGCCGTTCCTTTTATTGTTCTGTTTTTGTTGTTTATTCGTGCGGTGAAAAAAAAAATATATACCATATAATTCCCCCTCCTAAAGTCGCGCGTTTAATTACCCCTTTAATCGGGAAAAATAATAATAATTGCTCGAGGAGGAGAAACCCAACATTTTCATTTCAATCATGAGAGCTTTGAGGAACATGCAGGTGCCAAGCTATCTGCTCCAGACAATTGAAAGTTATTTTGAAGACAGAACCCTCTTCTACGATACGGACGAAGGGCCGAAAAAACAAAAAATTACAGGAGGAGTCCCATAGGGATCAGTTCTAGTTCCTGCCCTGTGGAACATTATGTTTGATGCAGTACTACGTATGCGGAGACCAAGAGGAGTGGACATAATCGGATACGCCGATGATATCGCGGTGGTAGTTGTGGCTAAAACCCTAGAGGAGGTGACACAAAACTGCAACAGCACCATCAACGACGTGAAGATATGGCTGCGCTCATCAGGTCTGGAATTAGCAGATCAAAAAACGGAGGCTGTCCTCATTAGCAGCCGCAAGAAAGTCGACAAGAAACTTGCTTACGACAGTGAGCAAGTCAATACTCATGTACGCAGCCCCTATATGGGTACCGGCAGCAACAATAAATTCGTACATGAAAAAGATAAACGCTGTGCACAGAAGAACATCGCTCAGAGTATGCTGTGCATACAGAACGGTATCGGGGGACGCTATAAGTGTTATAGCGGCGCGAATGCCTATTACCTGGAGGTAAAAGTAGCGGCATCAATATATATTGGCGAAAATCCGGAGAGAGAGGCCATCAGAGCAAATGTTAACATGGAATGGCAACGGCGATGGAGCGCCTCGGAAAACGGCCGGTGGACACACAAACTTCTACCGAACATAGAAGAGTGGGCCAGAAGGAAACACGGTGAGGTAAACTTTTATCTTACCCAATTCCTAACGGGACATGGAAGTTTCCGTGAATACCTTCACAAGTACAACATCGCAGATGACCCATTCTGTAGTCACTGTGAAGGCAAGGTCCAAAACGCCGACATATACTGCTAGAATGCAAAAAATTTGAAGCAGCCAGAAATGCCCTTGAACGAGAGGTAAGCAATGCGTTAACCCCAAGAAGATTGATATTGTTCATGCTAACAACGAAGGAAGCATGAGAGACCGCCAGCAGATTCCTTGCAAGCATTATACAGGAACTACGGCTGGAGAACCAAAAAATAAGAGCCCAAGAGGGAGAAAATCCTGGATCATAAGAAGGAGAAGACATGATGTCAAAACCTGCCCCTATGAAGGAATGCCTTGACCGGCGGTACCGTAGGGGGAAACAGGACAGGGTTAGGGGGGGTGTTTTAGCCAAGTAAACATGCAGGAACATGGAGTCTGGCATAACTCGTAGCACGGGCTATTGAGTATCCATAAAGGATTTCACCCCTCCAGCGCATCAAAAAAAAAATAAAAATGTTGTGGAAAGACGGTCCACATTGGTTAAAAGGCGACAAAGCTGACTGGCTGTCCTCGACTGAACTGATCGATATTGAAGAAACTACGACGTTGTTTGCTGTGTCAGAAGAAACTATGTCTTCATCATTAGATGTTTTGGATCCTATTTAGGGCAGTATGAAAGTAGTGTTCTGAACCACAAGAATGTTATGTGTATCTATGATGAGTGCAGGGAATGCTTAAAAATAATAATCTCCAAAATGGACAACGTTCTCAAAGTGGTTAATGAAAACAAAATTGCATTAAATAAAATAGAAAATGTGTTACAAGTGGTAAATGAAAATAGAGCAGCATTAAATAAACAAGAAGATGAAATAAAGCCTGTCCTTAATTGCATTAAGCTAATTAGTGAAAAACACCAAACTAATGAAATAAAAAAAGTAAACAAATCAAAAACATATGCAGAATTTAGTGCTGTCAAAAACGTACCACCGGTAGGAATTAAGATTAATGGAATTTCTAAAAGTAAAAATGTAACAGTGTTCATAAGATGTGAAAATGAGAAATCTAATGGAAAGTGAAGTTAAAGAAAAATTAGGTGACAGCTATAAAGTTGATGTACCATCTTCACATGACCCAAAAATAACAATAATAGGAATGGATAAGAAAATAAATGAAAGTGATCTTGTTGAGATTATAAAAAAATTGAATAAATTAAATGGCAACTTAAAACTTATCAAGACTTATAATAATTATAAAGATACAAATAACTACAATGCTATAGTTGAAGTAGACAATAAATTGTTTAAAGACATTTTGGGAGTGGAAAGACCCTGTTTGAATATTGGGTGGAATAAGTGTGCAATATACGATAAGATTAATGTTAGAAGATGTTTTAAGTGTTGGGGTTTTAACCATATGGGGAAAGAGTGTACAAACAAAGCAAGTTGTCCCAAATGTGGTTAGGAGCACAAATTGGAGGAATGACGAAATGACAAAAAACAGTGTGTTAATTGTATATTAACAATTAAAAAACTTAATATAGATATTAATCCATGTCATGATGCTAGGGACATAAACTGTCCAATGTATTTGAGAAGGTTAGAAAGTGTTGCAGACGAAAACTCAATTATATATTTCAATATTTTATTTCATTGATTAAAATTGTTATTAATCTGAAACACGTATAATAATTCATTGTTATTGTGAATTAACAAATTTTAAAACGTCATGTTCGCAGTTTGACATAACTTTTATACCGTCAAATTTTATGTACAAAGTATATAAGGAATTATTAAAATTAAAATAAAATACATACCCTATTATAACGTTGCCGCAAATAGTCTTCTTTTTTTTCCTCTATATATCGGAACATTAATTTTACAGATTGTACGGGTAAAGTTAAAACAAAGACAAGTGGTTTTTATTGAACACGGTTAAAACGGACTTAACATTTTGATCCATTCGAGCCAAATTAAAAAAAAAAAAAAATCCTGTGACAGTTGTATGTGTTTAATATCTAAAAACTAAATTAAAACAATTCAACATTCTTTTAACAAAATATTAAATAGTGTGTTCTATATCAAAAACCAATTAAAACAATTCAAGTGACAGTTTTTTAACAAAATATTTAACAAATTCCATACAACAAATCCCAAAGACAATTCCTTCTGAGTTTCAATTCATCAAGAAGATTTAGTTCCCGCGCCGTGTAAATTACATACGCATACATATATTCATCAGGATCCAGATATCTATAATTGAGTGAGTGAGTTAAGCCATAGCCCTTTCCATTATAATTTACAACTTCGAAAATTCTGTTCGGAATAGAAGTACACAAAGTTTTTAAAATGTCTCTAGAAATTTCATTAAAATTGCTTTTTTTAGCATTGATAAGGTCAGTTCTATTTTCGTACTGCTGTCCCCAGACGTTTTCAATGATGTTAAGATCTGGAGAAAGCGCCGGCCAGTGCAATACTTCAACGTCGCTCTCGCTGAACCACTGCTTAACAATCCTTGCGGTGTGAACTGGTGCATTGTCGTGCTGGAAGATCCATTGCCTATTATCCATAACACTATCAATTTTGTTTTTTTCAGCCTCAAGTAGCTGTCTGTACTTTTGGGCGTCTTGATTTCCCGTTAGTACAACGAGATCCACTACTCCATAGTAGGAAATAGCTCCCCAGACCATAACTGACCCGATCCGACTGTAACGACGAGCCAAGAATTTCGGTTCCTTTCTTAAATCATGGAAATAATAGGAAAATCCATCTGGTCCATCGAGGCAGAATCGCTTTTCGTCAGAAAAGACAATAGCCTTCCAGTCAGTATTTGCATTTAAATGATGTCTTGCAAATTCTAGTCGAGTTGCTTGATGCCGTGGGGTAAGGTAGGGTTTTTTCTTCAACCGTAGTCGTTTCAAGTGTGGGCACCCTTTTATAACCCGTTGCACAGTTCTTACACTTGCGGAACTTCCAGGTTTATCTGCAATTTGCCGGGCACTCAGCGCTGAATTTGATGCCTCTCTTAAAATATGACGCCTCTCTCTTTCCATTGTAGCTCTTTTTGTGGCTCCAGTTTGTCTGGTTTCATAATTGTCAGGATCCCTCACGAAATTGTTAATAGCGTTATGACTTCTGCCGATTTTTAATGCAATTTGTCTATTGGAGAGGCCTTCAGACTTAAAGGCTTTAATTTTTCCAATTTCTTCCGCGTCTAGTTTTTTTCCACTTCCCATTATTGAAATAAAATAAAAACAAACAAACTGACTCAATAAGATCACCTCCTACTTCTTAAACGTTTCAAAAACTATTGATGAACCCAAACGGATGTCGCACTTTTAAATACCCCTTTTCTGAAAAATAATTCTTAAAAAATAACCGAACAAGGGAATTTCCTGTAATTACGCAGACAAGTGACAAATACACTACCTAATCCAATAAAAAAATATTGGGGCAATAAAACAAAAGGAAACAAAGTTATTCAACAAAGTCAGGGTGGAACCAAACGGTTGTCGCGCAGTGTATATTTGCCATTTTACTTGCCGTTTACTGCGATAAAATCCAAAATGCCGCGAAAGAGCTTAAATTATTAAAAAATTCCCTTTCAATCCTCAAAATGGATTACAAAAGTTTTAGTCTTACTGAGGTAGCTAAAAGGACGAAAAACATCGTCAATGGTCACTTATCTATCATGGAGGATCTGTTTAGGCAAGGTAAAAGCATCAGTGATAAATTGATCACATTGCTGGATGATGAAGAGCAGATTTCATCATTTGAAAAGATGTTCGAGGAAATTCGGGAAGTTTACCTTGAATATAAAGCGGAGCTCCTGGATTGTTGGCATAAGCTGTCCGAGTCTTCGTCTGCTGCCAAGCAAACTACATCGAACTCCAATGCACATGGGATCCGTCTTCCAGAAATGACTCTCCCTGTGTTTTCTGGACAATATGAAAAATGGAGGTCCTTTAAAAATTAGTTTGAGTCCATGATTCATAACGATTCCGGACTAACCGAAATCCAGAAGCTCCATTATCTAAAGTTAGATTTGCCCAAGGACGCGGAAACACTTTTACAGCACCTGGAAATAGAAGAGGGAAATTATGATAAGGCCTGGTCACTTCTGTGTTCTCGTTACGATAATAAACGATTTCTTGCTAACATTCACCTTAAAATGTTTTTCAATCAGCCATTAGTATGAACCGAAAATGCACTAGGACTCAAAAGAATTCTGGATACTTCCACAGAGTGTCTGCATTCACTCGAAAATCTTGGGGTCCCTGTTAGTCAGTGGGATTTAGTTACTTACTTACTTAGGTGGCGCTACAGTTCGGGGTGAACCTGGGCCTCAACTAACAAGCCTCTCCAGTTAGCTCGGTCCTTAGCTAACTGCCTCCAGTTGCGCACTCCAAGCTTGTTCAGGTCCCCTTCAACTTGTGCGCGCCACCTAAGGCGAGGTCTTCCTCTGCTGCGTTGTCCCTCCGGGTGTGATTCGAAGACTCTTCGGGCCGGAGCACTGGTGTCCATTCGCTCTACATGTCCTAGCCATCTCAAACGACTAATGCGCAGTTTTTTGACTAGGTCGATGTCGCTGTACAGCTCGTATAGTTCGTCGTTGAATCTTCTCCTCCAAAGCCCGTCAACGCAAACGGGACCGAATATTTTGCGAAGAATTTTTCTCTCGAAACGACCGAGGATATCTTCATCCGCTTTTGATAAAGTCCAAGCTTCAGCGCCATAAAGCAGGACTGGGATGATCAAGGTCTTATATAGAGTCTCCTTAGTTGTTCGGGATAGGGCCTTACTACTCAATTGCCTTCTCAGCCCAAAGAAACAGCGATTGGCAAGAGTTATTCTTCGTTTTATTTCTGCTGAGGTGTTATTTTCAGAATTGATAGCAGAGCCGAGGTAGACAAAGTCCCTTACTACCTCAAAGTTATAGCTGTCGATTGTGACGTTCTGTCCAATTCGTCGATGTTGCGTGTCCCTTTTGGTTGACAGCATATACTTGGTTTTGCCCTCGTTTACCGTTAAACCCATTTTGGCCGCTTCTGTTTCAATACTAGCGAACGCACCGGTGACAGCCCGCTGTGTTCTTCCAATAATGTCAATATCGTCGGCATACGCTAGTAGTTGCACAGACTTTTGAAAGATTGTGCCTCCGGTGTTGGCTTGTGAGTTTCGCACAATTTTTTCAAGAACGATGTTAAAAAAATCACATGACAGCGCATCACCTTGTCTAAAACCTTTTTTGACATCAAAGGTCTCGGTGAGATCGTTACCGACCTTGATGGAGCAGCGAGAATTCTCCATCGTCATTCTGCACAATCTGACGAGTTTGGCAGGGATGCCAAAACTAGACATGGCTCTGTATAACTCGTCTCTATAAATGCTGTCATATGCGGCCTTGAAATCGATAAAAAGATGGTGGGTATCGATTTGGACTTCTTGGGTTTTTTCCAGGATCTGTCGAAGTGTGAAGATTTGATCGATTGTGGACTTTCCTGGTCTGAAACCACACTGATAGGGCCCAATCAGGTTGTTGACGAAGGGTTTCAGACGTTCACACAATATGGCAGATAGGATCTTATACGCGATGTTGAGGAGACTGATACCTCTGTAATTGGCGCAATTGAGGGGATCTCCTTTCTTGTGGATTGGGCAAACGGTGCTGAGATTCCATTCATCAGGCATACACTCATCTGACCAAATTTTAGAAATGAGTTGGTGTATGCTCTCTACCAGGTCATTTCCAGCTGCTTTGAATAGCTCGGCTGGTAAGCCGTCAGGTCCAGCAGCCTTGTTGGACTTAAGTTTGGATATTGCTATCCTTACTTCGTTTTGGTCAGGTGGACGGAAGTTTTGGCTATCATCGTCTATGTTGAATGGTTCATTCTGCCTGACAGCGGGATGTTGGTCTTCGTCGCCGTTATACAGTCTGCAGAAGAAGTTTTTCCATATTCTCAGCACCGACTGTGACTCTACTACGAGGTTTCCTTCTTCATCTCTACAGGCTTCTGTACGGGTCTTGTTGGCCTGACACGTTCTTTTTACCTGTTGGTAAAACTTCCGTACATTATTCCTGGAGTATAATCTCTCAATATCTTCGATCGCGCGCTTCTCGTGCTCTTTTTTCTTCTTTCGGAGAAGCCGATGTTCTTCCCGTCTCTTCTGCTCGTAGAGCTCACGAGCAGCTCTCGTCCTTTTTTGCAGCGCCGCTTTGTATGCTTGCTGTTTAGCTGCATGTGCTTGCCGGCACTCATCGTCAAACCAGGGGTTTCTAGGTGATGGTCGGGTGAAACCCAGTACATCAGTTGCGGCACTTCTGATGGCATGTTGGCAGTGTTGCCATTGGTCCTCGGCATTTGATGCTGGCGGCATAGGAGTAGTTGAGAGGTTTCGGGATACGCGTTCGGTGAAGATTCTGGCGATCTCTTGCGATTGCAGCTTTTCGACGTCAAATCTTCTCACAGTAGTTCTTCTTAGTTGTGGAGTTTGGGATATCCGCATTCGTACCTTGGCTGCAACAAGGAAATGATCCGAGTCCATGTTGGCTGCTCGGAAGGTTCGGACATCCAGAATACTGGAGGCATGCCTTGCGTCGATCGCAATGTGGCCAATTTGATTGACCGTTTGATGATCAGGAGATCGCCATGTCTCCTTGTGGATATTGAGATGAGGAAACCGTGTGCTTGCTATACTGACATTTCGCCCCGCCGCAAAGTCAATAAGCCTAAGTCCGTTGCCAGACGTGGTGTCGTGTAGGCTGTGCTTTCCAATCGTCCTACCAAAGATGTCCTCCTTTCCTATCTTGGCGTTAAAATCGCCTAGGACGATTTTAACGTCATACTTAGGACATTGCTCATATGTTTTGTCGAGGAGCTCGTAGAAACTTTCTTTGGTGGCGTCATCCTTGTCCTCTGTGGGGGCATGAGCGCATATTAGGCTTATGTTCGCGAATTTAGCCTTGATGCGGATTGTCATAAGACGCTCGCTCACGTGTCGAAAGCTCAAGACTTCTTGCCTAAGTCTGCCGCGTATGACGAACCCACATCCAAATAAGCGCTGTTTCTGTTCCCTATAGCAATCACCGTAGTATACGTCACAGTTTTTCATCCTCTTTTTGCCCGGGCCATCCCATCGCACTTCCTGGATGGCGGTGATATCTGCATTGTAGCAGTCTAGGGCCTCTGCTAATTGTTCGGCTGCACGCGGCCTGTTAAGGGTCCGAACATTCCACGTGCAGATCCGAAGATCGTTGTCCTTATTTCGTTTGCTGGGGTCGTCAACAGTGGGATCATCCTTATCCGAGGCTTGTCTTTGTGTCGTAACTACTGGTTTTTTACGTGGTAGGGGATTTGGGATTTAGTTAGTATTTTTATTTTGTTACACAAATGACCACCTTGTACGCAGCAGTTATGGGAAGAGAGGCTCGGAGCAAGGAAGGAGCTGCCAGCATTTGCCGAGTTTTCCGAGTTCCTGGAAACGAGGTTCCGCACATTGGAGATTTCACTGGAGGCTCCAGTTATCGACAGCTTCCCACGAAGAACGCGTTTCATCTGCAACAGAAGCCAAATGAGAAGTATAGCTGCAAGGTGTGTAGTAAGGCATGCAGTAAGTGTAATGTTTTTGGGAAGATGAGTCCAGCGGAGCGGTGCAGTACCGTAAACAGAATAGGTGTTTGTAGCAACTGCCCGGCTTATAGCCATCCTACTCGACACTGTCCTAGTCAGGCACGTTGCTACTACTGCCAACAAAAACACCACTCCTTTCTGCATTCCGTTCCAACTCATACACATGTTAACCCTTCTTCACACCCAAACTTCACTCAAAATCCTATCGTTTCTCACCCCGATACTACAAGTCACCCAACTAATGGCGCATCGGTAAACAATTTCCTCGCTCAACACTGCACAAACTGGCAAGTCCTATTAGCCACCGCTGTTGTTAAAGTCATGTCATCTAGGGGGAGGTATTTACATCTTAGAGCTTTAGTAGATCCAGGGTCTGAAGCTACTTTTATAACAGAGGCAGCCGTACAAATGCTGAACCTGAGGACTCGAAGTACGTTGGTTGAAGTGTCAGGGCTGGGAAAGGTCAGCAGTGGAGCATGTCACAAGTGTGTTGACATAACCTTTGCGTCTCCGCGCTGACTGGGCTTCTCCCAAACAACTGACCTTCAGCAAATGGAAACACCTCAAAGGCTTGGAGTTGACGGATCCTATTTTCTACAAACCGGCAACAGTAGATTTACTTCTTGGAAGCGACGTATTTGCCGAGTTTATCCTTCCGGATATAAGTCGCAGCGAAGACGACATGGCACCAATAGCGCAAAACACGGAGTTGTTGGGCAAAGTGCCTATAGAGATACCAAAGTGTCCGAAAAGGTGTTTTTTTCAGGTCCTGGACGACACACAGCTAAGGAAGTTTTGGGAAGTCGAAGAAGCACCATATACCGGTACCCAAACCCCAGAAAACGCTGCCTGTGAGAAACACTTTGAGGAAACAACTAGGCGCTTACCAGGAGGGAGATACGAAGTATCTCTTCCCTTTACGGATGGATGCATACCTGGGCTTGGACCCTCGAAGCAAGGTGCCTTGCGTAGGTTGCATCAATTGGAGAAACGGTTCGAGGCAAACCCTACACTACAAAAAGAATACACAAAATGCATCAAGGAATGCATCTGAAGTCGATGGCCTCAATGATGATGTCTTTGCTACTCCTCACCATTACTTTGTTCCTCACCATGCTGTTCTGAAGCTAGCACTACGACGAAGTTACGAGTCGTCTTTGATGCCGCCGCGAAGACTTTAGATGGTACGTCCTTAAACGATCATTTGTTGATATGACCTAAAACTCAAAATAGCATCATTGACATAGTGTTAGCATGGAGGACGTATCAATTTACTTTCACAGCAGACATAGAGAAAAGGTTTCGGCAAATACGAATGAGGAAGAACGATGCGTGTTTTCAACTCATTCTGTGGGGGACAACTCAGCTCAACCAGTTCAGATTTATCGATTGGAGACGGTCACCTTTGGTACTGCTAGTGCACCCTTCCTTGCCAATCGTACAATCCAAAGAGCTGCAAACGACGAAGAGCATCGATGTCCAATCGGTGCAAGGGTCATTCGAAGAGGGATGTACGTTGACGATTTGATTGCTGGAGCTGACACCTTGGACGAGACTCCCAAAATACGGGATGAGGCGAGACATTTGCTGGCATCCGCTGGATTCAACCTGCGGAAATGGACGTCTAATAATAACCCGCTTTTGATTGATATTCCGGCAGATCAGGGGGAGTTAGGGTTCTCTTTACCATTGGAAGCTAATTCCACTCCACAGATTAAGACGTTAGGCATTAGGTGGTCCCCTGTAGGAGATTCCTTTTTATTCCAAAATTTTGTTGCAGATACTAGAACTTTTCGATCCTCTTGGATGGATTTCGCCGTGCGTGATTTTGGGGAAAATTTTGTTGCAACAATTATGGTGCTGTGGATTAGCGTGGGATGATCCCATTCCAGCGGAATTAAAAGGCCAGTGGAAGAATTTTCGGCATGAGTTGCCATCCATACAGGAGATCCGGATACCATGCTGGGTTCATGTGGGAGGCAATCGAAGAGACCTGGAGATACACGGGTTTCGTGACGCATCAGAGAAGGCATACCATCGCTCCGGTCTACTTACGTGTTTTAGATAGCGACGACAACATTCACGTCCATCTTCTGATTCTAAAACCAGAGTTGCTCCGTTAAAGACCGTAACACTTCCCAGGCTTGAACTCTGTGGGGCAGTCATGCTGGCTGTACTTCTGGACTTCACTACCAGAGTCTTGAATATGGGCAACGCCTTGCAACGTCAAGACGTATGCTTGGTCAGATTCCAAGATAACACTGGCTTGGAAGACTTTTGTTAGCAACCGAGTAGCAGAAATCCAGCGTCTTACCAATTGCAGCATCTGGAGGTACGTACCAACACAACACAATCCTGCAGATCTGGCATCACGTGGCTTGCTAGCGTAAGAGTTGAACGGCAACACTCTTTGGTGGAACGGACTAGAGTTCCTTCGGACTGAATGAGACTTCTTAGCTCCAACTCAACCACCGATGGAGACAACTGAGGAAGAGATGAGGAAGGTCCAAGCTCATTGCATCACCACAGAGGACAACCGAATCGATCAGCTGATTAATCGTCACTCGAATATCCGGAAGCTACTGCGGATTTTGGCATATTGTTGCAGATTCACTTCTAATACCCGCCGAAAAGATAAGGCTCTAGGGATGCTTTCGCCGACAGAAATGGATTCAGCATTGAGGATTGAAACTCAACCAATCATGAAAGGGCTAAAATCGTTACAACCTTTTATCGATGAGGCTGGAATTTTAAGAGTAGGAGGTAGGTTACGGAATGCTTTTCTTAACTTCGAGCAAAAACACCCCATAATTCTAAAACCCAGCATCATCTTAGCCGACGTGTTATTAGGGATGCGCATTTCACGACTTTTCATGGCGGAATCCAGCAGACTATATCTAAACTTCGTCAAAGGTTTTGGATACTCAAAAAATGTGTCCATGACTGCAACGTGTGCTTTAGGCAAAGAGCGGAACCTATTTGCCAACTCATGGGCAATTTACCAGCACCGAGGGTAAGGATTTCGCGGCCACCGGACACCGGCGTTGATTATGCTGGGCCTATCGAGGTCAAGGCATGGAAGGATCGAGGGTTAAAAACCTTTAAGGCACACTTCGCAGTTTTTGTTTGTTTGGCTACAAAGCTGCTCCATTTGGAACTGGTCAGCGACATGACCACTCAAGCCTTCATCGCTGCTTTTAGGAGATTCTGTAGGGAGATGTAAGGAGATGTTTAGCGACTGCGGTAAGAATTTCGTGGGTGCAGCCAAGGAATTACACAGTCTTCGAAAAGCAGCGAACTACTCCGAGAAGCAAGTAGCAGAACTTTTGCTGACTGTCGAGACGAAGTGGAGTTTTATTCCTCCAGCATCACCACATTTCGGCGGTTTATGGGAAGCTGGGGTTAAATCGGTAAAGTACCACTTAAAACGAGTTGCGGGCAACACAACTAATTTGAGGAGATGTCAACACTCTTAACACAAATAGAGAGCTGCCTAAACTCAAGGCCTTTGTGTCCACTTACCTCCAACCCCGACGACTTTACCGCTTTAACTCCAGCATACTTAATAATAGGTGAACCCATACAAGGCGTACCGGAACTAGACACCACCGAGAACATCTGCTGCAACGAGCGCTGGAAAAGGATACAACAACTGTATCAACACTTTTGGAAACAGTGGAGTTCTGAGTACCTATCTCGTCTCCAGCAGCGGCCAAAATGGCTGAAGACGGAAGAACAGCCGCAGATAGGAGACCTGGTTCTAGTGAAGGACGAGAGGATTCCACCTTCGAAATGGATGATGGCCCGAATTCTTCATCTACATCCCGGAACAGACAACTTGATTCGCGTCGTTACCCTTAAAACGTAAACCGGAGAATTAAAACTACCGATAACAAAAATCTGTCGACTCCCGAGCAATAAAATAAACGCAGATCAATCCCTAATATGAATTTTACCCATGAATGAATTTTAATTTTACCCCTCTCAACTCATTTAAATTGAAATTTCTCTACACTTCGTCAATATCATTTAAACATACTATATTCCGAAAAATATTCTAAAATGATAAAACACACACACACACACACTCACACACCACATATATACCACCTAGCGCTACTATCGAAAGCTTCGAGGCGATTTTGGATAGACTAGTCGCAGACATTACAGGCAGAGGTCCTGTCATAATAGCGGGTGATTTCAATGCTTGGGCCACAGAATGGGGCAATTCATATACGAATCGTATAGGGACTGTTCTACTTGAAGCCTTTTCTTGTCTGCATATTGTTCTAGCTAATAACAGAAGTACAAACACCTTTAGTACAGCTAGATCGGGATCTGTTGTCGACATCACGTTTGCAAGCAGCGGTCTGATACGAGACGCTAACTGGCGTGTGAGCGATCACTATACACATAGTGACCATAATGCAATTCTATTCACCGCCGGCATTGGCCCACCAATTCGCAGTAATCGGACAATACTCAAACGAACCAAATGGAACGTAAATTCTCTTGATGAAGACCTTCTAAGCTTTATCGTTAGTGAGGCGATAATTGAAGCCAGAACTGCAGAGGATTTTGTAACGCAGGTAACACGGGTATTACTCAATGCGTGTAACGCATCGATGTCCGAACTGGGTGCAGGAAAACATCGACCCCCAAGAACTAAGATCGGTATGTCACCGAGCGCGAAGAAGTTATCAGCGGTTCCGGACTCGGAACGCTGATGAACAGCAAATCGAATCCACCCGAAATGCATATCGAGAAGCGAGAACACGGTTAAAAGTAGCGATTAAGTGCAGCAAGAGTCTTTGCTTTAAGGACCTCTGTGAACAACTTAATAACGACGTATGAGGAAAGGCCTACAAAATTATATCAATGAGACTAAAAGGCCCCCGATTGCAGTCGCCAAAGTGTCCGGTATTGCTCCGAAAAATAGTTGAGACCCTATTTCCTCGTCAACAAAGTAGAGACGTAACTAGTCAAAACGTTAACGATAGTGTGTCCATACCTATAATAACACGTGAAGAATTATTCGAAGTATGTAAGAATGTAAACGATAGAAAGGCTCCGGGGCTGAATGGAATTCCAAATAAAGCCCTAAAAGTCGCTATTAAAACTCGACCCAACTTATTTGCCGAAATGTTTAACACCTGTCTTCAGGAAGGAGTTTTTCCCGAGCCGTGGAAGTGCCAACGACTAGTTTTACTCCCGAAAGGAAAGGGGAGCCCGAACGAACCGTCGTCTTATCGTCCTCTTTGCTTGCTCGATACTGTCGGAAATGTTTTTGAGCGAATAATTTACAATAGGCTTTTGCCAGCTATTGAAACAGCAGGAGGGCTATCAGAGCACCAATACGGTTTTCGTAAGTCACGTTCCACGGTAGATGCAATAAACGCGGTAATATCGAAAGCCCGACCCGCTATAGAAGGCAGACGCTCGATGTGAAAAACGCATTTAACTCAGCGAACTGGGAACAAATTATGAGAAGTCTCTATCGGATCGAGATACCGGACTATCTCTGTAAAATAATAAGGAGCTACTTTGAAAACAGAGTCCTCCTCTATGACTCTGACGAGTGAATTAAGACCTACGTAGTAACTGGTGGCGTCCAACAAGGCTCAGTCCTAGGCCCCCTGCTGTGGAACGCTATGTACGATGAAATTCTACGCCTACCGATTGCAAGAGAAGCGTCGATCATCGCCTTTGCGGATGACATCGCCGTGGTGGTCGTAGCAAAAACCATTGAAGAAATTGTACTCCACTGTAACGAGACAATTGAAATAGTACGTCGTTGGCTAGCTGACGCCGGTCTGCAACTTGCCGATCATAAAACTGAAGCGGTGCTTATTACAAGTAGGAAAGTCCGTGAAACGATATCGTTTAGAGTCGGGCAGCACGAAGTAATCTCACAACCATTTATTAAGTACCTTGGAGTGATTATCGACTCGCGGCTGAATTTCAAACACGGAGAGTGGGCCACTCCCGAGAATGTTGTAAATTACATGCTCCAGAATGATGAAAACTGGAACATAGTAAGTAACGTGGCGGTACGCATAATGAGCGATCTAAGGCGCCTAGAGCGCCAACGTAACGCGAATAATTCAAACATCCGAGCTTCAAACGTCTAATAAATAATGGCGTATAGGAGAAAATTGCCTAAGAGGCAAACCAGCACCGCGAAGTAGTACCTAACGGCAGTTCCGCGGGGAGAGTGGTTTGAAGTGTGCAGGGTGTGGTTTAGCACGTAGGCGTATTCCTGACAGCTATAGTCAGGTCTGCGAATCGTGCATACCAGTAACGCGGGTTACTGGTATCTATGAAGATTACACATCCTTTGGCGCAACCAAAAAAAAAAAAAAACACACCACATATACACATACATATGTATATATATGCATAAACATTTGAATTTATCCATACACACACTATTTATCTACACACCTTTCTCACAAGTAAAATAATAAAAAAAAAAAAAAAAATAATTAACCCTACACGAACAATTAACAAAAACATACAGAAAAGCTACAATCCGTCTGGAACGGATCGTATGATACCCTATCCTCCTCTCTATAAAGTGGGCGTGGCCAAATTGCATGGCCAATTGCAAAGCCCAGATCTGATTGAATTTCATCGTCCTAGCTCAAAATTTAAGGCCCAAAAAGCGGTGACATACGGACGGACGGACGGACGGACGGACGGTCATCGCTCAATCGATTTCGCTATTGATGCTGATCACGAATATATATACTTTATAGGGTCTATCTCGATTATTTCTCTATGTTACAAACTATGTGTCAAACTTAATATACCCTTAGGATAGGGTATAAAAAAAGGAACCAAACAAACACGCAAAAAAGGTGGAAAGCGAAAATACAGAAAAGCTACAATCCGTCTGGAACGGATCGTATGATACCCTATCCTCCTCTCTATAAAGTAGGCCAAATTGCATTTTGTACTCAAATATAGATATAATGTCGAACGTTTGAGGATGTTACATGTAAAATTTTATCAAAATAGGTTTTTTGATGATAACGCCCCCAAAAAGTGGGCGTGGCCAAAAAGTGGGCGGATTTCAAAAATTTTTACACTTGTACTGTATCTTTTTCTCAGAAGCATAGAAGCATTAAGGCTCAAAACTCGGTTTTGTGTTGAAAACTTCCCCAAAAAGTGGGCGTGGCCAAAACTTTTGTATGGGTGGATTGTAGGGAATGCGAATGCCTAAATATTTGGTCTTAACAAAATTTTTGGGTTTCATATAATTTAGTGAAGTTATGAAAAAGTGGGCGTGGCAGTGGGCGGATTTAAAAAATTTTTACACTTGTACTGTATCTTTTTCTCAGAAGCCCAGATATGAAATTTCATCGTCCTAGCTCAAAATTTAAGGCCCAAAAAGTGGTGACATACGGACGGACGGACGGACGGACGGTCATCGCTCAATCGATTTCGCTATTGATGCTGATCACGAATATATATACTTTATAGGGTCTATCTCGATTATTTCTCTATGTTACAAACTATGTGTCAAACTTAATATACCCTTAGGATAGGGTATAAAAATTAATATCAAAAATTCAATTTAAAATATTAATTATTGTTTTTCGAATTGAATAACATAAAAACGACTGTTTTTCTAAAATAAGATATTATTTTTTTGAATATTGATCATAAATAGAAAATAATAGAGACCAATTTCAATTGAGATTGTTATTGTTAATTAAAAAATGAAGCAATTGCTACAAAAATTATTGTTGCAGCGAAGTTAGACGGTAAAAACATAGCAACCAAGCTAAGTTACGGTAATTCTTGATATACATAAGTAGAATGTCAGTAACAATTGTGTCTTGATTGATGAGGCTTTCTATTACAGATATTACGACTGTTGTGATCATACATGTGGTAACACCTTAATAAAAAAGCCAAGTGTCAAGCAGCCATCGTGCACAACTTCACAGACTACCGCTTCGACCGCGTCATCGGACACAACTTCAGACACCACCGCTGCGAACGCGCCAACGTGAACACTTCGCCATCTTCTGCGTAATTTTATACTTTTGCACTAAATTATAATGTTAATACATGTAGATGAATTCTGAAATACATATATAAGTGAATTAAATAAAATAGTATTGTAAAGAATAAGTACATCTAGTTACTTCATTGGCGACGAGGATTTGGAGAGAATGGACGAAGCCTAGTGTGGCAAGGATTTTAGACAGACAGCAAAAATGGATGGAATCCATGATATAGGAAAACCAAAACGCAATGCAAAAGGCCTTACAAGCAGGGAACAATAATCAAAATCAAGTCATTGCGTCTAGCGCAATACCTCATTTACGGATGTTCGACGAGCAGAAAGACAAATGGGAAATTTATCTTTTCCAACTAACACAGCATTTTACTGCCCATTCCATCGAAGATGATAACCTCAGGAAGGCACACTTTCTATCCTCGTGTGGTACCTTCCTCAATGAGCTGCTTACAAAACTGTTGGAAACAGAAAACGTAAGTTCACATACATTTAAAGATATAACAGGCAAACTAACGAAACATTTCCAACAAAATATGCACGTGCTGGCATCACGTTTCAATTTTTTACGACACCAAATGGCAACCGGGCAATCGTACGGCGAGTGGATTGCGGATTTAAGAGGGCTTGCAAGACATTGCGAATTCACCTGCACAAATGATGGCTGCAAGAAGTCATATGCCGAATATATGATCCGTGATATGATAACGTATTATACACCTCACGATCAAGTACAGACAACGGCTACTCAAAACATACAGAAAAGCTACAATCCATCTGGAACGGATCGTATGATACCCTATCCTCCTCTCTATAAAGTGGGCGTGACCAAATTGCATTTTGTACTCAAATATATCTATAATGTCGAACCTTTGAGGATGTTACATGTAAAATTTTATCACAATAGGTTTTTTGATGATAACGCCCCCAAAAAGTGGGCGTGGCCAAAACTGTTCTATTGGTGAATTGTAGGGAATCTAAATACCTAAATATTTGGACTTAACAAAATTTTTCGGTTTCATATAATTTAGTGAAGTTATAAAAAAGTAGGCGTGGCAGTGGGCGGATGTAAAAAAAATTTACACTTGTACTGTATTTTTTTCTCACAAGCCCAGATATGAAATTTCATCGTCCTAGTTAAAAATTTAAGGCCCAAAAAGCGGTGACATACGGACGGACGGAGGGACGGACGGACGGACGGACGGACGGTCATCGCTCAATCGATTTCGCTATTGATGCTGATCACGAATATATATACTTTATAGGGTCTATCTCGATTATTTCTCTATGTTACAAACTATGTGTCAAACTTAATATACCCTTAGGATAGGGTATAAAAAACATACAGAAAAGCTACAATCCGTCTGGAACGGATCGTATGATACCCTATCCTCCTCTCTATAAAGTGGGCGTGGCCAAATTGCATTTTGTACTCAAATATAACTATAATGTCGAACGTTTAAGGATGTTACATGTAAAATTTTATCAAAATAGGTTTTTTGATGATAACGCCCCCAAATTGTAGGGAATGGGTGAATTTATATTTGGTTTAAATATTTGGTCTTAACAAAATTTTTCGTTTCATATAATTTAGTGAAGTTATAAAAAAGTTGGCGTGGCAGTGGGCGGATGTAAAAAAATGTTGGACTTGTACTGTATCTTTTTCTTGGAAGCCCAGATATGAAATTTCATCGTCCTAGCTAAAAATGTAAGGCCCAAAAAGCGATGACATACGGACGGACGGACGGACGGACGGACGGACGGTCATCGCTCAATCGATTTCGCTATTGATGCTGATCACGAATATATATACTTTATAGGGTCTATCTCGATTATTTCTCTATGTTACAAACTATGTGTCAAACTTAATATACCCTTAGGATAGGGTATAAAGAACCCTTCATTAGAAGAAGTAGAATCCATCGCAACAGCATTGGAAGAAACACAAAAAGCGGCCAACATCATGAAATCAAACAGGAACATGAGTCAAACTTCGGCTTCAGCTGAGGTACATCAAATCGCAACGAGAGATTCACGTGTCAGTAACCAGAGTAAGTCACATTCTGATAATTTTTTTAACCGAAAATCATGCATGCATTGTGGAATTAAGCATGAACGGAGTCAGTGCCGTTTTTATACCCTATCCTAAGGGTATATTAAGTTTGACACATAGTTTGTAACATAGAGAAATAATCGAGATAGACCCTATAAAGTATATATATATTCGTGATCAGCATCAATAGCGAAATCGATTGAGCGATGACCGTCCGTCCGTCCGTCCGTCCGTCCGTATGTCACCGCTTTTTGGGCCTTAAATTTTGAGCTAGGACGATGAAATTCAATCAGATCTGGGCTTCTGAGAAAAAGATACAGTACAAGTGTAAAAATTTTTGAAATCCGCCCACTACCACGCCCACTTTTTCATAACTTCACTAAATTATATGAAACCGAAAAATTTTGTTAAGACCAAATATTTAGGCATTCAGATTCCCTACAATCCACCCATACAAAAGTTTTGGCCACGCCCACTTTTTGGGGGCGTTTTCATCACAAAACCGAGTTTTGGGCCTTAAATTTTTAACTAGGACGCTGAAATTTCATATCTGGGCTTCCAAGAAAAAGATACAGTACAAGTGTAAAATTTTTTTACATCCGCCCACTGCCACGCCTACTTTTTTATAACTTCACTAAATTATATGAAACCGAAAAATTTTGTTAAGACCAAATATTTGGGTATTTAGATTCCCTACAATTCACCCATAGAACAGTTTTGGCCACCCCCTTTTTTTGGGGGCGTTATCATCAAAAAACCTATTTCGATAAAATTTTACATGTAACATCCTCAAAAGTTCGACATTATAGCTATATTTGAGTAGAGAGGAGGATAGGGTATCATACGATCCGTTCCAGACGGATTGTAGCTTTTCTGTATGTTTTAGAATCAATATGTGACACATGCCATAGAAAAGGTCGCATAAGTAGCGTTTGTATGAGCGGTGGTAGTGGTAGTCAGGCAGGCAGTCAGAGAGGTAGACAACCAGGCAGATTTCGTTCGCAATCGCAACATAAGTCCAAGAGCCGGAGACGCTTACAAGGAAAAGGGCAAAACAAATATGAGCAAAACCGAAAACAATGGGTTCATTCTATACATTGTATAGAAGATCAAGGAAAGAACTTCTTTTAAAAACATACAGAAAAGCTACAATCCGTCTGGAACGGATCGTATGATACCCTATCCTCCTCTCTATAAAGTGGGCGTGGCCAAATTGCATTTTGTACTCAAATATAGCTATAATGTCGAACGTTTGAGGATGTTACATGTAAAATTTCATGAAAATCGGTTTTTTGATGAAAACGCCCCCAAAAAGTGGGCGTGACCAGAACTGTTCTATGGGAGAATTGTAGGGAATCTGTATACCTAAATATTTGGTCTTAACAAAATTTTTCGGTTTCATATAATTTAGTGAAGTTATAAAAAAGTAGGCGTGGCAGTGGGCGGATGTAAAAAAAATTTACATTTCTACTGTATCTTTTCGTCATAAGACCAGATATGAAATTTCAGCGTCCTAGTTAATAATTGAAGGCCCAAAACTCGGTTTTGTGATGAAAACGCCCCCAAAAAGTGGGCGTGGCCAAAACTTTTGTAGGGGTGGATTGTAGGGAATCTGAATGCCTAAATATTTGGTCTTAACAAAATTTTTCGGTTTCATATAATTTAGTGAAGTTATGAAAAAGTGGGCGTGTCAGTGGGCGGATTTCAAAAATTTTTACACTTGTACTGTATCTTTTTCTCAGAAGCCCAGATATGAAATTTCATCGTCCTAGCTCAAAATTTAAGGCCCAAAAAGCGGTGACATACGGACGGACGGACGGACGGACGGACGGACGGACGGACGGACGGACGGTCATCGCTCAATCGATTTCGCTATTGATGCTGATCACGAATATATATACTTTATAGGGTCTATCTCGATTATTTCTCTATGTTACAAACTATGTGTCAAACTTAATATACCCTTAGGATAGGGTATAAAAAGCATAGAAGGACGATCGGCTGAAAAATTTCAACTGAAGCTAAAAGAAAGGGAAACAAATTATTTATATCACTTGTTGTCAATAACATACCGATGCGATTTCAAGTTGATGCTGGCGCTACTTGTTCTATTATTGGTCTAGAGGGATATCGGCAGCTAGGAAGACCAGTATGTAATAAAACAACAAAAACACTTAAAGCATATGGTGGTACCGTACCGACATTCCTATACGAGGAACTATTGATGTAGGTGGTCAAGCAAACAACGTATCACGATTGACGCTCCTGGTCACAAATACCTCCAAAGGAAGTAACATTGTGGTCTTAGACTGGTTTGACGCGCTCAAGCTTCAAGTATGCATACTAAACGTAATGATGCGAATTTTTTAACTGCAGACAATAGAGATCAACTACGATCTAATGCAAAATTGCTCTGCGAGAAATATAAAGATGTTTTCAGTAGTGGACTTGGATGCAGCAAGAAATTTGTTGCTCACTTAATATTAAAGAACCCTAGTCAACCAAAATATATGCGATACCGCGAGCTTCCTTTCGCATTAAAGTCTGCGGTAAAGGTTGAGATAGAACGTCTTACGGCTCAGGGAATTCTAAGAAGGGTAGAAACTAGTAGATGGGCTACTCCCATTGTGGTAGTACCGAAGCCCAATGGATCAATCCGCATGTGCGGGGACTTCAAAGTCATTGTCAACCCGCAACTTGTAGTGAATAGACATTCGCCTCCAAGAATCAAAGATTTGTTTCATAGACTTCAAGGAGGAAAACAATTTACCAATATAGATTTGTCAGAGGCGTATCTTCAAATACCTCTTGATGAAGAGTTTAAGGAGTTATTGGTAATAAACACTGAATTTTGATTGTATCAGTATCAGAGATTACCCTTTGGCATTTCAAGCTCTACAGGCATATTCCAGCAATATATGGATGAATTAACAGCTGATCTTAAGTGTTGTGGGGGATATGTTGACGACTTCATAATTTCAGGCAGAAATGATGATGAACATCTAAAAAACTTAAACATTTTTCTTGAACGATTGGAGCAGCATGGACTTCGCTGCAAATTAGAGAAATGCGTGTTCGCAGCAGAAAAAATTGAATACCTTGGGCACGTAATCGACTCCCAAGGCATTACCCCATCAGAAACACGCGTTAGGGCACTAGTTGAACTACCATCACCTAGCAATATCAAGGATCTTGAGGCATTTATTGGCAAGATCAATTATTATAATCAATACATTGATAACTTTGCTCAGTTGGCCGCCCCTTTGAACGTACTAATAGCAAAGAACAAGGCATACGTTTGGGGACAGGCGCAACAAAAAAAAGCGTTCGAAAATCTTAAAAACAAAATAGTCAATGTATCACGGTTAGTAGATTATCAAGAAGATTTGCCTGTTACTCTCGCGACCGATGCGTCATCACACGGTGTGCGTAAATTCCACCAATATCTATATGGTAGAGAGTTCGAGCTTGTTACTGACCATAAGCCATTAACTACCATTTTCCACCCGCATAAAAAGCTGCCAGAAACGACCATTAGCCGTCTACAACGCTGGGCCATTACGTTAATGGCATATAACTACAAAATTCGCTACCATCCCACTGCTCAGCATAGTAATGCCGATTGTTTGTCAAGGTTGCCTGTTGGGCCAGATAAAGAATTCGATGATCCAGAACAAGATGGGTTAGATACCGAAACAGTATATAATGCAGTGTTAGAGTCATTTCCAATAACGTATAAAACTATAGCTGACGCAACAACCAACGATAAGGTATTACAAAAGGTTGTAAAATATATTAAAACATATAGAAAAGCTACAATCCGTCTGGAACGGATCGTATGATACCTTATTCTCCGCCCTTATAAAGTGGGCGAGGTGGAATTGCATTTTGTACTGAAATACTACGTCGAACGTTTGAGGATGTTAAACGTAAAATTTCATGAAAATCTGTTTTTTTATGAAAACGCCCCCAAAAAGGGGGCGTGGCTAAAAGTGTTATATGAATGAATTGTAGAAAATCTAAATGCGCAAATATTTGGTCTTAACAAAATTTTTCGGTTTCATATAATTTAGTGAAGTTATAAAAAAGTAGGCGTGGCAGTGGGCGGATTAAAAAAAAATTTACGCTAGTATTGTATCTTTTTCTCGGAAGCCCAGATATGAAATTTCAGCGTCCCAGTTAAAAATCTAAGGCACAAAAATCGGTTTTGTGATGAAAACGCCCCCAAAAGTGGGCGTGGCCAAAAGTTTTGTATGGGTGGATTGTAGGGAATCTGAATGCCTAAATATTTGGTCTTAACAAAATTTTTCGGTTTCATATAATTTAATGAAGTTATGAAAAAGTGGGCGTGGCAGTGGGCGAATTTTAAAAAAATTTACGCTTGTACTGTATCTTTTTCTCAGAAGCCCAGATATGAAATTTCATCGTCCTAGCTCAAAATTTAAGGCCCAAAAAGCGGTGACATACGGACGGACGGTCATCGCTCAATCGATTTCGCTATTGATGCTGATCACGAATATATATACTTTATAGGGTCTATCTCGATTATTTCTCTATGTTACAAACTATGTGTCAAACTTAATATACCCTTAGGATAGGGTATAAAAAGGTTGGCCTGAGCGAATTGAAAGAAAAGGTCATGAAGATCACACGATTATGCCATTTTTTCGAAGAAAGTTATGTCTTTGTGTTTGTGATAACGTTATTCTTTTACAGTCAGAGCATACCAGGGTGGTTGTTCCAGCCAAGTTGCAGGAAAAGGTCCTGTCGATGTTACATCAAGGGCACTGGGGAACAAGCCGCATGAAACAGATGTCACGACGATACTGCTGGTGGCCTGGTATTGACCAAGATATAGAAAATATAAGGTCCAGTTGCCGAATCTGTCAGCTACAAACCTGTCAGGCGCGAAGGGAGTATTCTAGTTGGCCAACTCCTACCTATCCCTGGGAAAGGATTCACTTACAGACATTTTTGGCTTCTTATCAAGCCTTACCTGATGAGACCGGAAGGTCTCCTGCCGAAAAATTACATGGAAGACAACACCGTACATTGATGTCAGCGATGGTACCAGAACTCAAACCATATCAGAAGTCAGTTCAAACATCCGCTAAATTTCAACCAAAGCAACCCGTTTATGCGAGGGAGTACCTAAAAAGGAACCAATGGACCGAAGCAATTGTACGCAAAAATTTAGGCGGCCGTATGTATTTGGTGGACTCAAAATACGGAACTTTACGAAGACATCAGAACCAATTGCGTATTCGTAAAGAGTTTTTAGATCGCAGCAGAGCAGGAGAAACACAGCATATGGACACAGAGAGGAATACTGACATAAATCTATGTCAGTTTTCTTTTCCCAGAAAATAGTAGAAAAAAAAACAGTAGAAAAAAGTCCAAGCGAACCTAATGAAGCAAGCAATACGGAGCAGTCACCAATGGTTACCGAATTACGGAGATCAGCTCGTGAAAGGAAGCCGCGAGTAAAATTTACCTTTAGCTAAGGAAGGGGAAGATGTTGTGATCATACATGTGGTAACACCTTAATAAAAAAGCCAAGTGTCAAGCAGCCATCGTGCACAACTTCACAGACTACCGCTGCGTTAATGTGTTAATCTCGAAAAAGTAGTCTAGAGTTCTAAAGCATATGAATTCCGATGCATACATACATATGTTTAAATATCCTGAACTACTACAATTGTAATACATATTTATCATCCATTTATAATTAAAAGTTTTATAATATGTACTCGTAAAACAGCCTTGCTAAATCTATCAATAAAACTACTTCAAGCAGAGTAAACGTCGTGTACATTTAGGTGCTTGCAAATATTTTTAATACAATATATGTATTTATGAAAACAGTATGAAAACTGTATTTGCAAAATTGTTGTTGAGCAACTGCTTATTTGTTTTTGATTTCAATGACGAATAGAAAACACTTGTTTACCCGAAATGCTTGAATTGCAATATGAAATCATTTTTAAATATTTAAGTGATGCAGCAAATAGTAAGCACCCAAAGTTGATTATGTAGATCATATCTTTCTCATATATATTTTTAAATACATAGGTTTAAAATATTGAAGTGTATATGTATTTTGCCATAATGGATGTTAGTAGCATCTGTAACTCTTGAAGTGTTGCCGTTGTCTTAAATTCAAAACACATCACACATTTCGAACTCTATGTTAGGCTTATAAATGAAAACAATATTAATCCATGAATGCATGCATTCATAAGTATATCAACCACTAATTTATTCTTTTGTTAATTAAATTACAAAAATTTAAATTTTGTCGCTACAAACTAAGTTATCCAAACAATGTCCATTGTAGAATTTTTTTATAAAAAAACTCTGGTTTATGCATAATAATTTACTGGTTTAAGGCCCATCGTTATTTCGCTTTTCTTTCTGTTTTTCTTCTTCACAATATTACTGTTTACTTAATAATTTCCAATTAAAAAAAAAAAAACATACAGAAAAGCTACAATCCGTCTGGAACGGATCGTATGATACCCTATCCTCCTCTCTATAAAGTGGGCGTGGCCAAATTGCATTTTGTACTCAAATATAGCTATAATGTCGAACGTTTGAGGATGTTACATGTAAAATTTTATCAAAATAGGTTTTTTGATGATAACGCCCCCAAAAAGTGGGCGTGGCCAAAACTCTTCTATGGGTGAATTGTAGGGAATCTAAATACCCAAATATTTGGTCTTAACAAAATTTTTCGGTTTCATATAATTTAGTGAAGTTATGAAAAAGTGGGCGTGGCAGTGGGCGGATTTCAAAAATTTTTACACTTGTACTGTATCTTTTTCTCAGAAGCATAGATATGAAATTTAAGCGTCCTAGTTAAAAATTTAAGGCCCAAAAATCGGTTTTGTGTAGAAAACGCCCCCAAAAAGTGGGCGTGGCCAAAACTTTTGTATGGGTGGATTGTAGGGAATGCGAATGCCTAAATATTTGGTCTTAACAAAATTTTTGGGTTTCATATAATTTAGTGAAGTTATGAAAAAGTGGGCGTGGCAGTGGGCGGATTTAAAAAATTTTTACACTTGTACTGTATCTTTTTCTCAGAAGCCCAGAT